>JARBWK010000005.1:161991209-162195970 GCA_030556195.1 Anolis apletophallus | reverse complement strand
CTGAACTGTTGCAAAATGCTGAGATCAAGGGCCAAAGCGCACGCTTGCTCGGCTGAGCAGGACAAATAGGAATTGAGCACACGGGAGGCTCCGAGGAGCCTCGGAACATACTGTGGCGGAGGCTCGCGGCCGTTTGCCACCCCAGCTCTCCTTCCCGAACTTCTAGCCCCCTCCGGAGTGCTCCTCCCATCCTTTGGCTTCCCCTGCTGTGGGGCCAGATCGGGAAGGAAACCAAGCTGGGCTGCAGAGCTGTGCATCCCGGCCTCTGCTCTGCAGCCAACCCGGAGCCGATCCAGGAGAGGCCAGGAGATGAGGGGTTGCTCCCCTTCCCGGCACGGAGGCCAGAGGTCAGGCCTCGCCTCAAGCCTCCGGGGAGGCGGGTCGGACAGGCAGCTCCGCGGGATCCTCCTCTCCTCCTCCTTGCTGCTGCAGGGAGGGAGGCAGAAGAGCCCAGGAGCCAGGAAGCAGAGGGAGCCACAGCCCAGCCAGGTAGCTCCTTTGGCACGTAGAGCGAAAGGAAGGAGAGAGAGAGAGGAGGGAGGAGGAAAAGTTCTGGACGCCGAGGCTCTCCCTGACTGCAGCCAGGCTGGCTGGCATTGTTGCTTCTGGCCAGGAAAGCCTCATTTCCGCTGCTTGAAGTTTCCTGCTAGGCTCTCTCCCCTCTCTACACTGTAATTTCCCCTGCACACCTGATGATCTCTCTCACGGCACACTAGTGTTCCACGGCACACTGGTTGAAAATCACTGATCTAGATCAGTGGTTCCCAAACTTTTTTGACCTACTGCCCCCTTTTCCAGAAAAAAAATTACTCACCGCCTCCCTAGAAATTTTTTTTTAAAAAAATTAATAGCAATTAAACAGAAAGATATATGTATTAATGCAGTAGGTCCCAACCTTTCTAATGCCGTGACCCCTTTATAGGGTTCCTCATGTTGTGGTGACCCCAAACATATTTTTCGTTGCTACTTCATAAATAATTTTGCTACTCTTACGAATTCCAACCAAATATCTAATAAGTCGAAGGGGCGGGGCCCAAGAGAGAGGCGCGCGACCCCTCTAAATGGCCAATCATTCACCCACCCCCTTAAAGGGTCCATCTGCCCCAAATTCCCCTGAGCCTCCCACCGCCCTTGATCGCTCTCACCGCCCACCAGGAGGTGGTACTGCCACTTTTAGAATCAGTGATCTAGATGTTTAAGATCGTCTGGAGAGGCCCTGCTCTCGGTCCCGCCTTCTTCGCAGATCTGGGTTGGTGGAGGAGAGACGGTTCCTTCTCAGTGGTGGCCTCCTCGGCTGGAACACCCCTCCCTAGGGTCATTAGTTTGGCCTCTTTTCCCTCCTAAATAAAATTATTATTCTCCATTTGAAAAGGTGGGGTCCCCACATTCTGGCCTCCAAATGCAACATGAATGGACCTTCCAAGCACGTTTGGGGCTGTGTGGGAGAGCCCTGAGTTGTTTTGTTCAGTGACTAAAATGGCTATTTGAACATCCCTTCTCTGGTTCCTCAGCTATGCTGATCTGCAAGAGAATAGCCACACAAATTGCTTCTGGCATGAAGTACCTGTCCTCCCTGAATTTTGTTCACCGAGACCTGGCGACACGGCTGTCTGGTGGGGAAGAATTATACCATCAAGATAGCGGACTTTGGGATGAGCCGGAACCTCTACAGTGGAGATTATTACAGGATCAAGGCCGCGCCAGTACTCCCCATTCGTTGGATGTCGTGGGAGAGCATCCTCTTGGTAAGCATCTTATACTTCCTATTGGGGTTGTGGAGGCCAAAGTGTACCTCTGCATTTGTGTTTGAGCTTGGATGTGTCTTAATTCAGACTAGCTATGCTTTGGCCACATACAGAACAAGAACAACTATGGTGTTCGGTGAACATTTCTGGCACTTGTGAAAGAGCCATTTGGGGTGATTTTTCTGTTACTGCTTCCTACAAATTGAAATATTTCGTCCCTATTCAGGAAGCTTTTTCTGTTCAGAAAGTGCCTTGGTTTGGATGTTTGTTCCTGGGTTTACTTGGGGTGCTCATGGAGAAAATTGCGTTGGATACACCACATCAGCTCTAGTTTCTTAGGGTGCCTCCACACAGTCCCTAGAATTAGGGAGAGAACTGGTTAAAAGAGGGTGCTAAACACACGAGTAAAGCTGTAAATCCTTACTGTAAGTAGAACACGAGGAATCTATTATATAAAGGAGGTCCCGTCCTCGAACGACTGACAGAGACAGAGAAACCTTCCAAGGCAGAGACACCAAACTTGCCAACACAAATAGGCCTCAGGCAAGGAAGGTTTTTAGCAATGAAACTCCCCCAAAAAAAAACCTAGAACAGGGCTGTCCAAGCTACGGGCCCAAGAGCCGAATTCCGGTCACTGATCGCCTGGGGGCCGAAGGGTCTCCTCCGCCTCTGGCTCCGCCCCTCCCCCGGCTCCCCCCACTCCTCCCCCGGCTCCACCCCTCTCCCAGCTCGCCCCCCCCCGGCTCCAATTTACTTACAATTGACCTTGAGTTGTGGAGTTGTAGTTCACCTCATCCAGAGAGCACTGTGGACTCAAATAATGATGGATCTGGACCAAACTTGGCATGAATACTCAATATGCCCAAATGGGAACACTGGTGGATTTGGGGGAATGTTTCCTAATACCTTTGAGTTATTTGAGTCCACACTCAAAGTGGGACACACCAAAAAAACCCAAACACCTCAATGCCGTCGCAGGGCTTGATGGGGCCTCCTTTCCCAGCGGCGGGTGGAGGAGGCCTAAAGAGCTCCCTCCCTCCGTGAAGGGAAAACAAGCCGGGGGCAGGCGCAAGGAAGCCACGTTGCGCCCCTGCACTCAGGGAAAGGCAGCACAAGGGAGGGGAAGGAAGGCGTCGCCAAGGAAAACCACCGCTGAGGGACCCCTCCCCTCCCCAACGTCCCACTGTTTTTAGATTGATTGATTCGAGCCAGGCCTTCCTTACCCATACTGCGGGGCCCCGCCACAGGGCCGAAGTGCGCGAGACTACGCATCCACAGGCGGGATTTCGACCTCCCTCGAAATCCCGTCTGTGGCTGGCGTAGTCTCGCGATGCTTGCCTAAACCCGGAAGTAGGTATTTTTTATTTATTTATTTATTTGTATTTTATTAAAACAAGTTAGGGGGCCGGGGGGAAGGGGCTCGGGGGCCGTGTACGGCCCCAGGGCCGCCTGTTGGACAGCCCTGACCTAGAAGGTCCCCAAAACAACGATACAAAAAACCCCTACATTTCCCAGCATCCTCTGTGGCAGCCAGCGAAAACCATTGACCAACATCAGTTACCATAGTAACGGTGGGGCAAAAGCCACTTAGAATGCTGAGTGATTTCAGTTGAGGGTTAAACTGCCACGGTTAAGATCTAGGAGGGAGACAAATAGGGCACCAGGGACACAGGCACCACTGACAAACACATACCCCCAGAATAACACAAAAGTAATACCTACACACAACACAATACGCACATAACACAACCTACTGCTCAACCCATTTGTATGCCATTCCTTCCTTCCACACAGCATAAGCTGACCCAAAAGACAAGCCATGCCTCCTAAAAAGAACAGCATCGGATGACACACTCGCAACGCCTACATACATCACAAAAAAGGGCAGAACAAACGCCAGAACAGAAAGACACTGCACTACAATAGCTTTTGCCATCACCATAAACAAGGCTCAAGGACAAACACTACGAATCTGTGGCATAGACGCTTCTCCCACAGACAACTCTACGTAGCGTGCTCCAGAGTTGACCCCACCAAGACCATAAGTAACATCAATTCCAACCTTTACATACTCAGACTTTTCGCATCTCTAAATAGGGCACAGCAACGCGTGCTGGGTACAGCTAGTAAGATTATAATTATATTATGTCTAAGAAAGGTTGCGCATTATTTATCAAAACGTATTTTTTTATATAATTTCATAATGCAATTGATAGTGGGTTCCATACAATAAATATATATCACATATAAACCATCTAAAGTGCATAATACATCACGTTTCTGCAGAGTCTGGTGTGGAAATAGTGTCTGCGTTCCAAGTAGACTGCTGATTAAAAGATTAGTTCAAAACTCGATAATAGTCTGGATTATTGAGTGTTCTAGACAAAACCAAAACTTTCAAAACTTCCAAAACAGAGATAGGGTTGAGTTCTTTTGTCCATCCATGTGAGTTTTTGTCAATCAATAAAAATAGTATTTGTAATCCAGTGCGAGTTTAGAAAGGACAGCGGGATAAGTTCTCCAGACCCTATAATCCAAACTGCATCAATTGCTGATATTAATGCATATCTTGCAAGGGTTCCAAGCGGATGCCTGACGGTATAGTGAGGAGTTCAAACCGTTTTGCGGGGAGTTCCCCAGCTTCTTCAGAGGCAATCCTGTTCGGAGCGTTTGTAGCAATATCATACAAGCAGAATAAGGCAAACATATATCTTCTCCATAGTATTAGCTTCTCTCTGGTCTTCTTCATTATTCCTTCAATCTCTCTGTATCTTCAACATTCTGACAACAACTCATCATAACAACATCTCCACACTAACTAACTGAGAAACGTATTCTCCCCTATAAACCATTAAGGAAGCTAAGATCATTCGGAGAGACCCGCCTCCTTCGCAAGCGCGTCTGGTGGGAATGAGAGACAGGGCCTTCTCTGTGGTGGCCCCTTGGCTATGGAACTCTCTCCCGAGCGAGATCAGATCTGCCCCCTCCCTCCCTTTTGTCCTTCAGGAGGCGAGTGAAAACCTGGCTATGGAACGAAGCATTCCCAGATTAATGGCTAAGACTGATTATAGACCAAAGTGAGCGACCACATATGCAGACTGAGTTGAACATGATTTTATTTGGCGATTTGGCTTTTATGTATTTTATATGTATTTTAATCTTGTAGTGACACGTTTGTGGGGTTTGCTGGGGATGGGAATCGGAGTATGGGTGGCCAGACTTCATCTTGGGGTGATCTAAGTCGTGGCAGGAGAAGGAGAGATTGGCATGAGACACACAAATATCACGCACCTCCTGAACCTTAGTTCAGTCCATATCGCTAGATACCTCCTCCGACTCCCCATCTCCGCTTCCCATGGATGGCTCCTCCTTATCAGACCCATCATCCCCAGAAAACCCCACGAACGTAACATCATCAGAGGACTCATTAATTATTTACCGGATCCTTTTCCTCTGTTGCTCCTCATCAGACTCCTGCTCGCGAGTAACCCGTTTTGCATTCCTGGCTTCAATCTCCATGTTTTCATCCTCACTCCGAGTCTCACCTACAACAGATTAGCCCTTAAGCCATATCACAATATCAAACCAAACAACAAGGCTTGATAGGACTTGCTTACACTCTATGTAGTAAATTAAAATAAGACACTTATTACAATGCAATAAATAAATATGAATATGATAAAACTGAATATAGCCTATTCCTTTATAGCAGGAGGTTGGACTAGATCAGGTCTGGGCAAACTTCGGCCCTCCGGGTGTTTTGGACCAGAACTCCCACAATTCCTAACAGCCTACCGGCTGTTAGGAATTGTGGGAGTTGTAGTCCAAAACACCCGGAGGGCCGAAGTTTGCCCAGGCCTGACTAGGTAGTACTTGTGGTTCATTAATTGCTTGAGCCCCCCCATTTTTAAGATGGGAAACAACATTTTTCCTCAACCAGTCTAGTGGGACGTCTCAAAATAAATTCTCAAAATTTATTGCCAGTGGTTTTGAAATTTATTTATTTACTATCTTGGGGACCCGGCGTTGCCCGGGTTATTTGAGAAAGGCCTTTTGTGCCAAGGTTGGTCTTTATCAGTTGTTTATGTGGCTTGCAGTGGTCTCGGGAAGTGAGGGAAGGTTCTGGGAGTCCCATCGTCCATGGTCCATCCTCCAAACTGCACCAGGATGTAGAGTGGGTCATGGGGATTCTGTGTGCCAAATGGTCTTGCTCAGTTATTGGATGAGGGTCGCAGCAGTCTTGGGAAGTGAGTGGAGGTACTACAAGTCCTATCATCCATGGTCCATCTTCGATACTGTACCAGGATGTAGAATGAGTCATGGGGGCTCTGTGTGCCAAGTTTGGTCTTGATCAGTCTTTGGATGAGGTTGGCAGCGGTCTTGTGAAGTGAGTGGCGGTACTTCAAGTCCCATCATCCATGGTCCACCCTCCTCCAAACTGCACCAGGATGTAAAGTGGGTCATGGGAGCTTTGTGTGCCAAGTGTGGTCATGATCATGCACGGGATAAGGGTCGCAGCGGGCTCGGGAAGTGAATGGAGGTACTTGAAATCCCATCATCCATGGTCCGCCCTCCTCTAAACTGCAGTAGAATGGAGTGTGGGTAATGGGGGGCACTGTGTGTCAAGTTTTGTCTTTATCGGTCTTTGTTCAGGGCTGCAGTGGTCTGTGGGGAATGAAGGGTTTGAAAGTACTGCAAATCCCAAAATCCGTGGAGATAATTCAAGTCCCATCATCCATGGTCCGCCCTCCTCCAAACTGCAGTAGAGTGTAGCGTGGGTCATAGGGGCTCTGTGTGCCAAGGTTGGTTACTGTCAATTCAGGCCATACACGATGTCCCATGAGCTGAGGCCTAGTCGGGAAAATCAAGTTAACGAAGCCTTACTGTCAATTTTGGGCCTAGTCTGTGATTTGTAGGGGTTACAGTGTTTTTTGTGAAGTGAATTGGGTGAAGGTACATACACAGGACATACACGGGATCCCATGATCGGCGGCCTAATCTGGAGTGTCAAGTTAAGGAAGCCTTACTGTTAACTCAGTCCTTGCATAGTAGCCCAGTAACTGAGGCCTAGTCCAGAAAATAAAATTTAGTAAGCCTTACTGTTAATTCAGTCAGGCCCTTTCAGGCCCTTTATGTAGTAACTGAGGCCTAGTCAGGAAAAATCTAGTTAAGGGAGGCGTACTGTTAATTCAGTCAGGCCCTTTCTTTTAGCCTCTCTGGCAGCTTTCTCAGGAGGTGAGTGGAGGTACTTCAAGTCCCATCATCCATGGTTCGTCCGATGTGAAACTGCACCAGGATGTAGAATGGGTCATGTGGGCTCTGTGTGTCCAACCATTTCTGTCTGCCTCAGGCCCTTTTCTTTCCTCTCTCTGCTGCCTAGGAATGTTGGAATGTTGGGAGGCTGGCCAATCAGAGGCGTTATGCAAATAATCCCACAGTGGCAACCAATTGAAACGTTGCGACATATTCCTCCGCACCTCCGCAAACACTGACTTTTATTATATACAGATAGATAGATTTATTTTATTTCACGACATTTATATGTTGCCCTTCTCAACCCCAAGGGGGACTCAGAGTGGCTTACAAGCAAAATGCAAATACAATATACTATATATTATTGCCGCAGCAAAACATCAATATTACATATCACATTGTACTATAACAATAACACATTGTACTATAACAATTATATCGCAATATTATTAGTAATATGTAACATATACAATTACAATATCATATTATTAGTAGAAGTATTATATTGCATTACATTGCAACATTATCAATATTATATGTACATACAATATATTATACCATACGATATTATACTATAACCCAGTGTTTCCCAACCAGTGTGTCGTGGTACACTAGTGTGCCGTGAGCAATCATCAGGTGTGCCGTGGGAAATTGGATCCTCCAATACCCTTTCTTGTGATTCTGGATAGAAAACAAACAACAACATAACATTTTTTGAGTCCACAGTGTTCTCTGGGTGTAGGTGAACTAGCACTTCCAAACTCAAGGTCAATTCCCAAGCAAACCCTTTCAGTACTTTCTGTTGATATTGAGAGTTCAATAGGCCAAGTTTGGTTCAATTCCATTGTTGCAAGAGTTCAGGATGCTCTTTGATTGTGTGTTAACTATAAATCCCAGAAACTATAACTCCCAAATGTCAAGGTCTATTTTCCCCAAACTCCATCTGTGTTCACATTTGGGCATATTGAGTATTCATGCCAAATTTGGTCCTGATCCAACATGGTTTGAGTCCACAGAGCTCTCTGGATATAGGTGAACTACAACTCCAAAACCGAAGGTCAATGCCCACCAAACTCTTATAGTATTTTCTCTTGGTTATGGGAGTTCTGTGTGGGAAGTTTGTGTCTTTCTGCCATTCCTGCCAGGATATCTATGTTGTGTTCATCGAAACAGGCCCAGGTTTCACACTGAGTGTATAAATACATTTAAAAACATATTAACTATATGTATGACTGTGTTAGTGTGTCATTTTGTGTCATTTTGGTTGGTGGTGTGCCCCAGGATTTTGTAAATGTAAAAAGTGTGCCGCGGCTCAAAAAAGGTTGGGAAACATTGCTATAATCCAGGCATGGGCAAACTCCGGCCCTCCAGGTGTTTTGGACTACAACTCCCACAATTCCTAACAGCCTACCGGCTGTTAGGAATTGTGGGAGTTGTTGTCCAAAACACCTGGAGGGCCGGAGTTTGCCCATGCCTGCTATAATCTATCATATTATATTATGCTACATTATATAATAAAATAATAAATAAAATTATTTATTTAAATAAAAATGATTTAAAAAATAAAATTAACGCAATTAAGCAAATGAAGAAACGTACACAAACCATCAATCACATTCCAAAAACCATCAAAACGACACAAAAATCAATTCTGCCAGTTTTTTTAAGTACACTTGGATGTGCTTTATTTGTCCCTGAAGATTTGAATTCATTTAGATTAGCCAGATATCCCCGTACTGCCTCTTTATCTATGTTGTGCTGCATTGTCAATATTGCCTCCAATGCTCCATCCTCCTCAAGTAGAGCCCTGTTACCCTTTTGGTCTCGGTGAATAAGATTCAAGGAGGCTCAAAAGAATTGATCTGTCACAGCCTTGGTACGAGATCTGGGTGATGTTTCTACTGTGTCCTCTTGGAGATCTGTCAAAACGTTGGGTCTTTCTATACACAATTTTTGAATATTGTATTGATTCTCCCTCCTTCCCTCCCACTTCTCCATTCAGGGGAAATTCACCACAGCCAGTGATGTCTGGGCATTTGGTGTGACGCTTTGGGAGACCTTCACTTTTTGTCGTGAGCAGCCGTATTCTCAGTTTTCAGATGAGCAAGTCATTGAGAACACCGGGGAGTTCTTTCGGGATCAAGGACGGCAGGTACGAAATAATGTAAACGGAAGCTATGTCACCAGAAAGGTATCTGATGCGCCTAGATGTCTGTGTACCAGGTAAAGGTTCCGATTTAAACAGCAGAGCTTATTTTGAGAAAATACAGGTCCATAACATTGAATGGCAGGGCCGGGCTAAGGTAATGTAAAATGGTAAGCGAACCTTATTTTGGCGCCTCCTCACTCTACAGCCTCGTAGAGGGTGCGCATGTGCGCCGGAGTGCGCATGCGCGGGGCCAGCTAGTTTTGCGCACGCGCCGTTGCCATGGGGTGGGCCCAGCTGCCCGGGGTCGGTGGCTGCCCTACGCGGGGGCAAGGGGGAGGAACGTTGGGCGGCTGGAGGCGGGGCACCTCCGGCTGCAGGGTGCTCCTCCTTTTCGGCCCTGTGGTGGGGGCAGTTGGCGGCTCCAGGCAGCTGGACTCACCCCACGGCGATGGCGCATGCGTGAAACTTCCGTGCGTTCCATTGCTGCAGGGTGGGCTAATCGCCCTATATGGGCCCGAAAGGGAGGAGCGTTTTGGAAGCGGCTAGAGGCAGATCGCCTCCAGCTGTGGAACGCTCCTCCTTTTAGGTCTCGTGGTGTGGGGCGGTTGGCGGCTCTGGAAGGCGCGTGTGCCATTGCCGCGGGGCGAGCCCGGCTGCCCGGAGCCGCTGATCGCCTTGCACCACGAGGCCTAAAAGGAGGAGCGTTCCGCAGCCAGGGGCGCTCCGCCTCTGGCTGCCTCCAGAGCGCTCCTCCTTTTCGGCCTCGTGTGGGGCGATGGAGACGATGTAAAGTGCGCCCCTGAATATTGGCAAGCGGTAAGCAAATGCTTTCTTTGCGGAGTGCAAGATCCGGCTCTGTTGAGTGGATACACTGCCCCACTGTCAATGTCACTGCCTCAGCTGTGGGGTGGGCGGAGGGGTGGGCGGGCCTTTTGCTCTCCCTCCCCACACGTTGCCTTTTTGTGCCATTTTCGGCACTGTGTGCCCCGCCAATGTGGGGGCTTGTCTAATATCCCTGAGAAGCGAGTTCCAGAGACGGGGAGCCACCACAGAGAAGGCCCTCTCCCTCATCCCCACCAAACGCGCCTGCGAAGGCGGTGGAAGCGAGAGTTGGGCCTCTCCAGATGATCTGGGAGATTGCTCGAAATCCTCATTATCATGGTGGCTGTCGACTTTTGGGAAAGAATTGATTGCTTTGTCTTCAACATCTCCTCTTTTCTTTTTCTGCTTTAAGACCTATCTTCCACAGCCTGCGTTGTGTCCAGATTATGTATACAAGCTAATGCTCAGCTGCTGGAGACGAGATACCAAAGACCGCCCCTCCTTCCAGGAAATCCATTGCCTACTCCAAGAAGCACCTACTTCATAGTGACGCCTTCCTTTCAGACCCCACATCTGCGTCGCCTCTCTTCCCTCTCATCTCCCACCTTCCAAAACGTACACTTAGAACTATGTTGGACTCGCCATTTCCTTTGAGCTGGGATTTCATTCTCACCAATGGACACAAAAGAAATTGGGATCTGACCACATCAATCACATAGCTACATTCAAGGTGCTGTGCTTTGGACTGGCAAAGACTGTGAAAAACAAGTATTATTATTATTGTAAATGTTGTAGGATCCGATGTACAAGTAGTTTTGTCTATAGGGGGTGCGGGGGAGGGAGAGAACCAAGTTCTTTACGTAAGAAAGAACTTGAAATATAACTTAAGCGTGGAACTGAGTTCGGAAGAAACACACAGCAGGGAAATACTGAAGTACCGGCAGTACTTTATCCCCACAGCTGAGTGGATGTCACAGATCTGTAGATAAGTGGAATGTGGCGCTTATCATTTTTATTAGAACAGGATTTCATACCTTATTGCTATGTATATAGGCTCGAAAATGTGTGGAAAATACTTGTTGACGTTTCAGAAGCCAGAAGGGTGACTGAAATAAATGACCAGTGATTTTGGATAGGCCTCCGTGCCACATGATTAACCAATCCAGACAAACCTATGTAAAATATTTTTTAAAAAAATTGTGTAGTGTTCCGATTGTACACGCTGCAAAGGTTAGATTTACACGCTGTGGATTTGGATGACTTTGTGCAATTGTGCTTCCTGTTGGTGTTCTACATCAGTGTTTCCAAAATTCAAAAAGGTGCCAAACACAAAACTTACATCATAAAGTCATTCATTTTATATTAGTAATTCATCTATAGCATTTTACATCATACACATAAGACATCAAATCATATCACTGGTGTGTCTCGGAAATGTCCTTCCAGCCCTACCGGTTGTTGACCAGTCAGTAAGAGTTCAAGTCCACAGCTAACCCTCCTGGGTGCTGGGACATTTGTAATCCACAGGTAATGGGGGGGGGGGGGTGATAAATCCAAGGGCAGTGGTAGAAGACAGGAAATCCAGGGAAGGTGTCCGAGGGATCAGAGAAGCCGGTCTGAGGAAAAAAGTTCTATTTTCCTCTGTGCTAGTGCCACAAGGTTGCAAACGCCGACGGTAAACAGATGCTTAAATCCAGTTGGCCATTACAAAGGGTCCGTTTCTCCTTAAAGGTTTTTTCAAGGCGAGGCATTAATGGTATTAGTAACCCACTTCTGAAATTAATAATATTCATAATAGGATTATAATCAGAGGGATGTAAGAGAGCACATTTATAGCCATAGTCAATATCAATCTAATATACATACCCTTCTCAGTAGTGACATGAGCGCAACCCCTATCCTTCTTGGTGGGGTGACCATAAAGGTGAGTAGCAGCTTAGGAGTAATGAATTTAACCATCAAAGGTTCATTCACATGTTTAGGAGCTTAGCCCCAATTACCGTGTTTCCCCGAAAGTAAGACACCCCGATTGTAAGACGTATCGGGGGTGTCGGGGGGGGTCGGCTTATATAAGCCGTACCCCGTATGTAAGCCGTACCTCGTCCCGCCGCCACGCTGCCCCGCCGCCGCAACTGGAGGTGTGCCGCAGGTGTGCCGCGGCACACCTCCGCGGCACACCTTTTCGCCAGGCCTCCAAGCAAGGGAGGGGAAAGGAGCCAGGGGTGGGACGAAGCGGCGACGCGTCACTGTGACGTGGCGATCCTCACCACGCCCCTGGCTTCTTTCCCCTCCCTTGCTTGGAGGCCTGGCGAAAGGTGTGCAGCGGGAGGTGTGCCGCGGCACACCTGCGGCACACCTCCGCGGCACCCCTCCCTTCTTTCGTCAAGCAAGGGAGGGGGAAAGGAGCCAGGGGCGTGGTGAGGATCGCCGCGTCACAGTGATGCGTCGCCGCTCGTCCCGCCCCTGGCTCCCCCCCCCTGCTTGGAGGCCTGGCGTAAAAGGTGTGCCGCGGAGGTGTGCCGAGGTGTGCCGCGGCACACCTCCGGTTGCGGGCGGGCGTGGCGGCGGCGGCGGCGACGGGTACGATCTTTGGGTTATATAAGACGTACCCAGTAAGCCGTAGGGGACTTTTTGGGGAAAGAAAGTAAGACGCTGTCTTACTTTCGGGGAAACACGGTAGCTTACAAAGTTAATTGAGTACTTCAGAGAGAGAAAGGGGGTCATTAAGTCCTTGAGGCCATTCGCTTTTAAGTTTGATTGTCCACTTGATTTCAGCTTGTCTCAGTCTGAGTGCATTGTTAGTATGTAAATGCGGAGTCAATCGTTCCAAGACCCTGAGTCTTAAAGAGGTCGGGCTGTGTTTATACTGGGTGCAATGCCTGTAAAAGGCAGAGTCCTGAGATTGATTTATCATTCTCGAGCGATGCTCAATAAATCTTTGGCGTAGTCGTCTGGTGGTCTGGCCCACATAAATCAAAGAATGGTCACAGGTGATGGCATAGACGACAAAATCCGAATTACATCAGTGTTTCCCAACTGTTGTGACGCGGCACACTAGTGTTCCGTGAGAGATCAGCTGGTGTGCCGCGAGAAAACCACTCTCTCACCCTTTTTCTTCCCCCTCCTGCTGAGAGACGTTTTCCCGCGGCACACCAGCTGATTGGGAAACAGCGGTTGGGAAACATGACCCTCTCTAG
The DNA here is from genome assembly GCA_030556195.1 of Anolis apletophallus. Taxonomy (NCBI): domain Eukaryota; kingdom Metazoa; phylum Chordata; class Lepidosauria; order Squamata; family Anolidae; genus Anolis; species Anolis apletophallus. The sequence continues at coordinate 162,182,804 of JARBWK010000005.1, read as the reverse complement.
GACCTGGAGAGGCAGGGGAGGCTCAGGAGGGGAGGGGCCGGGCGACGCTCTCCTCCGGAAGTGAGCCCACAGCAGTGTTTCCTAACCTTTTTTGAGCCACGGCACACTTTTTACATTTGCAAAATCCTGGGGCACACCACCAACCAAAATGACACAAAATGACACTCTAACACAGTAATACATATAGTTAATATGTTTTTAATGTATTTATACACTCAGTGTGAAACCTGGACCTGTTTCAATGAACACAACATGGATATCCTGGCAGGAATGGCAGAAAGACACAAACTTCCCACACAGAACTCCCATAACCAAGAGAAAATGCTATAAGAGTTTGGTGGGCATTGACCCTGAGTTTTCGAGTTGTAGTTCACCTATATCCAGAGAGCACTGTGGACTCAAACAATGTTGGATCAGGACCAAACTTGGCATGAATACCCAATATGCCCAAATGTGAACACAGATGGAGTTTGGGGAAAATAGACCTTGACATTTGGGAGTTACAGTTTCTGGGATTTATAGCTAACACACAATCAAAGAGCATCCTGAACTCTTGCAACAATGGAATTGAACCAAACTTGGCATATTGAACTCTCATTACCAACAGAAAGTACTGAAATGGTTTGCTTGGGAATTGACCTTGAGTTTGGAAGTTGTAGTTCACCTACATCCAGGGAGCACTGTGGACTCAAACAATGTTGGATCAGGACCAAACTTGGCATGAACACTCAATATGCCCAACTATGAACACACATGGAGTGCCTTCATCGAGGTAGGTTTCTTAGGGTTTCTATACTTCAACACACTAGACTCTCCCCCCCTCCCCTCCTAGAGGTTCCAATTTCCCACGGCACACCTGATAATCGCTCACGGCACACTAGTGTGCCCCGGCACACTGGTTGGGAAACACTGGCCCACAGGATAGAGTCTATCCTGTAGGCCAGGGGTGGGCAATTACCGGCCCTCCAGGTGTTTTGGACTTCAACTCCCAGAAATCCTAGCCAGTTTACCAGCTGTTAGGATTTCCGGGAGTTGAAGTCCAAAACACCTGGAGGGCCGGTAATTGCCCATCCCTGCTGTAGGCTCACTTCTGGAGGAGGAGGAGCCGGGAACCTGGACACTTTCGGGAGCCTTTCTCCTGGTTCGCGGCTCCATCGAGCCTGGCAGAGAGCTGCGCCGGGGGAGGGGGGCAAACGGCTCCTCCCCCCCACAGGGCCCAGGCCTTGCTTTACTGTGTTAGGTGCCGGGTTTGTCATTTTGGTTGGTGGTGTGCCCCGGCGAGCCCGGACAAAGGTTGGGAAACACTGCACTATTAGAGCACTCCCTTCAAGGCTGCAAGCACTTTCCAGTGACCTATATCGAATGAACAGGAGGTAACTTGCCATCTGGAATTTCTGTTTTGGGCATCAAAATACCTTGGGTCAGTTCTGTGAGAATGAATGATAGGATGTTTTCTCGCAAACCTTACTCAGCCATATCTGAAACTTACACATTACATATTTAAACTCTAGCGGCTTTTTTAGAGTCAGCATGGTGTAGTGCGGACCTGTGCAACAGGCAGCCCGCGGGCCGCACACGGCCCACCAGCGTCTTGGATGCGGCCCACCTATCCTCATGCAAGAAATCTGTTTTTAAGAAAAAAACATCTCGGGGGGCACTCACGGAGGGCGGGGCCGCTCACGGGCATGCACGGCATGCCGGGAGCGGCTCGGCGCCCTTCCCCATGTTTCTGGGTGCTGCATCGGCCACCCGGGAGCTTACCTTCCTTTCTCTTCCTTCGGAGAAGGAAGGTAAGCTCCTGGGCGCGTCCGCTGCAGCAGCCAGGGACATGGCGGAGGGCGCCTCGCCGCTCCCCCAGCCCGCCTCCCGCCCCGGCTTCCCTCCACCTCTTCCTCCTCACCGCCGGCATCGCGCCTGACGTCACCCAGCCCCGCCGAAAAGGGGCGGGCTACGCAGGACGCCGGGCATGCGCTGCAGGGCGGGGAGGCGGGCTGGGAGCAGCGAGCGCCCTCCGCCATGTCCCTGGCTGCTGCAGCGCCTGCGCCCGAGAGCTTACCTTCTCCGAAGGAAGAGAAAGGACGGTAAGCTTCCGGGCGGCCAATGCAGCACCCAGAAACATGGCGAAGAGCGCCGAGCTGCTCCCCGCCCCTGCACAAGATGCCCGCGAGCGCCCCGCCCCGTGAGCCCTGCTGCGGCCCCCAGGTGATCAGTGGCGAATTCCGGCCCTTGGGCCGGTAGAAGTTGGACAGCCCTGGTGTAGTGGTTTGAGTTTTGGGCTATGGCTTTGGAATCATGGGAAAGCCGCACTCTTTCAGTCTGAGAAGAATGCAGATTTTCTGACCAAACCTTGCTGAGAAGCCCTCATACTTTTGTCTTTGGATCACCTGGAGGAAACAATTTGAAGATGCACAACAAAGTGGTACTTTCCAGGCAAAATAGGGTTGCCACCTGTCCCGTATTATACAGGACGTCCCGTATTTTTGCTCTGAATTTCGTGTGCCATATTATCAGTATTGACAGGACAGGTGGCAGCAGGAGGCAAGGTCGGGCCAGCAGTGAGCCTTATTTTTGACACCGGCCTGGTTGAGAATGTGGAGCTTGGAACAGGGCAGCCGTGAGGGAGAGAAGCCGTCAGTCAGTCAGGGGCGCCCATTGGTGCCTGAGCTCGTGAGAAGTCCGCCAGAGCGCCCAGGCCATGCCAAGAAGTCAGTCAGCCGTCAAGGCTTGTGCTTCCTGTGAGAGTCAATGTCCAATACGGAGGAAATGAGGCCCATAGTCACCTCCCTCCCATGGGGAGAGATATACAGACTTCTCTCTCTCTCTCTCTCTCTCTCTCTCTCATCTGCCTTATCGCCAAGACCCGGCTCTGCTGAGGAGACCCATCCAAGAAGTGTCCCTTATTTTTGTGAAAAATCCTGTATTTTAGGTAAATGTCCCTTATCTATTATATAAAGGAGGTCCCGTCGTTGAACGACTGACAGAGACAGAGAAACCTTCCAAGGCAGAGACACCAAACTTGCCAACAAAAATAGGCCTCAAACAAGGAAGGTTTTTAGCAAAGAAACTTTTCCCCCCAAAACCTAGAAGGCCCCCAAAACAATGATACAAAAAAACTACATTTCCCAGCATCCTCTGCAGCAGCCAGCTAAACCCATTGGCCAACATCGGCCCACACAGAATGCAGGGAAGCTGAGTAACCATAGTAACGCTGGGCACAGCCAGCCAAGGCTAGGATAGAATGCTGAGTGATTAAACTGTCAAAACCAAACTCTATGAAGGAGCAATTCTCCAGCAATTCCTACCCACACAACACAACACACTTCCTATCACAACCCATCCCCCCAAACTTACGGGACCCAACACCTACCACCACCTCAAACAAAAACAAACTCCACCTATACTCCAAACACAACACAACACTGCACTGATACTCTACAAACACACACAAACACCCAAAACACCCCACCCACACAAGCATTCAACAACATACTACCACCCACAATTCCACCACACACTCGCTACCTCACCAAAAAAGTAATACCTACACACAACACAATACGCACATAACACAACCTTGCGTCTACTGCTCAACCCATTTGCATGCCATTCCTTCCTTCAACACAGGCAGAAACTGACCCAAAAGACAAGCCATGCCTCCTAAAAAGAACAGCATCGGACGACACACTCGCAACGCTACATACATCACACAAAAAAGGGCAGAACAAACGCCAGAACAGAAACACAGTTTCTTTTTTCAAATCCAGAGTTGGGAAACCACAGAACCTTTCCATCAACACAGCAGACGGAAAGACCAAAAACATTGTATATCCACAAGCTCTGCAGAACGCCAACAACACCACACACCGACAACTCCCCAGGACTTCAACATCCCACCCACCAGAACAACCCACAACGACACAGCCATGACCCCACCAAGACCATAACTAACATCAATTCCAACCCTTACATACTCAGACTTTCTCGCATCTCTTAAATAGGGCACAGCAACGCATGCCGGGTACAGCTAGTTTATTATATCAAAAAGTGGCAACACTAACGCAAGTTGCACAGAGTTGTTGCCACCACAGTCTGGTTGCCCAAATGTGCAACAGGATGCAACAAAGAGGCAGTCATAAGTGTGCTGGGTGACTAGCCTTTGCAAGCAAAGTTTTGGGTCAACAGATGTGTCCTAGAAGCTATAATCAAGGAAGGAACAGCTCTGAAACCATAGTTCTGAAAGTACTGTCAGGCCTCTAGGAAACTAGGAAAATACTACGCTGATAAGAGAAAAACAAGAAATAATTAATGAGAAAGCATCAGACAGATTGCTTGTTCCCTGGAAAATCAAGGTCAGTTTAACCTATGTTTTGACTGGGCTGAGATAAGACTCCCTTCCTCCACTTCCTATCCGGAATTGGGTGGATTAATGCCATTCTGACACATAGCAAGCTAGTAGTTTTTGCAAGAGCTGATTGAGCCTTCTCCTCCCTGCTCTTCATTTACTCTGAAACTATGCTATGAGGAACTCCCAATCATACTTTGTGGGTCTCCTTGACCAGTCTCCCTTTTTCCTTTTGTCGTTGGCCAAGAGTAAGACAGGGTGAGCCATACTTGGCAATACTTTGTGTTCACTTTAAAGCCTTGGGAGGCTGGAGCATTTCAGTTCTTTTTCTCATTTGTTTACATTTTTAGATGTAAGTCTTGTCCTTCACTTTAGACGGAGGCACAAACATTTGGCTTGTTTCTATGTTTCTGGTTCAGTTGCATTCAACTCCCTTGTATCTTGTAAATAGATTTTACATCTACAACTGATTTTTCTGGTATTCCGCTTTACCATGTCTGGGCTGACAAACCAAAAGGTTTGTTTACCTTTGGAATAGGCAGGTGGGATTGGGTTGGTACTCCTTTCTTTCACCCGTCTTTTAATAAAAAACCTTTCTCTCTCTGGCATTACTTCGCGAACGAAGATTCTTTAGGAAGGACTCATCCCACACTTTTTACAAGCACGTTGATGACTAAAAAGACCAATCTGAGATAGGCAAGTCCGGTTGCAGAAAGCACAGCAGAAAGTCTCCTTGGGTGATGTTGTTTCCAAGTTGGGGTTCTTTCTGCGTTGTCGTTTCTCTTCGAGACCCATTCGGTGTGTCTTCTCGAAAGAGACCGCAGCATTGTGGATCGTGCGTCTCCACACCTCCCAATGTGAAGCCAGGGTGGACCACAACAACAAGCCTGAGATGTTGTTCCAGGGTTGTTCCAGGGTGTCCTTATATCTCTTTTTTGGGGCACCTCTCTTGCGCTGACCCGTGGCGAGTTCACCGTAGAGTAGTATCTTAGGGAAGCGGTTGTCCTCCATCCTAGAGACGTGCCCGGCCCAGGTCAGCTGTGTACTCAATAGCATGGCCTCAATGCTGGTGATAAGAATAAGGTGGGGCTGTATCACAAACAATGGGAATAAGACAAAAGCAACACACAGTATCTATGAATCACAGCAATATATATTAATCACAATTTAACAGACTCACTGGTCTAAGTGTTAAAGTAGTACCAAAACATAAGTTCATTACAGGTATCGTAACATCATATATTTATGGGCAAATGCCCTATACATAAAGCAATATACTATACATAAACAGCAATCATGGGCTGCTGGCTCACACAGGAGTGAGCAGAGACGCCGAGGAGGGGAGGAGTGGGGTTCCTACGTCATCAAGGATGGACACGGACCTGGACGTCTTCCCAAGCGCAATGCAAATGATAATATAAGTTCATGAAAGAGTCAAAGAGAATGCTCAAATGCGCAAATCATAATAGTATCTGGGAGGCGTCCACAGCGGTCAACGAATAGTTATTATGCGCGCGTTTCTCCCCGAAGGGTTGGTACCATTAAAGATCTGTTGCCACATTTTTGTACCATTGGAAAGGGGGTGGAAGAGGGGGACTCTCAGAGTCCCTCTTCCACCAACAGATCTTTAATGGTACAAAAAATGTGGGAAATGTAGTATATGTAAACACATCCTTACCTCCACCTTCATCAAAAGTCCTTACATTAACAGAACCTTTAAAATTAATACCTGGGCTACCTGCAATTCCAAAAACATAGTATATTGTCTCATTTGCAACTGTGGGGGTCTTTATGTGGGGATTTCAACTAGGGAACTCCGGATTCGAATTTGCGAGCACAGATCACGCTTTAAGACAGGATATGATAATTCTGTGCTTTATACCCATTTTAAGACCCATAGACATCATTATGAACAATTCAAGGTTATGGTCCTGGAGAAAGCTTGCCCCCTTCCCACCAAAACACAAAGAAACTACTCCTACAACTTGAAAATAAATGGATAGTAAATTTACAATCTGAGGAACCACAAGGGTTAAACGACCAGCTGGCTATCAGTGAATTACTAATCTAGGATCACCTGGCCATCCCTTATTTAATTGTGGCTCCCCTTTGGTTCTGTGCTTTTAGCCCGATATCCCCTGATATCGCCAGCATTTTGCGGTGCTCCTGCTTCTACCTGTGATGGTATGTAACCCCTTTCTACTGTGTGGTTAAGAATACTGTATTAAATTTCCAGCTTACCCTGGCTGTTATTACATATAGGCATCTGAATGCATTATCTGTATACTGTTTGTATTTGTTGATGCTTCAGGGTTGTTCCTGCTGCGAGACGCTCGCGAGATTTGCTGCATTGGCCACGCCCCCGGTCCAGAGGAAGCCCTTCGGGAGAAACGAAGCGCGCATAATAACTATTCGTTGACCGCTGTGGACGCCTCCCAGATACTATTATGATTTGCGCATTTGAGCATTCTCTTTGACTCTTTCATGAACTTATATTATCATTTGCATTGCGCTTGGGAAGACGTCCGGGTCCGTGTCCGTCCTTGATGACGTAGGAACCCCGCTCCTCCCCTCCTCGGCGTCTCTGCTCACTCCTGTGTGAGTCAGCAGCCCGTGATTGCTGTTTATGTATAGTATATTGCTTTATGTATAGGGCATTTGCCCATAAATATATGATGTTATGATACCTGTAATGAACTTATGTTTTGGTACTACTTTAACACTTAGACCAGTGAGTCTGTTAAATTGTGATTAATATATATTGCTGCGATTCATAGATACTGTGTGTTGCTTTTGTCTTATTCTCAATGCTGGTGATCCCTGCTTGCTCAAGGACAGCGACATTCGACACATAGTCCAGTGTACATTTAGGATTGTGCGAAGACAGCACTGATGAAAGCATTTGAGGAGTCGTAGGTGTTGGCGATAGGTGACCCATGTTTCAGACCCATATAGGAGAGTAGACAGTACGGTAGCTCTATACACACTGATTTTGGTACTTTGTCTCAGGTGTTTGTTGCTCCAGACTCTTTTGTGAAGCCTTCCAAATGCATTCTATGCCTTTGCTAGTCTGTAATCTATCTCTTCATCAATCTTGGCGTCTGAAGAGATGGTGCTTCCCAGGTAGGTGAACTGCTGAACGGACTGAAGCACAGATTTGCCTATGCTGACGGGGGATGATGGTGTTCTTCCTGTGGTGCGGGCTGGTAGAGGACTTCCATTTTCTTCAGGCTGACTTCCAGCCCAAACAGCTGTTGCAAAGCAGGATGTGAGGCGCTGCAGGGCTGCTTCTGAATGGGCGACAAAGGCAGCATCGTTGGCAAAAAGCAGCTCACGGACTAGGGTTCCAAACCTCATACAGTTGACCCTCTGTATCTACAGATTCTACATCTATGGGTTGTGTGTGTATTCAACAAAGAAAATTAGATTTTTCCATTTTTGTATCGGGGCAGCACTTTGTGACACCATTGTATATAATGAAACCTGGGTATCCACGATTTTTGGTATTTAGAGTGGTCCTGGAAACAAACCCCAGCAGATATCAATGTCCCCTTGTAGTAAAGAAATTATATTTTGGACCACATGGATCTGCTATTTTAGGAGAGTTGTGTGTTTATTGTGGTTTTGTTTCTTGGATCATCCTTATTCTCATGATTGTTGACACTTCTCTAAAAACCAAGTAAGGCAAGAGTGCCCTTTATAGAATACTAGCTTGGGGACCCGGTGGTGCCCGGGTTATTTGAGAAAGGCATTGTGTGCCAAGGTTGGTCTTTGGTACTTCAAGTCCCATCATCCACAGTCCACCCTCCTCCAAACTGCAGTAGAAGAGATAGAGTGGGTCATGGGGGCTCGGTGTGTCACGTTTGGTCTTGATCATTCATTGGATGAGGGTTGCAGCGGTCTCGGAAGGTGAGTGAAGGTACTTCAAGTCCCATCATCTGTGGTCCATCCTCCTTGAAACAGCACCAGGATGTAGAGTGGGTCAAGGGGGCTCTGTGTGCCAATTTTGGTCTGTATTGGTCATAAGATGAGGGTCGCGTTGTTTTCAGGAAGTGAGTGAAGGTACTGCAAGTCCCATCATCCATGGTTCATCCTCCTTCAAACTGCAGCAGGATGTAGAGTGGGTCATGGGTACTCTGTGTGCCAAGTTTGGGCCTGGTCTGTGATTTGTAGGGGCTACAATGTTCTGTGGGAAGTGAATCGGGTGAAGGTACTGGAAATGCCATCATATGTGGGCCACCCTGCCATAAACCGCAACAGGTTGAAAAGTGGGTCATTGGGCCTCTGTGTGCCAAGTTTGGTCCTGATTTGCCATTGGTGTGGGACACAGTGCTCTAAGGAAGTGAATTAAAGTACTGTAAGTCCCATCATCCATGGTCCATCCTCCCTCAAACTGCACCAGGATGTAGGGTGCATCTGGGGGGGGGGGGGGTCTGTGTGCCAAGTTTGGTCTTGTTCTGTCATTGTTGGGGGCCTAGTCAAGAAAATCAAGTTGAAGAAGCCTAACAATATCCCATGAGCTGAGGCCTAGTCAGGAAAATCAAGTTAAGGAAGCCTTGCTGTCAATTTTGGGCCTGGACTGTGATTTATAGGGGCTACAGTGTTGTTTGGGAAGTGTATGAGGTGAATGTACTGCAATTCCCATCATTCGTGGCCCATCCTGCCCTAAACCACACCAGGTTGTGAAGTGGGCCATTGGGCCCCTGTTTGCCTATTTTTGTCCTGAGCCGTCACTGCTGTGGGCCGCAGTGTTCTGACTGACTTAGGCTTTTCCTTTTTCCTCTGAGTTACCTTAGAATGTTGGAATGTGGATGGCCATTCAGAGTCCGTTATGCAAATCCGATTTCAGTGGCAGCCAATCCTTTCTGTCTGGGGCTGTTTGGGCATGGTATGTGATTTTTAGGTGCTACAGTGTTGTTTTGGAAGTGTATGAGGTGAATGTACTGCAAATACCATCATTCGTGGCCCCTCACGCCCTAAACCACACCAGATTGTGAAGTGGGTCATTGGGCCCCTGTGTGCCAAGTTTGGTCCTGATCCGTCATTGCTGTGGGCCGCAGTGGCTGACTGCCTGAGGCCTTTCCTTTTCCCTCTGTGTCGCCTTAGAATTTTGGATTGGCGATGGCCAATCGGAGTCCTTTATGCAAATACTCCCTCCATGGCATCCAAGCCCCTCTGTCTGGTGCCTTAGAATGTTGGACTTCTGAGGCTGGCCAATCAGAGCTGTTTATGCAAATAATCCCTCAGTGGCAGCCAATCGAAACGCTGGCACATATTCCTCCCTCCGCACTACCGCACCACAGCCTGCAAACACTGACTTTTATTATATACATATATAGATAGATAGTTAGATAGATTATAATATGAGTATGGTATAGTAGATTGTACACACATTGATACAATATAATAGTACTAATCATATTGTGATATTATCTATTATATAAAGGAGGTCCCGTCATGGAACGACCGTCCTAAGCAGAGAAACCTTACAAGGCAGACACAACAAACTTGGCAACAAAAATAGGCCTCAGGCAAGGTAGGTTTTTAGCAAAAAAACTTTCCCCCACAAAACCTAGAAGGCCCCCAAAACAACGATACAAAAAACCCTACATTTCCCAGCATCCTCCGCGGCCGCCAGCGAATCTCCCAGCCTCCACATTCTGACAACATGATTGGTTGCCAGTGAGGGAGTATTTGCATAACGCCTCTATTGGCCAGCCAACATGAACATTCCAACCCTCTAAACTGGCAGAGGAGGATAAGGCAAAGGCCTGAGGCAGTCGCCAACACAAACACCCAATTCATTCACTTCCCACAGAAAATTTACACCCCTACAAATCACAGACCACGCCCAAAATTGACAGTAAGGCTTCATTAACATGATTTTCCTGACTAGGCCTCACTTAATGGGATGCTGTTTACGCTCTGAATTGACAGTAAGGCTTCATTAACTTTATTTTCCCGACTAGGCCTCAGCTCATGGGACATTGTGTATGGCCTGAATTTACAGTAACTTACCTTGGCACACAGAGCCCCTATGACCCACGCTACATTCTACTGCAGTTTGGAGGAGGGTGGACCATGGATGATGGGATTTGATGTACCTCCATGGATTATGGGATTTGTAGTACTTTCAAACCCTTCATTCCCCACAGACCACTGTGGCCCAGAACCAAGACCGATAAAGACCCAACTTGGCACACAGTGCCCCCATGACCCACACTCCATCCAACTGCAGTTTAGGGGAGGGCACACCATGGATGATGGGATTTCAAGTACCTCCACTCACTTCCAGAGTACCCCACCCACACAAACATCAACCTGTACATCAACACAGCAGACGGAAAGACAAAAAACATTGCATATCCACAAGCTATGCAGAACGCCAGAAACACCACACAACGACAACTCCCCAGGACTTCAACATCCCACCCACCAGAACAACCCACAACGACACAGCCATGACCCCAAAAACACCATAACTAACAACTAAATTGTGAGGTAGCAAAGTTTGCAGACGACACTAAATTGTTCAGGGTAGTTAAAAATGAAACTGACTGTAAAGAGGTCCAGAAAGATCTCTCGAAATTGAGTGAATGGGCAACAAAGTGGCAAATGCATTTTAACCTAAACAAGTGTAAAGTCATGCACATCGGGGCAAAGAACCCCAAATACACTTATCAACTGATGGGGTCAAAGCTTTCCGAGACAAACCAGGAAAGGGATCTTGGGGTCTTGGTGGACAGCTCAATGAAGATGTCAACCCAGTGCGCAGCAGCAGTGAAAAAAGCAAATTCTATGCTTGGCATGATCAGAAAGGGAACCGAAAAAGGTCGGCAAATGTTGTATTGCCTCTCTACAAATCTATGGTAAGGCCACATTTGGAGTATTGTGTACAATTCTGGTCTCCGCACCTCAAGAAGGATATAACGGAACTGGAAAAGGTACAAGAAGGGCAACAAGAATGATCCAAGGGATGGAGCGGCTCCCTTATGAAACCAGGTTGCAACGCCTTGGTCTTTTCAGCCTTGAAAGACGGCGTTTAAGAGGTGACTTGATCGAAGTGTATAAAATCATGCATGGGATAGAAAAGGTGAATAAAAGAAAAATATTTTCTTTGTCACAAAACACTAGGACTAGGGGCACTCCTGAAGCTCCAAGGTAGGAAAGTTAGGACTAATAAAGGAAATATTTCTTCACCCAGAGGGTCATTGGGTTATGGAACTCACTTCCAGAGGAGGTTGTGACAGCGGTCAGCCTGGACAGCTTCAAGGCAGGATTAGACAGGTTCATGGACACCAAGGGTATCTGTAGTTACTGAAAAGGACATTCAAGTGCCACCTCGGAGTTGGTTGAGGTAGGCAGGATTTCCCTGGGTACTGGTTGTGGGAGTCGGGAGCAGGTCAGGGTTTTGCCCTCCTTTCTGCTAGAGATCCCCGTGTACAACTAGTGGGCCACTGTGTGGCACAGAATGCTGGACTAGATGGGCTGAGGCCCGATTCATCATGGCTCTTCTTATGTTCTTATGTTCCTTAAAGGTATTAGGAAACATTCCCCCAAATCCAGCAGTGTTCCCATTTGGGTATATTGAGTATTCATAAGAACATAAGATCATAAGAAGAGCCATGCTGAATCAGGCCTCAGCCCATCTAGTCCAGCATTCTGTGTCACACAGTGGCCCACCAGTTGTACACGGGATCTCGAGCAGAAGGGAGGGCAAAACCCTGACCTGCTCCCGACCCCCACAACCAGTACCGGGGAAAATCCTGCCTGCCTCCATCAACACAGAGGTGGCACTTGGATGTCCATTTCAGTAACTACTGATTCCCTTAGTATCCATGAGTCTGTCTATTCCTGCCTTGAAGCTGTCCAGGCTGACCGCTGTCACAACCTCCTCTGGAAGTGAGTTCCATAACCCAATGACCCTCTGGGTGAAGAAATATTTCCCTTTATTAGTCCTAACTTTCCTACCTTGGAGGTTCAGGGAGTGCCCTCTAGTCCTAGTGTTGTGTGACAGAGAAAATATTTTTTCTTTATTCACCTTTTCTATCCCATGCATGATTTTATACACTTCGATCAAGTCACCTCTTAAACGCCGTCTTTCAAGGCTGAAAAGACCAAGGCGTTGCAACCTGGTTTCATAAGGAGCTGCTCCATCCCTTGGATCATTCTTCTTGCCCTTCTTTGGACCTTTCCAGTTCCCTTATATCCTTCTTGAGGTGCGGTGACCAGAATTGTACGCAGTACTCCAGATGTGGCCTCACCATAGATTTGTAGAGAGGTAATACAACATTCATGCCAAGTTTGGTCCAGATCCATCACTATTTGAGTCCACAGTGCTCTCTGGATGGAGGTCAACTACAACTCCACAACTCAAGGTCAATTGTAAGTAGATTGGAGCCGGGGGCGGAGGCAGACCCTTCGGCCGCCCAGGTGATCAGTGACCGGAATTCCGGCCCTTGGGCCAGTAGAAGTTGGACAGCCCTGGTATAGTATATTGTACACACATTGATACAATACAATACTACTAATGATATTGTGATATTATAATTGGTCCCCTCCAACTACCGCCCGGTCTCGAACCTATCGTTCCTGGGCAAGGTACTTGAGAGGGCGGCAATGGAGCAGTTGCAGTCCTTCCTAGATGACGCAGCTTGGCTAGACCCCTTCCAGTCCGGCTTCCGTTCAGGGCATGGGACGGAGACAGTTCTGGTCTCCATCTCGGATGAGTTGCGTTGCCAGCTGGATCAGGGCAGATCGGCACTGCTCGTGTTATTGGACCTCACAGCGGCGTTTGATACAGTCGATTATGATCTATTGACTCACCGCCTTGCCAGGGCCGGAGTTAGGGGGACAGCCCTTAATTGGGTGACCTCCTTCCTCCGGAACCGGCTACAACGAGTGAGGAGGGGCAAGGATGTCTCCGGGGGTTTCCCGCTTCTCTGTGGGGTCCCCCAGGGGCTATTCTCTCCCCCTCTTATTTAACATCTATATGCGACCACTTGCCCAGCTGGTGCGTAGTTTTGGGCTGGTGTGCCATCAGTACGCTGATGACACCCAGCTTATCTTGAAGATGGAGGGCAGCCTCGAATCCGTACCCGATAATTTCCATCGTTGCCTTGAGGCCGTCACTGGATGGCTGCGAGTCAGTAGGTTGAAGGTGAATCCGGCAAAGACGGAGATCCTGTGGCTGGGTTCCCCGGACTGTAGGGATGTTCAGCTTCCAACCCTGGACGGTGTGACATTATGTCCGTCGCCCTCTGTTAAGAGCTTAGGAGTAACCTTGGACCCCCTGTTGTCGATGCAGGCCCACGTCTCCAGCGTCAGCAGGGTAGCATTTTTCCATCTTTGCCAGGCGAGGAAGCTGGCCCCCTATTTGTCCCGGGCGCGACTTAGCCACAGTGATCCAAGCCACGGTCATCTCGAGGCTGGACTACTGTAACGCTCTTTACATTGGCCTTCCTCTGTCGGTAATCCGGAGACTCAAGCTGGTGCAGAACGCTGCAGCGCGACTCCTGGCAGGGGTCCCGATTGGCCACCACATCACGCCAATCCTGCGCGAACTGCACTGGCTCCCAATTGAATGCCGGATTGCCTTCAAAGTGTTAGTCCTGACTTTTATTTATTTATTTATTTATTTATTCGGGTTTCTATGCTGCCGACTCCCGAAGGCTCGCGGCGGCTTACAAGAGCCGAAGGCACAATAAAATACAGAAGGTTAAGAACAATTAAAAACAAGCAACACAGTAAAAACAACAAGATGGGCACCTTGATAACTCTATGTACCGATTCTTTCCTCATATCAGCTCTCAAGTGAGGTTTCAAGGTCAACCCCAACAGCAAGGGTACGACAGAATCAGCAGTCTCAGAGAACGACCAGACTCAGTAGGTGTAAGACATGTAGACGAAACTGCTGTTTCTCTGTATCCAAAACCTTTGGGACTCCATTCTGTACTGATTATTTTCTTGATTTCAGTGAGACGGATTCCATAAAAACAAGCACAGGGACCAGAGATCTATGGGCAGGTCACAAGCAGCACATGACAAAGGTTGTCCTCTCCCATTATTACTTTACAGCAGGGCTGTCCAACTGGCGGCCCACGGGCCATATACAGCCCCCCAGCTCCTTCCCTGCGCCCTCCTAAGCTTTTTAATAAAAAATAAAAATAGGAAAAAAAATCCCCCCAAAAAGTGCACATGCGTGCGGTTTTGCCCGCTTTGGGAGGGCGGGGGGAGGCCCCTGTGGCTCCTCCCTCTCTCCCAAAGCGTCACGCCAACCTCAGAAGCTTCCGAGGCTGTTGTGATGCCCTGGGCGAGGGGGCGGAGCCGCGGAAGCCTCCTCGCGGCTTCGCCCTCTCCCCCAAAGCGTCCCAACAGCTGTTGGGACGTTTTGGGCGAGGGGGCGGAACCAAAGCATCCCAACAGCTGTTGGGATGCTTTGGGGCGAGGGGGCGGAGCCGTGGAAGGCTCCCCGTGGCTCCTCCTTCTCTCCCATCGCCCGCTTCCAAGGCTACTGTGACGCTTTGGGAGAGGGGGCGGAGCTGCGTGGCCGGGAGCATGGTCTGGGGCCAGTGTACCTGCGGGACCGCCTTGTCCCATACCATCCCACCAGATCACTGCGCTCCGAAGAGCTAAACCTCCTGGTCATCCCAAATGTGAGGACCTACCATCTGTCCGCAACCCGCCACCGGGCTTTCTCTGTTGCAGCCCCTACCATGTGGAACGCACTGCCTGCCGGCATCCGTGCCACCCAGGGCCTCCTCCCGTTCAGGAGAGCAGTTAAGACATTGCTGTTCCAACAAGCCTTCGGAGTTAGCTAAACTGTAGCTCGCACCGCCTAGCTGTCAGCCCACCGCGACTCCATTTGTGGCTTCAACTGTTCTAATTGTAATTCCATCTTAATGGTATTACTGTGGCTTATGAGTTATCTCACAATTGTATTTTACGAACTGTTGTAAGCAGGGGCGGTCTAAGGTAATTTGAAATGGTAGGCGAACATTATTTTGGTGCCCCCAAAAAACATTATTTTGGCCCACCCATGTAAAACAAATATACAATGATAATATCATAAATACCATTAGTAGTATTATATTGTATCAATGTATATACAATATATTATACCATACTCATACTATATTATAATATAATTATATTATACTACATTACAATATAATTATATTATAATATATTGACATTATAATACAATATAACATTCTATTATATTATTATTATTATAAAATAATAAATAAAATTATGTATTTAAATAAAATTATCATCTACTAAATATTTTCATGACTCCTATAAAACTCAAATAACCCAAAATAAAGTAAAATAAAATATTATGTATTACTATTTTGTACAATACCGCTATACTGCTATATTGTTTGTAATATTACATGTAATATAAAATATATCATCATTCTATTGTTATATTGTATTTTTATTATATTGTATGACAATATTAAGCAGAACTGTATAATAATCAACAAGAAATGCAATGTAAATGCATCAAAATCAGAATATATTACCTACCACCGACTCATAATCCATAGGAGTCTCCCATAAGTCCAAAATTAGGATCCCAATGTAAATGTAAATAGAAAAACAGCCAAAATGTTCAAATGAGGTCGAATACAGGCAGCGCGGCCTGGGCAAACTTTGGCCCTCCCTCCCTCCCTCTAGGTGTTTTGGACTCCAACTCCCACAACTCCTCATAGCCTCAGGCCCCTCAGGTCTAGACAGAAATAGAGCCGGAAAAAGGAAGGAGGGAGAGAAGAGGTCACAGAGGAGGAGGAGGAGGAGGAGGAAAGCCCTTCATTCCTTCCTTCACTTACACTTCCTTCACTGATTCTTTTCTCCTTCCCGCAAACACGCACGCGACGGAGACAAAGGGAGAGGGGAAGCACCACCTGCCTGCCCGATAGGGAGTGCTTTGCTTACAGGCTTCTGCGCAAGGGAGCTACTGGGCATGCGCGGAGGTTTTCGCGCATGTGCAGTTGCTCCTGCGCTCAACTTCAGCTCTGGAGCAACTGCGCCTGCGCGAAAACCTCCGCGCATGCCCAGAAGCGGCGTCGGAGCACACGTCGGAGCACACGCAGGCAGCTGCGGCGCTGTCTGAGTAACATCAGCAGGGCCAGGATGGCGCCCCATGCGGCCAGGATGGCGCCCCTTCCCAGATGGCGCCCTAGGCGGCCGCCTACTTGGCCTACCTTGTAGGACCACCCCTGGTTGTAAGTCGCCCCGAGCCGTTGGGGGGGGGGGGGCGACAGACAAATGCGAAATAATAAATAAATAAATAAATAAAATAATTGTATATTTGTTTTACTTGTATAAATAAATAAAATGGGATCCAGTTCAATGTGTGGGAAGGGCCCTAAGAGGCCAGCACTGACCACAGAGCTCTTTACCTGCATACATGAAGACAGCCTGTCACTCACTGCCACTCACCTTGCTCAGAAGATCCCTTGGATTGGCATTGCAGCCAAAACGTCCCTCTAGCGCCACCTGGAGGCCCTCAGTGGACGCAGCTTGGCAGGAGGGAGTGAATGACAGCCGGCTCTCGTGCGCCCAGCTCCCCAGCCAATGGCACGCCCGGAACGACAGGCGCGCCCCGCCCACCGCAGCGCTGCCAGCCACTCCTGCGAAAGCACCGGAGGCCCAGCTCCCCGCCCGCTCGCCCTCGGACTACCCTCACGCCACTCCGCCCTGCCCTGAGCTCCCTTGGGGACGGCTCTCATTGGGCGAGGGTGAGATATGCAAAGCGAGGGGCGTGGCTTGAGCCAGGGTTGCTTTCCACAGCCGGCTCCGTCGCCCTGCTTTCGGCTTCGGCGCCTCCTTCGAACCGGGCAGAGATGCAGAAGGTGGCCGTCGTCACCGGGGCCAGCAGGTGAGGGCAAAGGCGGAGGTTCTCTCAGCCGCTTAAGGGTGTTCGAACGTTGAGGCTGGCCAATCAGAGGACCATATGCAAATCGGAAGGATGAGAAAGCTCATGCATTGGTCCAATTTGGGCCCTCCAGGGGGTTTGGACTTCAACTCCCAGCATTCCTCGCTGCCTCAGGCTCCTAGGAAAGGAAAGGGCCTGAGGCTGCGAGGAATGCTGGGAGTTGAAGTCCAAAACCCCTGGAGGGCCCAAGTTTGGCCATGCCTACAGTTGAAAGGACCCAGAGTGAACGGGAGACAGGATGCTGAACTGACTAGGCCTTTGTTCTGAATCAGGCAGCCTCCCATTGCTAATGTGGGACTCCAACTCCCAGAATTCCTGGCCATTGAACAAGATGGCTAAGGCTTCTGGGAGTTGGAGGGCCACACAGCTGGAGGATGCCTTATCATCGCCCTAGAGCAGGCCTGGGCAAACCTGGGCCTTTCAGGTGTTTTGGACTCCAACTCCCACAATTCCTCACATCCTCAGGCCCCTTCCTTCAGAAGGCCTGGGCAAAGTTGGGCCTGTCAGGTGTTTTGGACTCCAACTCCCACAATTCCTCACAGCCTCAGGCCCCTTCCTTCAGAAGGCCTGGGCACAGTTGGGCCTTTCAGGTGTTTTGAGCCGAGGCACACTTGCAAAATCCTGGGTCACACCACCAACCAAAATGACACGAAATGACACTCTAACACAGCAATACATATAGTTAATATGTTTTTAAATGTATTTATACACTCAGTGTGAAACCTGGGCCTGTTTCGATGAACACAACCTAGATATCCTGGCAGGAATGGCAGAAAGACACAAAGTTCCCACACACAACTCCCATAACCAAGAGAAAATACTATAAGAGTTTGGTGGGCATTGACCTTGAGTTTGGGAGTTGTAGTTCACCTACAGCCAGAGAGCACTGTGGACTCAAGCAATGTTGGATCAGGACCAAACTTGGCATGAATACTCAATATGCCCAAATGTGAACACAGATGGAGTTTGGGGAAAATAGACCTTGACATTTGGGAGTTACATTTTCTGGGATTTATAGTCAACACACAATCAAAGAGCATCCTGAACTCTTGCAACAATGGAATTGAACCAACTTGGCATATTGAACTCTCATTACCAACCAGAAGTACTGAAAGGGTTTGCTTGGGAATTGACCTTGAGTTTGGAAGTTGTAGTTCACCTACACCCAGAGAGCACTGTGGACTCAAACAAGTGTTTGGCAGGAGGGGGTAGAAAGGGTATTGGAGGTTCCATTTTTTTCACGGCACACCTGATGCTTGCTCACGGCACACTAGTGTGCCACGGCACACTGGTTGGGAAACACTGTCCTAGAATGTAATAGGAAAGTAAAGCGTCTTAAAATAGAACTATTAGGACTTGTAAGATCGTCCGGGGAGGCCCTGCTCTCGATCCCGTCTGTGTCACAAACACGTCTGGTGGAGACGGGGGACAGGGCCTTCTCGATGGTGGCCCCTTAGCTATGGAACACCCTTCCCGGGGACATTAGGTCGGCCCCCTCCCTCTTAACATTTCGGAAAAAGAGTCAAGACTTGGTTGTTTGAGCAAGTGTTGTTTGAGCGAGCACAATTCAAAGTGCTGGTTTTAACCTACAAAACCCTCTACGGTTCCGGCCCAGTTTACCTGTCTGAACGGATTCTCCCCTACGAACCATCAAGAACATTAGGATCCTCCGGAGAGGCCCTGCTCTTGGTCCCGCCGGCTTCGCAAGCGCGGCTGGGGGGAACGAGAGACAGGGCCTTCTCTGTGGTGGCCTCGGCTGTGGAACTCTCTGACGATGCCAGATCTGCCCCTCCCTGTTGTCCTTAAGGAGGCTGCTGAAGACCTGGAAGTGGAACCAAAGCCTTCCCAGAATAGGCTGAGATGGGCTATTGTCTGAATGTAAGACCACGTTTACAGATCGAGTGGATTGTTTTAGTGGCGATGTGGTTTTATGCTGGGTTTTTATGTATTTTAATATGTTGTTCTAGTTGTTTTTGAAACTGTATAGCAGGGCTGTCCAACTTCTTCGGGCCCAAGGGCCGGAATTCAGGTGACTGATCACCTTTGGGGCCGCTCGCGGGGGCGTGGCCGCAACGGGGGTCACCCAGCCTCGCGGGGGCGTGGCTGCAGCAGGGGTCACCTGACGTCACCCAGCCCCGCCGAAAAGGGGCGGGTCGCGCAAGATGCCGGGCATGCGCGCCAGGGTGGGAGGCGGGCCGGGGATCGGCGAGCTGCGAGCAGCCCTCCGCCGCCTCCCCTAGCTCTTGCAGCAGCCGCGCCTGAAGGAAAGTAAGCCCGGGAGCTTACCTTCCTTCAGGCGTGACCGCTGCAAGAGCTAGGGATACGGCGGAGGGCGGCTCGCCGATCCCGCCCTGGCACGCAAGCCTGCAAGCGGCCCTGCGAGGGGGCTGCAGGGAAGGGGCTCGGGGGCCGTGTACGGCCCTCGGGCCGCCAGTTGGGCAGCCCTGCTGTGTAGCATTGAATCTTTGCTGTTATGCCGGTCTGAGTCCCTCGAGAGAGGTGAGAAGGTCGGGGTAGCCTACAAACGTTTTAAATAAATAAATAATAAATAAATTGTTTGAGCAAGTGTTTGAAAATGCAAGGTAACAATACTGTTTGTACTGCTTTTAATGATGGCTCATATATGTTTTTTTTAATTATGTATTGTTTTTATTAATGATGTCTAATTTGTGATTTGTTATTGGAATTGTGTGTAATAGCCTCTTAACGGGGCCCAATGTAAGCCGTCCCGAGTCCCCCTTCGGGGGTTGAGAAGTGACGGGATATAAATGCGACGAATAAATAATATTAATAATAATAATAAAGACATAGGAATTGGAATGACCGGACGACGAGATTGGATAATGTTTTTAATAGGAGATGATTTATGTTTTTAATATTCTTGTTCCGGTTTTTATTTTGTGTCGATGTTTTTAAATGTTTTGCGGTGTTTTTGGGCATTGAATCGTTGCCGCTGTAAACCGCCCTGAGTAGCCTGAGAGCTGAGAAGGGCGGTATACAAATGCAGTAAATAAATATACAGTGCGCCCTCATTTATTACTGGGGTTAGTTTCCAGGACCTTCCGCAATAAGTGAAAAACTGCAATAATAATAAAATAATAATAATAATAATAATAAACTTTATTTGTACCCTGCCACCATCTCCCTGAAAGGGATTCGTGCTGGCTTACATCAGGCCAAGCCCAGAAATACATATTTATTTATTTACTATTTTCGAAGGGGACTCAGAGCGGCTTACAGCAAACAACAATACTGCCAGAGTGGCTTACAATGTACATATAACAATATTGCCAGAGTGGCTTACAGCAAACTGAAAAAAAAACAACAAATAACATTACTGTCATAGCACAACATCAGCACTACACATCATATTGCACTACAACATATCGCAATACTGTTTTTACAAGCGGTTGATGACTAAGAAGGCCAATCTGAGAAAGGCAAGTCCGGTTACAGAAAGCACAGCAGAAAGTCTCCTTGGGTGATGTTGTTTCCAAGTTGGGGTTCTTTCTGCGTTGTCGTTTCTCTTCGAGACCCATTCAGCGTGTCTTCTCGAAAGAGGCCGCAGCATTGTGGATAGTGCGTCTCCATGCCTCCCGATGTGAGGCCAGGGTGGACCATTGTTGGTGATCAATCTGGCCGAGCCTGAGATGTTGTTTCAGGGAGTCCTTATATCTCTTTTTGGGGGCGCCTCTCTTGTGCTGACCCGTTGCGAGTTCACCGTAGAGTACTATCTTTGGGAGGCAGTGGTCCTCCATCCTAGAGACATGCCCTGCCCAGCGCAGCTGTGTTCTCAATAGCATGGCCTCAACGCTGGTGATCCACAGCACTACACATCATATTGCACTACAACATATCGCAATATTGTTAGCAATATTGCATGTAATACAAATATACAAATTATAATATCACGATATAATTATTATATCACAATGACACAAAATGACACTCACAGTAATACATATAGTTAATATGTCTTTTTTAATGTATTTATACACTCAGTGTGAAACCTGGGCCTGTTTCAATGAACTCAACATAGATCTCCTGGCAGGAATGGCAGAGAGACACAAACTTCCCACACAGAACTCCCATAACCAAGAGAAAATACTATAAGAGTTTGGTGGGCATTGACCTTGAGTTTTGGAGTTGTAGTTCACCTATATCCAGAGAGCACTGTGGACTCAAACAATGTTGGATCAAGACAAAACTTGGCATGCCCATTACTCAATATGCCCAAATGTGAACACAGATGGAGTTTGGGGAAAATAGACCTTGACATTTGGGAGTTACAGTTTCTGGGATTGATAGTTAACACACAAAGAGCATCCTGAACTCTTGCAACAATGGAATTGAACCAAACTTGACATATCGAACTCTCATTACCAACAGACAGTACTGAAAGGGTTTGCTTGGGAATTGATCTTGAGTTTGGAAGTTGTAGTTCACCTACACCCAGAGAGCACTGTGGACTCAAACTATGTTATGTTATGTTGTTGTTTGTTTTCTATCCAGAATCACAATGTTGGAAGGAGGCTCACCACTTTAAGGTCCCTAAAACAGGCATGGGAAAACTTCAGCCCTCTGGGTGCTTTGGACTCAACTCCCACCATTCCTAACAGCCTGAGGCCCTTTCCTGCTTAAGTGGCAGGGGGGGAGGGAAAGGGCCTGAGGCTGCTAGGAATGGTGGGAGTTGGAGTCCAAAACACCTGGAAGGTCCAAGTTTGCCCATGCCAGCTTTCGACAGAGACCTCTTCCCCCCCCTTCCCCGCAAGACTCTTCCCCCCTCCTGCCAAACACTTACTTTTTCTTCTACACTGCCGCCATTTTGATCCGAGGGGGCAGCGTGAGCGTGTTCAGGAGGGGAGGGAGATGTGACCCGTGCGGGCACTACTGCGCAGACTCGCCCCAGAGCAAAGCGAGCAGAGCGAGGCTGGGAAGAAGGGAGCTCGAGTGGAGAAGAAAAAGTGTTCGGCAGGAGGGGGAAGAAAGGGTGTTGGAGATTCCCATTTCCCACGGCACACCTGATGATCGCTCACGGCACACTGGATGGGAAACACTGGTTTAGGGGGGCCCTTTCACAGCAGCTATAAAATCCAGATTAAACTGGAATATATGGCAGAGTGGACTCAAATAACCCAGTTCAAAGCAGGTAAGGTATGGATTATCTGGTTCGATATTCGGGTTCTATGGCTGTGTGGAAGGGACCTAAGTCAGCTGCTTATAACTTGGGACTGCCTGTGTTTTCAGGAGGGATTAACATACCTTGGTGTACAGTCAGGTGAAGTCTTTAATACTTTTGAAATCCTCTTCTGGCTGTCGTTTGCAACTCCAGAGTCCAGCGTACAGTTCATTTTGTGAGAAAACCTTTTCTTTGACCAGAGGATCAACCCATCCCTGATCTCAGGGATATAATAAGGGTTGCTCATATACTAGATTTAGACCCCTTTCCACACAGCTCTATAAAATCCAGATTAAACTGGAATATATGGCAGAGTGGACTCCAATAACCCAGTTCAAAGCAGGTAAGGTAAAGGTAAAGGTTTTCCCATGCCATTAAGTCCAGTCATGTCTGGCTCTGGGGGTTGGTACACATCTCAATTTCTAAGCCGAAGAGCCGGCATTGTCCATAGACACCTCCAAGCTCATGTGGCCGGCATGACTGCATAGAGCACCGTTACCTTCCCTCCGGAGTGGTACCTATTTATTTATTTACTCACATTTGCATGTTTTCAAACTGCTAGGCTGGCAGAAGCTGGGGCTCACAGCGGGAGCTCATTCCACTCCCCGAATTCGAACCTGTGACCTTTCGATCAGCAAGTTCAGCAGCTTAACCCAGTGTTTCCCAATCTATTTTGAGCCGCGGCACATTTTTTTACATTTGCAAAATCCTGGGGCACACCACCGACCAAAATGACACAAATGACACTCTAACACAGTAATACATATAGTTAATATGTTTTTAAATGTATTTATACACTCAGTGTGAAACCTGGGTCTGTTTCATGACTCAACATAGATATCCTGGCAGGAATGGCAGAAAGACACAAACTTCACACAGAACCCAATAACCAAGAGAAAATCCTATAAGAGTTTGGTGGCATTAACCTTGAGTTTTGGAGTTGTAGTTCACCTATATCCAGAGAGCACTGTGGACTGAAACAATGTTGGATCAGGACCAAACTTGGCATGAATACTCAATATGCCCAAATATGAACGCAGATGGAGTTCAGGGGAAATAGACCTTGCCATTTGGGAGTTGTAGTTGCTGGGATTTATAGTTCCCCTACAATCATAGTGCATTCTGAACCCCACCAATGATAGAACTGGGCCAGACTTCCCACACAGAACCCCCAGGAGGCAAGAGGAGGTCTCTACTTGGGGAAAGGGAGGCGGGCCTTCCCAATGCATGGAGGGGGGAGAGACCAAGTAGACAATGGGTGGGGAGGGGTGTTTGTAATTTTGTGCCTTTATCGAGGTAGGTTTCTTAGGGTTTTATACTTCAACACACTAGACTCTCCCCCTCCCCTTTTCCGGGAGGTTCCAATTTCCCACGGCACACCTGATGATCGCTCACGGCACACTAGTGTGCCCCGGCACACTGGTTGGGAAACACTGTCTTAACCCACTGTGCCACAGGGGGCTCTTTATTGTGGATTAGCTGCCTTGATATTCTGGGATATATTGCTGTGTGGAAGGGCCCTAAATGTGTCTTTTGTGCTGGTTGGTAGGTAGGATGTCTCTACATTCATTTATATCCATCATTTATACAAAGGTCCTGATTGTTTTCTTACATTTTTCCCCATACTTTTTAACCACCATTTGTTAATTTGCAATTAGATGTCATTAGAAGTATTTGAAAGAGAAATGTAGTTTTAGGGATAATGTATTATTGTAATAAATAATCTTCTTTGTGGAGTTTATTTATTGATTGATTTAAAATTTGTGTACCCCGACCTTCTCACCTGTATAGAGGGACTCAGACCAGCTTACAGCAATAATTCAATGCTATACCGATGAAAACATGATATACATATTGGAAATATATATATTTATTAGGGTTGGTTTAGAACCCAAAAATCGTGGTTCTAAAAACAAATGGGGGGGGGGGGGGATTTTTTTTAATGCTTAACGTAATGACTTACAAAAAAAATTCAAAAAAAATCTTATTTGATATGTTGTTACTTACAAAATTTTGTAATTAGTTCTAAATTGTCCAAAGCAGGGACACAGGGCTGACACTGTTTTAAGCACAGGCAAATCAAGGGGCAACATTTCCCTTCTTCTCTGGAGTGCATTCACTGGGACCTATTATTATTATTATTATAAAATGCCTGGGCCTGCTTGGAGGGAAATATAATGAATTAATATTATTATTATTATTATTATAAAATGCCTGGGCCTGCTTGGAGGGAAATATAATTAATTAATATTATTACTATAATAATAATAATAATAAAATGCCTGGGTTTCCTTGGAAGGAAATATAATGAATTAATATTATTAATATTATAATAATAATAATAATAAAATGCCTGGGTTTCCTTGGGAGGAAATATAATGAATTAATATTATTAATATTATTATTATAATAAAATGCCTGGGTTTCCTTGCAGGGAAATATAATGAATTAATATTATTAATATTATTATTATAATAAATGCCTGGGTTTCCTTGCAGGGAAATATAATGAATTAATATTATTAATATTATAATAAAATAGTTGCCCACCTCTGGTCTAGGACTTGCTTCATTAGTGCTCTTCTCACTCCCTCACTCCAGCTTTTCCCTCTTCAGTTTTCCGAACTCCTCTAGGAACCTCCGTTTGTCCTCTATGGTTTTTCTTGATTCTGTACTTTTCCTTCTCCTCTCCATGCTCTTCTCACTCCCTGCTCCCCTTCTTTCAGCGTTACTTATGTCCTTCTCCTCTGTCCTTCTATCTAGCCTAATTCCCTGGGGGTTTAAAGGGCTTTTTTCCCTCTCAGTCCTCCAAGCCGCTCTAGGAGTAGCGCTGTGGTTCTCTATGGTTCCGGTTGCTTTTTCATTTCCTAGAGCAGGGCTGTCCAACTTCTACGGGCCCAAGGGCCGGAATTCCGGTCACTGATCACCTGGGGGGCCGAAAGGTCTGCCTCCGCCCCGGCTCCGCCCCCTCCCCCGGCTCTGTCCCGCCCCTCCCCTGGCTCCGCCCCCTCCCCAGCTCCAATTTACTTACAATTGACCTTGAGTTGTGGAGTTGTAGTTCACCTCCATCCAGAGAGCACTGTGGACTCAAATAATGATGGACCTGGACCAAACTTGGCACGAATACTCAATATACCCAAATGGGAACACTGGTGGATTTGGGGAAATGTTTCCTATACCTTTGAGTTATTTGAGTCCACACTCAAATTGGGACACACCAAAAAAACCCCAAACACCTCAATGCCGTTGCAGGGCTTGATGGGGCCTCCTTTCCCAGAGGCGGGTGGAGGAGGCCCAAAGAGCTCCCTCCCTCCCTGAAGGGAAAACAAGCCGCGGGGGCAGGTGCAAAGGAAGCCACGTTGCGCCCTGCACGTGGGGGAAGGCAGCACAACAAGGGGGAGGGGGCGTGGAGGAGGGGAAGCGTTGCCAAGGAAACCGCCACTGAGGGACCCCCCCTCACCCAACGTCCCACTGTTTTTAGATTGATTGATTCGAGCCAGGCCCTTCCTTACCCATACTGTGGGAGCCCCGCCACAGGGCCGAAGCGCCAATGCCGTCCCCGAAGAGCCCCGCTGGAGCCGAGGCCAAGCTCAGGCCGGGCGTGGCGGCTCTCCCATCCGCGGGGCGGGAAGTGAGGGCCCTCTACAGGAAGAGGACGGAGCCAGGAGGGGCTTTCCCTGCCTCACTCCCCTCTTCCCTCTCTCTGAGGGAATGGGGGCTGGCCTGAAGCAGCCGCGAGGGAGAGGAGGCGCGCACCCAGGTCGGCCGCAAATCCCACGGGACCCGAGATTTCAGCAGCTATTGCGAGATGCAGCCACAGACGGATTTCGACCTCCTCGAAATCCCGTCTGTGGCTGCGTAGTCTCGCGATGCTTGCCTAAACCTGGAAGTAGGTATTTTTTTTAATTTTTTAATTTATGTTTTATTTTTTATTTGTATTTTATTAAAACAAGTTAGGGGGGTGCAGGGAAGGGGCTCGGGGGCCGTGTACGGCCCCAGGGCCGCCTGTTGGACAGCCCTGTCCTAGAGGAAGGCCTTTCAGTTAAATTAGGCTCCGACCATGCAAAGGCCCTGATCTGACGGTGAGTATGTCTGGAAAGCTATTTTGGAGGGGATAATTTTCCTGTTAGAGGGGCATCCGAAATAATTACAATAATAATGAAAATTTGGGCCCACGAAGTGCGGTAAACAAAGTCCACTTCCGGTTTGGCGGGAGAAGTGAGGTAAAGCTCAAAATTAGCATTTTGAACGGATCAAATACGAACTAATTTAATTTCTTCATCCGAAAACCCAACCCTAATATTTATACATATTATCTGTACTTTTAGAAGCAATGAGATGTCAGAAAAATCAAGTTCTCTCTCTATGTATCAAGAAAGTTCAAGCTGCAGGACAGAAGGAATGCTAAAAAGCAGATCTGCGTTATCTATACATTCCGGAGAGACTGGTACAGCATAGCCCAGGCTATGCCTTCCTCTAAAGAGTAAGGGATTTCTCTCCTCCTGACAGGTCAAAGGAGGCCCCTTGATGGATGCAAGCTGCTCTTTAGGAAAAGGGATAGAGACATGCCTCTTGCATGTCAGAAGATAGAATTTGATGCTAAAATGACACAGTGATGATGTTAATGC
Organism: Anolis apletophallus; assembly: GCA_030556195.1. Lineage (NCBI taxonomy): Eukaryota > Metazoa > Chordata > Lepidosauria > Squamata > Anolidae > Anolis > Anolis apletophallus. The sequence continues at coordinate 162,155,713 of JARBWK010000005.1, read as the reverse complement.
ATGTAGAAGTATGTTTCTTTGCCTGCCTGCATTTGAAGTGTATATAATAGGCTTGGGTTAGAATCCTAAAATCGCAATTCTAAAATCAAATTGGGGGATTATTTTTTGATTAGTATATTAAAGACTTACAAAAAAAATTTGCAAAAGTGCTAAAATGTAACTTAAGTACTAACGAAATTCTAAAGTGGTTCTAAAGTAGGAAAAGCAGGGAAACAGTTAAAAATCAAGGGGGAACATTCCCTTCACCTCTGCAGTGCAATTAAGTGGAGCTGTAGATGTATAACATAAATATAAGAGGTAGTAGCTACTAGCTCTCAGGACAATTAATGAAAGTGAAGTACGATTCCCCCTTATTATTTCCCCTTTCCCTCCTTTCTTCCTTCTCTACCCTCTTCTTTCATTCCTTCCTTTGCTCTTTGGTTCCCCATCCCTTCTTTTCTCTTCTTCGCCCCCCTTTACCCCCCCCGCGCGCCGGCGCCTCGCTCACCCCTCGCCTCTCTAGCCTCGATCCATGGATCGAGGCCAGAGAGTGGCAGAAGCATGCGAGGCCCCTTTCCAGCTAAAATATAAGCCGACCCAGGCTTGGGTCGGCTTATATTTTAGCAGGAAAGGGGCTCCTGACGCCTCTCTGCCTCTCTAGCCCCGATGCATGGATCGAGGCTAGAGAGAGGCAGAGAGGGGCGCGGGGCCTTTCTCCCTCCTCTCTCGCAGGCCTGTGATTGGCGAGAGAGGAGGAGGAGGCCCTCGCTCACCCCATCCATGTTTCTTTGCCTCTGATTGGCTAAAGGAAAGGTGGAGTGAAGGGGAGGGTATGTCCATCTGGTATCTATCAGCCAATGACAAAACACGCTTACTAAGGGCAAAGAAACCATACGAATGCTTTACGACCCAGATACAAAAATGGCGCCCCGAAGTGCCGTAAAAGAAAGTCTACTTCCTGGTTCGCGACAGCGATACGTAAAAAACACCAAAAGTCCCATTACATACGAATCTCTAACGAATCCATTTAATTTCCGTTTCATTTTTCCCATGCCTAGTATATAAGGCAGAGTCAACGCCTTTATCGACACTCTGGTTGTACTTTTTTGCCTCCAGAAGGGATCTCTCTTGTTATTATCTCTCCTATATGCTGCTACATTTCAAATTAAAACCTGTTACAACAACATTCTTAAAAACTTAAACACCAAATTACATACATACAAATACATTGCCATTTAAAACAAATTCAACTCAATCTGAAAACGTGGTCACTCAATTCATACTATAATCAATCACAGCCTAATCTGGGAAAGCTTCGTTCCACATCCAAGTCTTCACCCGCCTCCTGAAGGACAGCAGGGAGGGGGCAGATCTAACCTCACTTGGGAGAGAGTTCCACAGCCGAGGGGCCACCACAGAGAAGGCCCTGTCCCTCGTCCCCACCAGCCGCGCTTGCGAAGCTGGCGGGACTGACAGCAGGGCCTCTCCGGAGGATCTTAATGTCCTTGATGGTTCGTAGGGGAGAATCCGTTCGGACAGGTAAACTGGGCCAGAACCATATAGGGTTTTGTAGGTTAAGGAAGAAAGGAGGAAGGGGAGGAGAAAGGAAGGGAAAAGGGTAGCAGGAAGGAGAAGGAAAGGGTGGAAGGGTGGAAGGAAGGAAGGAAGGAAGGAAGGAAGGGAGGGAGGGAGGGAGGGAGGAAAGAAAGGAAGGAAAAGGGGATAGCGCTAAGGAGGGAGGGAAAGGAAGGGAAGGATAAAGGAAGGGTGGAAGGAAGGATTTCTTCAGAAAAAGCCGCTTTGAGGAAGGGTAGCAGAAAGGAAACCTGCACTGCACGCATGCGCGCTCCCTCCAAAGCGGCAGGCGCGCTTGGGAGGGAGTGCGCGTGCTCGAACGTTTCCCATCCCCTCCTTTCTGCTACCCTTCCTTTTTCCTTCCTTTCTTCTCCCCTTTCCTTCCTTCCACCCTTCCTTTTATCCTTCCCTTCCTTTCCCCTCCCCTCCTTAGCGCTATCTTTCCTTTTTCCTTCCTTTCTTCTCCCTCCCTCCCTCCCTCCCTTCCTTCCTTCCTTCCTTCCTTCCTTCCACCCTTTCCCCTCCCCTCCTTCCTGCTACCCTTTTCCCTTCCTTTCTATAGCGCCTGTAGATGTTTCTGCGCACGCGCGAATATACGAGCACGCGCACTCGCTCCCAAGCGCGCCTGCCGCTTTGGAGCCAGCGCGCATGCGCAAAACCTGCACTGCACGCATGCGCGCTGGCTCCAAAGCGGCAGGCGCGCTTGGGAGCGAGTGCGCGTGCTCGTATATTCGCGCGTGCGCAGAAACATCTACAGGCGCTATAGCGCCTGTAGGTGCTTCTGCACATGCGCGGCCGGCAAAAAGGTGCGCAGCGGAGGTGTGCCGCGGCCGATGGGGCCAACGGCAGTGGCGGCGGTGTGGGCGTGGCGCGGCGGTACCCCCCCCCAAATTAGGTCGGGCCGCCCCCTGATTGGCCTGCCTCTGTCGGTGAGCCGGAAACTCAAGCTGGTGCTGAACACCGCAGCTCGGTTGCTCGCAGAAGCCCCTGCGAGCTGCCACATTACACCAATTCTGCAGGAACTGCACTGGCTTCCTATTGAGTACTGGATCACCTTCAAAGTGTTTGTCTTGACTTTTAAGGCCAGTGTACCTAAGGGACCGCCTAACCCCATACTGTCCCATGAGGACACTTAGATCTGAAGAGTGGAACCTTTTAGCCGTGCCCAATGTCAAACAATCCCACCTAACTTCAACACGGAGAAGGGCGTTCCCCATCATCGCCCCAGTTCTCTGGAACACACTACCCCCGGAGGTTCGAGCCTTGCGCAATCTGTTGGCTTTTCGGAAGGCCTGCAAGCCGGCCCTATTCCGGCAGGCCTTTGAGCTGTAATGTGCTACCTCTTAGGACTTGTGTTATCTCTTAGGAATTGTTTTATTTTTGTGATTTTGTTGTTGCTGTAGATTTGTTGTTTTATTGTGGTGTTTGACGTTAGCCGCCCGAACCGGCTGGGAGTGGCGGCCAATAAATCTAACAAATAAATAAATAAATATCTTCTTCGTAGGAATCTCTGAGTCCTCCAGCTTGATTCTTTTTTCTTTTTTAAAAGTTTTTATTGTTTAAAATAGACCAGGGCTGTCCAACTGGCGGCCCTGGGGCCGGATCCGGCCCCCCCAGCCTGTTGGACACGGCCCCTGCTATGCCCCCAGCCACCATTTTTAATATTTTTAAAAATTCAAAAAATTTTTTTTTAATGGCGGCCGGGGGGGGGGAGGCGGGGCAGGGAGGAGGAAGTGAGCCAGCTCCTCCTCCCTGCACCGCCCCCTCCGTCACTCTCCACGCCGAAAGGAGTAGGCGGCGCCAAGGGCAGCGCGTCACGCCAGGCCTATGACGCGCTGCCCTTGGCGCCGCCTTCTGCCCGCCGGCAGCTCCCGCCCCTAGGAAGGGCGTGGGGGCGCCGGAGGAGTAGGCGGCGCCAAGGGCAGCGCGTCACGCCAGGCCTATGACGCGCTGCCCTTGGCGCCGCCTTCTGCCCTTTTCGGCGGCTCCCCGCCCTAGGAAGGGGGGGGGGGCGAGGAGTAGGCGGCGCCAAGGGCAGCGCGTCACGCCAGGCCTATGACGCGCTACCCTTGGCGCCGCCGCCTTCTGCCCTTTTCGTAGCTCCCCGCCCTAGGAAGGGCGGGGCGCCGGAGGAGAGGCGGCGCCAAGGGCAGCGCGTCACGCCAGGCCTATGACGCGCTGCCCTTGGCGCCGCCTTCTGCCCTTTTTCTCCCCGCCCTAGGAAGGGCGGGGGCGCCGCGAAAGGAGGTAGGCGGCGCCAAGGGGCGCGTCACGCCAGGCCTGTGACGCACTGCCCTTGGCGCCGCCTTCTGCCCTTTTTCGGAGAGGCGGGGCCTGGGCTGGGGGCGGGGCCTGGGGGCGGGGCCGAGTGGCCCCCGAGGTCATCAGTGACCTCTATTCCGGCCCTGGACCCGGTAGAAGTTGGACAGCCCTGAAATAGACGATAACATTGGTGAAAACACATACTCAAAAGACAAGCTTCATACAACCCGTATACATCCAGTGAGGGGGAGGGGTAAAGGGAGTGGGGATAACGTTCGGGAAAACAGTACACTATCTCTCACTGCCACATTAAAAAAAAACAAAAAAAGATAACATCAGACAGGTGCAGACATAGGTTGACTTCACCCACGGCTTCGGACTGTTCTTTTTTCTTTGAGCTCACCGTCGTTACTAGGAGGTATACGCGCACAAATCTAATAGAGGTGGGTCCTTTGCCTTCTTGAAAAACTAAATCCAGTAACCTTTCAGGACCTCTTTCCTCTTTTCTCGAACATATGAGATAAAGGGTTTCCAAGTCTCTTTGAAGCATTCTGTGGACCCTTGTCGCATTAAATAAGTCAATTTGTCATTTTCAGCCACATCCAGGAGTTTCATTATGACTTCTTTGCTGTCTGGGGTTTCTTTTTCCCTCCAATGTTTTGCCCAAGTTATTCTAGCGGCCGTCATGATATGGATGAAAAGTCTTTCTGCATGTTTGTTCATCTTTTTTGGATCTATAATATTTAACAAAAACGTCTCTGGTTTATAATCTATTTTCATTCGTAAGATTTCTTCTGTCATTTCATGTACCCTTTTCCAAAACAACCTAGCATGTCTACAAGACCACCATTGGTGGTAAATGTACCCTTGATTAATTCACATTTCCAGCACTTGGGGTCCCCGGTTTTATATATTTTATTAATTTGGGCTGGGGTTAAATACCATCTATATATGATTTTGAGTAAATTTTCTCTCAACGAATAAGCCGATGTAAAGGTTAAGTTCTTCCTCCATACCCTTTCCCAACTCTCCCTTGCGATCTTGTGCCCCAAGTTTCTTTCCCATTTACCCATGTATTCTTTCACTGGGTTCTTCTCATGTTTTTTTTGTTAATATGAGCTCATAGAGTTTGGTAACCTTTTTTCTCTCAGCTTGGAGTATTATTTTCCCGCCTGCTGTTAATCTATCCTCCCATCCTGTCTCTTTATCCTGTGAATATTTTGCCTTTAGTTGGTTGTATTGGAACCAAGTTATCTTGCCATTGCTCACTTCCCTTTGTCCTTTCAATACATATTCCTTTCCTTTCTTCTTGAGCAGTTCCTTATATGTTGGCCAGTTCTCCTTATCTATTTTATATATTGTGAATGCTTCCACCGGTGACACCCATAATGGTATTTTTCTGCATATCAAATGTTTATATTTCATCCATATTCTCATCAGTGGGGCCTTCACAATATGATTCATGAAATTCTTGTCCTGTTTAATCTATATATATAAAAATCGAGTGGTCGTGCAAAGGACGTTATGCACGGCCAAACTACGCCCCCCACAAACACCAATCCAACGACACACATTCCCGCAGACCACGGTATTACCTTAACACAAAAACCCACCTCCCTACCTTCCAACCCCCAAAACAAGCCACCCAAAACCGCCCATTGACTCCCGTTCTCGCTGGCCGCGCGCAGAACACAGGGAGAACTGTCGCAGGCGCACTCAAAACCACCTCCCCCAACATACCAGCCCATCCCATCTCCCTCTCTCCCCACTCACCCTGAACCTTCGATACGCCCTCCGCCGTGTCCCCCGCGGAAGACCCCTAAAACTGCCCCCCCCAAACCCCCCAAGCCCCCAAGCCTAGTGGCGCGTGCGGCGCCCTCAGCCCCCCCACCCACCCACACAAACATCCCCTCGCCCTCTCCTCCTCGCTCATCAGGTGCCCGGGTCCAGGAGCGGCGGGAAGGTGACCGAGGACGCACAGCCAGCGGAGGAGGCACCCACGGCGCCACCCGAGTTCAAGCGCCGGGAAACAGCGGAGGCAGCAGACACGGCCACGGGACTACATTTCCCAGAAGGGCCCGCGGCTCAATGGCAAGGAGGGGCGAAGGAACAGGAAATCGCCGTGCGGGTCTTCTGGGAAATGTAGTCCCGTGGCCGTGTCTGCTGCCTCCGCTGTTTCCCGCCGCTTCTGAACCCGGGTTGCGTCGTGGGTGCCTCCTCCGCTGGCTTTTTCGTCCTCTGTCGCCTTCCAGCCGCTCCTGGACCGGGAACCTGATGAGCGAGGACTGAGGCGAGGGGATGTTTGTGTGGGTGGGTGGGGGTGGCTGAGTGTGCCGCAAGCGCCACTACGGCTTGGTGGCTATGGGGTTTGCCTATGGGGCTTCCCAGGAGCAGGAGAGGCAGAATTCCCCCGCCAAAGTTGCGAGGCTGCGGCCCGGAAAAATGTGCGCTGCTGCTTCTCCTCCCCCCCTCCAAGACCTTCTTCGCCTCCCTGCTTCCATTCCCCACAATGCTTTCTCCTTCGAGGAATGGGGAAAGGAGAGGGAGGCTTCTCTCTCTAGGCCAGGGCAAACCTCTTCCTCCCTTCCCGTCTCACCCCCCAAACACACACACTTCTATGCCACTCCAACCCCAACCCACTCTTCCCTTTTTGTAGTTTCCTCCTTCCTCTCCCAATCTTAACTTCCCCCATTCTCCAGCCCCTCTCCCTCCACTTCCCATTCCCATCCGTCACCACGTTCCACCCTCTCCCATGTCATTCCTCCCCTTTCACACACATATATACATACACACACATACATACACACACATACACATACACACACATATATACATATAGACACATTCACACACATATACACTTACACACACATACATACACACATACAAATACACACACATATATACATATACACACATTCACACACATGTACATACACACATATACAAATACACATACATACACACATATACATGCACACACCAAAACACACATGCACACCCACATACATACACATATATACACATGCACACACATATATACCTGCACACATATACACATGCACACACATATACACGCACATATACATATATAGACATGCACACACCCACCAAGACCATAAGAAACATCAATTCCAACCCTTACATACTCATACTTTCTCACATCTCCTAAATAGGGCACAGCAACGCGTGCCGGGTACAGCTAGTTTTATTATAAAATAGATAGGCATGCCATCCGAACTTGTTTTCCCATCCTTCCACCATTAAAGTTTGATTTTCTTTTATTTCTAGCCACTCTTTTAAGTTCACTAAGCAATTCGCTTCGTAGTATGATAACAGGTCAGGGAGTCCAAACCCACCGTTGATTCTGTGGGCTACTTCTACTCGATAATTGTGCCAGGGGGCCTAGACATTCTGAGAGAGAGGATACTCCTACAGAGTTTACTCTGTGTTTCTAGGGTGCCTCCTATACTGCCATATACTGCTTCGCGATCTCCTCCATTTTGTGAAGGCCTCATTGCACAGCCACGTTTTCACCCGCTTCCTAAAAATCAGGAGGGAGGGGGTGGATCTAATTTCATTTGGGAGGCAATTCCACAGCCGGGGGGCCACCACAGAAAAGGCCCTGTCCCTCGTCCCCACCAAACGCGCCTGCGAAGGTGGTGGGACCGAGAGCAGGGCCTCTCCAGACGATCTTAGCACTCTTGATGGTTCATAGGGGAGAATACGTTCGGACAGGTAAACTGGGCCGGGACCATAGGGTTTTGTAGGCGAACACCAGCACTTTGAATTGTGCTCGGAAGCTAATTGGCAGCAAGTGGAGCTGGTGCAACAGAAGAGTTGTGCGCTCCCTGTACCCCGCTCCTGTTAGTCTGGCTGCTGCGCACTGGACTAATGGCAGCTTCCGGGCAGTCTTCATAGGCAACCCCATGTAGAGAGCATTACAGTAGTCTATACGGGATGTAACCAGAGCGTGGACCACCGTGGCCAAGTCTGACTTCCCAAGATACGGGCACAGCTGGCGCACAAGCCTGAGCTGTGCAAAAGCTCCCCTGGCCATCGCCGAGACCTGGGGTTCCAGGCTCAGCTATGAGTCCGGGATCACTCCCAAACTGCGAACCCTGTCATGGGGTTTCCTTGGCAAGAGGGGGTTTGTCTTCACCTTCATCTGAGGCTGAGAGAATATAACTCACCCAAGACAACCCAGTGGGTCTCCATTACTGAGCGGAGATCAACACCATAGACTTCAAAGTCGTAGTGCAATTCTCAAACCACTATTGTGATGACTATCTCTGGTTGCAATAGGAGTAGATAAACAAATCATACATGTCATGTTTTCCGAATGCAGATTTGGGAGTTGGTTTGCTGATAGCTAACCACAGAAATATTTGTTGTAGTGTGTTAGAAGAGAAACAAACCCAAGAGTGCCTGCAATATGTCACAGTGACAAACAGCTGAGCGAAGCTGAAAAAGATGATGAGTTCAGCAGTGAGCCACTTGAATTGCTCATTGAAAAAAATACACAGTGATTTAGTTTTGTTCGATGTAGTAGTTTCAGCATTGTATTATGAAAAACCTGCTTTTTTGTATTGGTTTGTAGAAAGTCCTAGTAGTTGTGTGGCTAGTATTCGTTTATTAATGTAAGTAAGCTTGAGGTCATTGTGTTTGTTTAAGATTTAGTTTTATTGGATGTAGTAGCTTTAGTGTAATATTTATTTATTATTTACTAGCTGTACCCGGCACGCGTTGCTGTGCCCTATTTTGGAGATGCGAGGAAGTCTGAGTATGTAAGGGTTGGAGTTGTTGTTAGTTATGGTGTTGTTGGGGCCATGGCTGTGTCGTTGTGGGTTGTTGTGGTGGGTGGGATGTTGGAGTCCTGTGGAGTTGTTGTTGTGTGGTGTTGCTGGCGTTCTGCATAGCTTGTGGATATACAATGTTTTTTGTCTTTCCGTCTGCTGTGTTGATGTAGAGGTTGATGCGTGTGTGGGTGGGGTACTTTGGAAGTGAGTGGAGGTACTTGAAATCCCATTATCCATGGTGTGTCCTCCTCTAATCTGCAGTCGGTTGGAGTGTGGGTCATGGGGTGCATTGTTTGCCAAGTTTGGTCTTTATCGGTCTTGGTTCTTGGACACAGTGGTCTGTGGGGAATGATGGGTTTTGAAGTACTACAAATCCCATTATCCATGGAGGTACTTCAAGTCCCATAATCCATGGTCCACCCTCCTCCAAACTGTAGTAGAATGTAGCATGGGTCATAGGGGCTCTGTGTGCCAAGGTAGGTTACTGTAAATTCAGGCCATACACAATGTCCCATGAGCTGAGGCCTAGTCAGGAACAGTTAATGAAGCCTTACTGTCAATTCAGGCCATACACAATGTCCAATGAGCTGAGGGCTAGTCGGGAGAATCAAGTTAATGAAGCCTTACTGTCAATTCAGAGCGTAAACAGCATTCCATTAAGTGAGGCCTAGTCAGGAAATTAAGTTAATGAAGCCTTACTGTCAATTTTGGGCGTGGTCTGTGATTTGTAGGGGTGTAAATTTTCTGTGGGAAGTGAATTGGGTGTTTGTGTTTGTGCCTCAGCCCTTTGCCTTATCCTCCTCTGACAGTTTATTATGGGTTGGAATGTTCATGTTGGCTGGCCAGTACAGGAGTTATGCAAATCCGCCCTTATTGGCAGCCAATCATGTTGTCAGAATGTAGAGGCTGGGAGAGTTGTTGGCAGCCCCAGAGGATGCTGGGAAATGTAGGGTTTTTTAACTCGTTGTTTTGGGGGCCTTTTAGGTTTTGGGGGGGGGGGGGGAGGTTTCTTTGCTACAAACGTACCTTGTCTGAGGCCTATTTCTGTTGGCAAGTTTGGTGTCTCTGCGTTGTAAGGTTTCTCTGTTTGGGATGGTCGTTCCATGACGACTCTTCCTTTATATATATAGATTTATTATTTACCTCATTTATACCCCGCCCATATCAGCCCGAAGGCGACTCAGGGTGGCGGACAATTGACACAATTCGATGCCGTGTATAAACATACATCAATAGGATAAAACATCTCATTACAATATCTAAAAAAACATCAAAAACAATGAAAATAAAAGTTTTTACAATTTTTTTTTAAAAAACTGTGTCATCATATTTAGTCCATTATCCATTCCGACGTCGTTATCATTCCTAGGTCAATTCAATGTCAGTTAACTAATTAAGCTGAAGCTCCAAATGCTTGCTCAAAGAGCCAAGTTTTCAATTTTTTCCGAAAGGTAAGGAGGGAGGGAGCCGATCTGATATCCCTTGGGCAGGGAGTTCCACAGCCTCGGGGCCACTACAGAGAAGGCCCTGACCCTCGTCCCTGCCAGACGTGCTTGTGAAGCTAGCAGGATCGAGAAAATTGCCTCCCCTGATGATCTTAATTCCCTGGTGGGTTCATAGGAAGAGACACGTTCGGATAGATAAGATATATTATGGGGAAAGTGACAAGCGAGAGCCGGATGATCAGCTGAAGGAAGGCGAGTTTCTGATAATCTTTTGTTTTTTAAAATTGAAGCTAAGTGATATCTCATCTATTTATAACAGACCTGGCAAATCTACGGCCCACGGGCCGGATGTGGCCCGGCAGCCGATTCTGTCCGGCCCGGGGAGAAGGGTGTTGGGGGTGGGGCCAAGAGGAAGGGGTGCCGCTGCTGCCATCCCATCGTGGGCTGTGGGGCCTGCGTCAGCAGACAGCCCGCCGCTTCGGAAAACAATTGGAGGAGCGGCAGCTTTGGAGTGCCTGCCATCCCGTGAGGCGATCCGGGCCTGCAGCGGGAGCAGTCGGCAAGCTGCGGAGGGTGATTGCCCTGGCGAAGAATCGTCTTCCGGGTTCGCCAGGGCGTCACCCCGCCGCAGCTCCCGCTGCAGGCCCGGACTGCTCCCGGGATGGCAGGCCCGGATCGCCTCCCGGGATGGCAGGCACTCCATGGCAGGGCGATCAGCTGGGGAACTGCTGGGGGCGAGAGTGGGCGGAGGCCTGCAGCCTCCGATCGTCTGCTGCTCTGCCCTGCTCTGCTGCGCACACCAAATAAAATTTTAAAAAGCATCCGATTTGATTTCAATATGGTAATTTTCCTATTAGTGTAGCTCAGGGGTGGACAACCTACGGCCTGCGGGCCGGATGCGGCTCGGCAGCTGATTCCATCCGGCCTGGGGAGAAGGGCGTCAGAGGTGGGGCCAAGAGGAAGGGGTGCCGCTGCCGCCATCCCATCGCGGGCTCTGTGGGGCCTGTGTTGGCAGACAGGCCACAGGAGCGGCGGCTTTGGAGTGTCTGCCACCCCTGGAGGCAATCCGGGCCTGCAGCGGGAGCACTCTGTGACTTGATCGTCTTCCGAGTCGCCAGGGCGATCAGCCGGCTCAGATCGCCGACTGCTCCCCCTGCAGGCACTCCATGGCAGAACGATCAGCTGGGGAACGGCTGGGGGCGAGAGCGGGTGGAGGCCTGCAGCCTCCGATTGCCTGCTGCTCTGCTCTCCTCTGCTGCGGCGGCGGCTGGGTTCGCTTTGCCATCCTCTGGGCTGGGTCCATTGGGCCATTCCACCTTGGCATCCTTCCTCTCTGGAGGATGTCAGCCTCCATCTTGGTTCGCGCCTTGTCTTCTTGAATGTCATTTTATTTTATTTTAGTGGTTTTTATTATTATTTTATAATATAATATAATAAATAATATAATATAATGTTATATTATAATTTCAATATATTATAATGTCTATAAATATATATATTATAATATAATAATTATATTAATACTAATATATGAATATTTCTTGATATATTAATATGTTAATATTAATGATGTGTAATATATAGTAAATAAATAAATAAATAATGTAGATTAGTGCTGTCCAACTTCTGGCGGGTCCAGGGCCGGATAAGAGGTCACTGATGACCTGCGGGGCCGCTCGGCCCCACCCCCAGGCCCCGCCCCAGGCCAGGCCCCGCCCCCCTCCTAAAGCCGCGAAACAGGAGGAGTAGGCGGCGCCAAGAGCAGCGCGTCACAGGCCTGGCGTGACGCGCTGCCTCTTGGCACCGCCTACTCCGCCTTTTCGCCGCCCCCCCTCCCTTCCGAGGCCGGGGAGCCGCCAAAACGAGAGAGGCGGCGCCAACGGCAGCGTCACAGGCCTGGCGTGACGCGCTGCCCCTGCCTACTCCTCCTTTCGGCGCCCCCTCCCTTCTAGGCGGGGAGCCGCCGAATGAGAGGTAGGCGGCCAAGAGCAGCGCGTCACGCCAGCCCCAGACGCGCTGCTCTGGCGCCGCCTTCTGCTACCTTTTCGGCGGCTCCCGCCCTAGGTAGGAGGGGGGCGCCAAAAGGAGGAGCTACCTCTCTTCCTCCTCCCTGCCCGCCTCCCCCCTCCCCCGGCCGCCATTTTTTTAAAAAAATCGATTTAAAAAAAAATTTTAAATGGCGGCTGAGGGCATAGGAGGGGCCGTGGTCAACAGGCTACGGGGCCGGATCCGGCCCCGGGGCCGCCAGTTGGACAGCCCTGGATTAGAATGTAGTTCAGCCTTTAGGTGCGGCCCTCCATAATATTGTTTGGCTGTCATGTGGCCCCTATCTCTGAGTTCTGGCATTGAAAATTATCTGAGCTGTGCAGCCAGGGCCCCTGCTTTCTCTATCCCATTGGGAACTTGTAGGGAATTGTCTCTCCCACCCCACACCCAGAAACGTGTGAATTCCACAGAAGGGACTGATCACAGCTTGTTTCTTTTTGTCTGCAACTTCCAAACAAATCCCAAGCATCTGGCTTTATTCTCAGTGCCTTAACCATGTGTTGTTCCTATTGCAGTGGGATTGGTTATGCGCTGTGTACGCGCCTCCTCCAAGAAGATGCCAGCCTCCATATATGCTTAGCTTGCAGGAACATGGAGAAGGCCAATGCAACTCGAAACAAACTGTTGTCCAACTTCTCCAAAGTAGACATCAGCATTGTTCAAGTAGATGTGGGCAAGCTGGACTCGGTCCTGCACGCAGCTAATGAGATCAAGATAAGGTACGTACGTGAGAAGGCTCTTCGATGAGCTTCCTGATGCTCAGTAAAGAGTTTCTCCCTTCTTTGTCCTTTCAGATTGTTTCCCAAGGATTTCAGACTGTGCCAACTAGGCCTGTTAAATCATGCTTCTAAATGTTTCTAAAGTACTTACAAAACTAAAATCCTGAGGGTGAACACTAGGTGGCGCTGGTACTTTGTTTCTATAGTGTTGCTAAAGTTCTGGTGGTGAAATGCTCACTACCAGAACTTTAGCAACACTGTAAAAGCAAAGCACCAGCGCCATCTAGTGTTCACGCTCAGGATTTTAGTTTTGTAAGTACTTTAGAAACATTTAGAAGCGCGATTTAACAGGCCTAGTGCCAACATTACAGGTTTTTGTTACGAAGCCATGGCCTTGGATTAATTTCAGAATAGTTTCCATCTACTTGTAGCAAACATATTGCCTAAAACAGTGTTTCCCAACCAGTGTGCCGTGAGCGATCATCAGGTGTGCCGTGGGAAATTGGGACCTCCAATACCCTTTCTTCCCCCTCCTGCCGAACACTTTTCTTCTCCATTCGGGCTCCCTTCTTCCCAGCCTCGCTCTGCTCGCTTTGCCTCGCTTTGCTCTGGGGCGAGTCTGCGCAGTAGCGCCCGCACGGGTCACACCTTCCTCCCTCCTCCCCCTTGAACACGCTCACGCTGCTCCCTCGGATCAAAATGGCGGCAGAAGCGGCAGTGTAGAAGAAAAAGTAAGTGTTCAGCAGGAGGGGGAAGAAAGGGCGCGAAGGGGAAGGGGGAGGAAGAGGTCTCTGTCGAAAGCTGGCATGGGCACACTTGGACCTTCCACGTGTTTTGGACTCCAACTCCCACCATTCCTGGCAGCCTCAGGCTCTTTCCCTTTCTCTCCCCTCAGCCATTTAAGCAGGAAAGGGCCTCAGGCTGTTAGGAATGGTGGGAATTGGAGTCCAAAGCACCCAGAGGGCCGAAGGTTTCCCATGCCTGTATTAGGGACCTTAAAGTGGTGAACCTCCTTCCAACATTGTGATTCTTGATAGAAAACAAACAACAACATAACATGACATAGTTTGAGTCCACAGTGCTCTCTGGGTGTAGGTGAACTACAACTTCCAAAATCAAGGTCAATTCCCAAGCAAACCCTTTCAGTACTTTCTGTTGGTAATGAGAGTTCAATATGCCAAGTTTGGTTCAATTCCATTGTTGCAAGAGTTCAGGATGCTCTTTGATTGTGTGTTAACTATCAATCCCAGAAACTGTAACTCCCAAATGTTAAGGTCTATTTTCCCCAAACTCCATCTGTGTTCACATTTGGGCATATTGAGTATTCATGCCAAGTTTGGTCCTGATCCAACATTGTTTGAGTCCAGAGTGCTCTCTGGATATAGGTGAACTACAACTCCAAAACCCACCAAACCCTTATAGTGTTTTCTCTTGGTTCTGGGAGTTCTGTGTGGGAAGTTTGTGTCTTTCTGCCATTCCTGCCAGGATATCTATGTCGTGTTCATCGAAACAGGCCCAGGTTTCACACTGAGTGTATAAATACATTTATAAACATATTAAGTATATGTATGACTGTGTTAGAGTGTCATTTTGTGTCATTTTGGTTGGTGGTGTGCCCCAGGATTTTGGAAATGCAAAAAATGTGCCACGGCTCAAAAAAAGGTTGAAAAACACTGGCCTAAAAGGTTACTCTTTTACAGACAGAGCTAGATATTCTCATGCCCAGGGGCGGTCTAAGGTAATTTTAAATGGTAGGCGAACATTATTTTGGTGCCCCCCCAAAAAACATTATTTTGCCGCCGCCCCCATGTAAAACAAATATACAATTATAATATCACAATACCATTAGTAGTATTATATTGTATCAATGTATATACAATATATTATACCATACTCATACTATATTATATCATAATTATATTATACTACATTACAATATAATTACATTATAATATATTGACATTATAATATAATGTAACATTCTATTATATTATTATTATAAAAAAATAACATTATTTATTTAAATAAAATTATCCTCTACTACATATTTTCATTACTCCTATAAAACTCAAATAACCCAAAATAAAGTAAAATAAAACATCATATATTACTATTTTGTACAATACCACTATACTGCAATATTGTTTGTAATATTACATGTAATATAAAAGATATCATTATTCTATTGTTATATTGTATTTGTATTATATTGTATGGCAATATTAAGCAGAACTGTGTAATAATCAACAAGAAATGCAATGTAAATGCATCAAAATCAGAATATATTACCTACCACCCGACTCATAATTCATAGGAGTCTCCCATAAGTCCAAAATTAGGATCCCAATGTAAATGTCTGAGGAACATCGGCAGGGCCAGGATGGCGCCCCATGCGGCCAGGATGGCGCCCCCTTCCCAGATGGCGCCCTAGGCGGCCGCCTACTTGGCCTATCTTGTAGGACCGCCCCTGCTCATGCCCACCATTCCCCCTGAAAACACATAGATGGGAACCTTTAGTGAGGAAAATAACTTGGAAAGGACTGCGGACACATGCCCAAGTCCGACACTCTGGTTGGCAGCCATCATTTACTTTTCCCTTGATTAAGAACTAAGCCAGTGGTTCTCAATCTTACTAATGCCGTGACCCCTTAATACGCTTCCTCATGTTGTGGTGACCCCCCAACCATAAAATTATTTTCGTTGCTATTTCATAACTGTAATTTTGCTACTATTATGAATTGTAATGTAAATAACTGATATGTAGGGTGTATTTTCATTCACTGGACCAAATTTGGCACAAATACCCAAAACACCCCAAATCTACATACTGGTAGGGTGAGGGGTGTGTGTGTGTGTGTGATTTTGTCATTTGGGAGTTGTAGTTGCTGAGATTTATAGTTCACGGGCAATCAAAGAGCATTCCGAACTCCACCAACAATGGAATCGAACCAATTTTGGCACACAGAACTCCCGCGACCAAAATAGAATATTGAAAGGGTTTGGCGGGCATTGACCTTGAATTTTGGAGTTGTAGTTCACCTACAGCCAGAGAGCACAGTGGACTCAAACAATGATAGATCCTGACCAAATTTGGTATGGTTGCTCAATATGCCCAAATGTGAACACTGGTGGAGTTTGGGAAAAATAGGCCCTGACATTTGGGAGTTGTAATTGCTGGGAGTTATAGTTTGCATACAATCAAAGAGTATTCTGAACCCCACCAATGGTCAAATTTGGTCAAACTTCCCACACAGGTCCGCTATGACCAACAGAAAATACTGTGTTTTCTGATGGTCTTTGGCGACCACTCTGACTCTCCCTCGTGACCCCCACCCAGGGGTCCCAACCCCCAGGTTGAGAAATACTGAACTAAGCAACCCCAAGCTCTATCCTATTTAGGTGTACACTATGGTGGCTTTGTATCTGCTAGATGGCACATACATATAATTCTTTGCTTAAGATGGCCACCCAGCCTCTGTTTAAAAGCCTCCAAAGAAGGAGCTTCCGCCACACTCTGAGGCAGAGAGTTCCACTGCTGAACAGCTCTCACAGTCAGGAAGTTTTTCCTAATGTTCAGGTGGAATCTCCTTTCTTGTAGTTTGAAGCCATTGTTCCACGTCCTGGTGTCCTGGGCAGCAGAAAACAAGCTTGCTCCCTCCTCCCTATCACCTCCCCTCACATGTTTATGCACGGCCCTCATCATGTCTCCTCTCAGCCTTCTCTTATTCAGGCTAAACATGCCCAGCTCTTAAAGCCGCTCCCCATTCCCACTTGCCTCAAACAGACAAGAGTTCTTTCTCCCACCCTGGACATCATTCCAGAGATATATAAACAGGCAGTAAGCAGCCAGATCTTGAAGCTGCAAGGGCATTCAATGCTAAAAAAAAGGTGGCCAATGGAACATTCAAACCTGCATCCAACAGACAAGAGTTCCTTCTCCCACCCTGGACATTAATCCACAGATATATATAAGTACGCAGTAAGAAGCCAGAACTTGAAGCTGCAAGGCCATTCAATGCTAAAAAAAGGTGGCCAATGGAATATTCAAACCTGCATCCAACAGACAAGAGTTCCTTCTCCCACCCTGGACATTAATCCACAGATATATAAGCATGCAGTAAGAAGCCAGAACTTGAAGCTGCAAGGCCATTCAGTGCTGATCAATGTGGCCAAGCAGATAAGAACATAAGAAGAGCCATGCTGAATCGGACCTCAGCCCATCTAGTCCAGCATTCTGTATCACACAGTGGCCCACCAGTTGTACACGGGGATCTCGAGCAGAAGGGAGGGCAAAACCCTGACCTGCTCCCGACCCCCCACAACCAGTACCCAGGGAAATCCTGCCTACCTCAACCAACTCCGAGGTGGCACTTGAATGTCCTTTTCAGTAACTACTGATTCCCTTGGTATCCATGAATGTGTCTAATCCTGCCTTGAAGCTGTCCAGGCTGACAGCTGTCACAACCTCCTCTGGAAGTGAGTTCCATAACCCAATGACCCTTTCTCTGGGTGAAGAAATATTTCCCTTTATTAGTCCTAACTTTCCTACCTTGGAGCTTCAGGGAGTGCCCTCTAGTCCTAGTGTTGTGTGACAAAGAAAATATTTTTTCTCTATTCACCTTTTCTATCCCATGCATGATTTTATACACTTCGATCAAGTCGCCTCTTAAACGCCGTCTTTCAAGGCTGAAAAGACCAAGGCGTTGCAACCTGGTTTCATAAGGGAGCCGCTCCATCCCTTGGATCATTCTTGTTGCCCTTCTTTGTACCTTTTCCAGTTCCGTTATATCCTTCTTAAGGTGCGGAGACCAGAATTGTACACAGTACTCCAATGAACTCGCTGCCGGATTTCTGTGGGGTGATTCTGCCCCTGCTGCGCATCTCCCCCGGGGCTTCCTCATGCTGCCCCTGAGGCGACTCCCCCGCCTCCATCCTCAATGCCGTCAGAGCGTGGCCTGAGGAGGTGGAAGGGAGAAGAAGGAAGGCAGCAGGGCAAAGGAGGGGGCGGGCGCCTGGCCCGCGCATGCGCACTTGGAGCGTGCGGCTTTGATGTGGTCCTCCCTCTTGGCTCGTCTTCCCGCGCCGCCACACGCTCCAAGTGCGCATGTGCGGGCCGGGTGCCCACCCCCTCCTTTGCTGTGCTGTCCTCCTTCTTCTTCCTCTCTCCTTCTCAGGCCACGCTGCGACGGCACTGAGGCAGGCCCAGATTAACCCCTTTTGGTGCCCTAGGCCACACTTTGGAATTACGCCCCCAAACCAACCTCTATTGCACCCCCCACCTCCTCCTCGCGGCGCTGCGCGCCCTCCTTCTTTGAGTCAAGGAAGGAGGGCGCGAGGAGGAGGAGGCAGAGGGAAGCCCCACCCCCGGGGCCGCTGTCAGGCATGCTCAGCAGGAGGGCGCGAGCGCCTCTGCCTCCTCCGCCATGTTCCTGGGTGCTGCGCATGCGGCCCCAGGGGCTTCCCTCTACCTCCTCCTTGCGCCCTCCTTCCTTGACAAGGGGGTGGGGGTGATGGCGAGGGGGGGCACCATTCCCTCTTCCCCCGCCCTCTCACAGTGCTCTCCCCCGCCCTCCCCCGAGAGAGAGAGAGTCATCTCCATGTTGCGCATTGTGGTTTTGTTTCAACATTTTTTTGGTCCGTGTGAACTGCCCCCCCCTTGGCTTGCGCCCCTAGGCCATGGCCTAGGGTGGCCTTATGGGTAATCCAGGCCTGCACTAAGGATGGAGGCGAGGGAGTCTCCTCAGGGGCAGCTTGAGGAAGCCCCGAGGGAGATGTGTGACGCGCGCAGCAGAAGCACCCCACAGAAACCCGGCTGCAATCTACCAGCTCAGGGACCACGATCGACTGGTCAATCGCAATCGACTCTGTGAGCAGCCCTGTTTTAGACCAAGTTGAGTTGTTATAGTAAACAGAATAATGTAGCAAAATATTTCCAACTCTAACTAGAAATCCAATATTTATTTGCTCTCTTACGACAACACTTTTGCAAAACGAATATAAGCATGTGAGGGAGAACAGTTTACCCTGCCCTCCTGATGTAAGAGTTTGTGTGTTTGTGTAGAGATGTTCAAATGGGAGAGAGATCACTCTGGCATGGACTGAAACACTGCGAGCAACTGCCTTGTAAGACTACATAGCCTTCCAGAGGTGGCTTACAATATTAAGCACTAGTTCTGGTGTTCATTGTCTTTCTCTACTTACTATAACTTGGTGTCGTTTTCACTGTGGCCTTGCGGATATTGCAATAACCAAGTGTCACTTTCGTTGTGTAGATTTCATCGTTTGGATTATCTCTTCTTGAATGCCGGGATCATGGTCAATCCACGGGTCAGTTTCTGGGCATTTTTACAAGGCATCTTCTCCAGGTATTCTTTCGCTCTCCGGTCGTTGCTCTTTCCTTTCCTTCTGGCATTGTGGACGGGAGGGAAGGATTCAAGGGACGTGACAGGACAGAGGTCCGTGGCCACCGTTTTCTGTCTTGGAAACTTATACCCAGGGTTTATTTAGGTCATGAACCTCTCTCTGAGACAGAATCTTGCAATGTGATGCTTTCTACTCTGTCAGGAGCCCGGTGTGACTTGAGATCGCTCTCTGCATTTCTGTTTCCTTTGCTACACATGCAATATAAGTATAGAAGCTAGTAGACTATTCACAGATGTCTACAAATCTGAGTGTTATGTAAATACTGTATTTTCCGGTGTATAAGCACCGGGAATGTGGCACAGCTGGCTAAGTGTCAGCTGCATAAGATCTCTCTGACCAGTAGGTCATGAGTTTGAGGCCTGCCCGGGTCGAGGTGGGTGCTCGACCTTTTAAGTGTAGCCTGCTGTCGACCTTTGCAGCCCGAAAGACAGTTGCATCTGTCAAGTAGGAGATAAAGGTATCACATTAAGTGGGGAGGCAAATTTTGACTGAATTATGAGGCCATTAAAGAACTCCAGGAACGCTGAGGAATGTGGAAGGAACAACAAGGGATGCTGGGAACGTTGAGAGATGAGGAGTGTGTCAGCTCCCCCTGGTGGCCAGAGTTTGCCTCTGTTCGTCTATATGTGTATATGTGAAAACAGCAGGGATTGTCTGCTAAGTATGTGTTAATCAAACTAAGCAGTAAAGTTGCCAACTTCTGCACAATATACAACTCAGAAACACAGGATTGCCTGGTATATCCAGCTAATTTTATATACTTGCAAATAAGTATTATCGTAAATTCACCATACATAAATCATCTAATCATTTAAATAGAGGCGCAACTAAACAGAGTGTATATGAGAGTCTGCTCTATATTAGCAATTAAGACAACGATACTCACGGAACCCCGCCAAACAGAAAGTAAATAGTGGCGATAATCCAATAGTGGTATTTAGTTCTCTGTAACGGCTATACAATAACGTTCCGTTCGAGGAGTGGTGCAAATGCTGACTTGAGTGATATCAATCAAAGATTCAAAGTAATTGTAATTCCAGGCCTGATGGCCAAGTATCAAAATAATTGTAATCCACGGCCCGCTAGCACAGCTTCCCCAGGGTAGAGGAGGATATGCCAAGCCAGTAGTAGTGGCATATCTAGCAACTACTGGCTTGGCATACCCTCCTCTACCCTGGGGAAGCTGTGCTAGCGCTGTAGCCAGCAAGGCAGGGGGGGCGGGCCAGGCCACGCCAGGCCCCACCCCTCCCCAGCTGGCGCTAGCACAGCGTCCCCAGGGTAGAGGAGGGTATGCCAAGCCAGTAGTAGTGGCATATCTAGCAACTACTGGCTTGGCATACCCTCCTCTACCCTGGGGAAGCTGTGCTAGCGCTGTAGCCAAGCGGGGAGGGGGCGGAGCCAGGCCGCGCCAGGCCCCACCCCCACCCCCAGCTACAGCGCTAGCACAGCTTCCCCCAGGGTGGAGGAGGGGATGCCAAGCCAGTAGTAGTGGCACAGCTCTCCACTACTGGCTTGGCATTCCCTCCTCTACCCTGGGGAAGCTGTGCTAGCGCTGTAGCCAAAGCGGGGAGGGGCGGAGCCATGCCGTGCCAGGCCCTGCCCCTCCCCCAGCTACTAGCGCTAGCACAGCTTCCCCAGGGTAGAGGAGGTTATGCCAAGCCAGTAGTAGTGGCATAGCTCTCCACTACTGGCTTGGCATACCCTCCTCTACCCTGGGGAAGCTGTGCTAGCGCTGTAGCCAAAGCGGGGGAGGGGCGGGCCAGGCCACGCCAGGCCACGCCGCCTCCTGGCTGTAAACGCAGCACAGCTTCCCCAGGGTAGAGGAGGGGTATGCCAAGCCAGTAGTAGTGGCATATCTAGCAACTACTGGCTTGGCATACCCTCCTCTACCCTGGGAAGCTGTGCTAGCTGCTAGCCAAAGCGGGGGAGGAGGCGGAGCCAGGCCGTGCCAGGCCCCGCCCCTCCCTGGCTATAAGCGCTAGCACAGCTTCCCCAGGGTAGAGGAGGGTATGCCAAGCCAGTAGTAGTGGCATAGCTAGCCAGTACTGGTTTGGCATACCCTCCTCTACCCTGGGGAAGCTGTGCTAGCGCTACAGCCAAAGCGGGGGAGGGGGTGGAGCCAGGCCACGCCAGGCCACGCCGCCTCCCTGGCTGTAGCGCTAGCACAGCTTCCCCAGGGTAGAGGAGGGTATGCCAAGCCAGTAGTAGTGGCATATCTAGCAACTACTGGCTTGGCATACCCTCCTCTACCCCCACTACTGGCTTGGCATACCCTCCTCTACCCTGGGGAAGCTGTGCTAGCGCTGTAGCCAAAGCGGGGGGAGGGGGTGGAGCCAGGCCACGCCAGGCCACGCCGCCCCCTGGCTGTAGCGCTAGCACAGCTTCCCCAGGGTAGAGGAGGGTATGCCAAGCCAGTAGTAGTGGCATAGCTCTAGCCACTACTGGCTTGGCATACCCTCCTCTACCCTGGGGGCTGCTGTGCTAGCGCTGTAGCCAAAGCGGGGAGGAGGCGGAGCCAGGCCGTGCCAGGCCCCGCCCCTCCCTGGCTGTAGCGCTAGCACAGCTTCCCCAGGGTAGAGGAGGGTATGCCAAGCCAGTAGTAGTGGCATAGCTAGCCAGTACTGGTTTGGCATACCCTCCTCTACCCTGGGGAAGCTGTGCTAGCGCTGTAGCCAAAGTGGGGGAGGGGGCGGAGCCAGGCCACATCAGGCCCCGCCCCCCAGCTTCGCCCTGCTTCTCTCTCGGTAGATCTTTCTGACTTGGTTTTATTATAAGTAGCTCACATGCTGATAAAGTGTGGGCACCCCTGTCATAGGCAAAAAGCATACTGTGAATTAAGCAAGGACTGGAGAGGAAGTAACATTGGCCTCTCCTATTGCTTCCCCTGCCCCCCCCCCCTCCAAAAAAAGCCAAGACCAGCAATGGACTGTTAACCCTGGTCTTCCATGCTTGCAACAGAAGCTTTGTCAAGTTCCTGTTGCTAAAGAACCTCTGCTCTTTATCTCTCCATCTTTGCTGAGCGGCAGAAACATCCAGAGGGTGAGGACTCTACCTGAGAACTCCCGCCTTGGGGCCAGCCTTACCAAACATACTAGGCGTGGCCCCCACAGCCGTGTCCTCTCACCTGAAACCAGCACCCGATAAAACAGCCTGCACTCGACCCAGAGCCTGCTTTGCAATTCCAAGGACTCCTTAACTGTGGGGATCTGGGAATCTCTGGGAGGGCATAAAGAACGGGGGTGGATGTTATGGGGGGGGTGTGGGAGTGGGGTGGTAAGGAGACCAATATAGGTCCTTTTTAACATGTGGAATTGTGCAATATAATTATTTTACTTGGCCAGCACCTTAAACACTCTGACTTGGACACCACCTCAGCCCTGTTGACTTGTAAATGCCTTTTTTACTTTTAATGTTTTGACTATTTGCTATTATTAGATCTAGTAGTAAACATGTTCTAAACGTTTGATTTATATATTTAAATTTCTAAGTACTGTATATACTCGAATATAAGCCAACTGATCTGGCTACTGTCGTCCACGCTCAGGGGCGGTCTAAGGTTATTTTATATGGTAAGCGAACATTACTTTGGCGCCCCCCTTTGTCTCCGCCCTCTCTCCCTTTGCCTCTGCCCCCTGCCTGCCCAATTGCGTCACGTGACGTGTTTACAGGCTTCTGCGCCTGCAGGAGCTTCTGCGCATGCCCAGCCGAATACGGACGGAGTGCTGACGTGACGTGTTTACAGGCTTCGGCTTCTGCACCTGCAGGAGCTTCTGGGCATGCGCAGTGGCTCCGGAGCTCAACTTCAGCTCTGGAGCCACTGCGCATGCGCGAAAATCTCCACGCATGCCCAGAAGCTCCTGCAGGCCAGGCGCTGAAGCCGACGCAGCAGCGGGGACGTTTGCTACGGCGGCATGGTGGCACCCTTCCCAGAAGATGGCGCCCTTCCCAGAAGTTGGCGCCCTATGCGGCCGCTTACTTCGCGTATATGTCGGACCGCCCCTGTCCACGCTCTGGGTCACATCCCAAATAGATTACTGGAACGCACTCTACGTGGGGCTGCCTTTGAAGACAGTTCAGAAACCGAGTGTAAGGGGTCAGGGTTGGCCCTTGGTCAGTCACCACTAACCGTTCCTTTTTCGGTGTGGCAGGGCAGGCTATCCCACCATGCCACCAAATATGTCAGGGCTCGGACCCCTTGACCCTCACAATAAATACGCTGCCACCAAATAATGTAATGAAGTATATAAAGAAGGCTTCCCGGCTCATTATGTTAACCGTGGCAGGGCAGGTCTACTTCGCAAATCTTACCACTGCCACTAACATGTAAGGAATGAACCCTTTTATAACTCTGGGCAGTAAGGCTTTCTTCCCACTGTGGTAGGGTGGGTACTTTCCCTTTGAGCCCCACCAACAGATGTTCAGACTGCCACCAATTGTATCAGATCAGCCACTGTTGTGAGGGTTTGTTCTTTTAAGGTTTGTGTTTTAAAAAGAACGACATTGAGAGGTGTTGTAATAAAGATATTCAACGGTTTATTTCATAACAGAGTTCGGAGCTTAGTTGGTTGCAAACAAGTCTCCTAAGAGGTACAAATCTTGCGGTTACAATTTTCAACAATAGGGTGCAGTTTCCACTGTACTTCCTAACACAGAACCAAGCAGTCCTAATAACTAACTGCTCCAGCAGGTAAATAGCCAACTATAGGCTTTACCTATCTATTAAGTTAGTTTTCTACTCTTAAGTTGGACAAAGTCTGTCTTTCACCTGGGTTTCTCAAACCCCTAACCGAACTGCTTTCTCAAAGCTCCGAAAGACAGCTTCCCTCCCACCAACCGACAAAACCAACCGACTTATTTTAAAAATCTGAAAGTTCTAAAACAGGTGCAGCTCTAACTTCCGTCTCCATGGCAACAGCCTTCACAGGGGCCTGCTGCTCCAACACCAAACGTATAGGCCAATAAGCAATGACAAACTATACATTTATCTTGCAACAAAACAACACGACTTCATCACACCGAGGCACCTAATTTTTCCACAAAAAAACTGGGAAGACGTATTGACTCGATTATAAGCCGAGGGTGGGAAATGCAGCAGCTATGAATCAACTTCAAAATAAAAATAGATAACAATAAAATTACACTGAAGCATCAGGAGGTTAAATGTTTTGGAATATTTACATAAAACTGAAGTTTAAGATAAGACCCTCCAATTCTGATTAAACCATTATTCTAACCTCCTTCTATGTAAATGTGCTTACGTATCCTTCCAACAATGGTAAAGAGAGTAAGATAATAAAAAGAAGTTTACAATAATGGAAATGTAATAATAACAATAATAAACAGGGGAAATCAACATCACCCAAGGAGACTTTCTGCTGTGCTTTCTGCAACCGAACTTCCCTATGTCAGATTGGCCTTTTTAGTCATCAACGCGCTTGTAAGAAGCGTGGGATGTGTCCTTCCTGAATCTTCATCCGCGAAGTAATGCCGAGAGAGAGAAATAGGGGAAATAATAAATGTAATAAATAGAGTAAAATAATAAATGTAAAAATAATAAAGTAAAATAATGGAAATATTTATTTATTTATTATTTGGACTTGTACGCCGCCACTCCTCGAGGGCTCGGAGTGGCTTGCAAACATATAAAAGCATCACAGGAGTAAAAACAACATATTAAATCAGACCAACAAAGATTTTCCAGCTTATTAAGCGATTAAAGGCTAGCCGGAAAAGGTGGGTCTTGCAGGCCTTGCGAAAAGCGAGGAAATCGTGCAAGGGCCGCACATCACTTGGAAGGGTGTTCCAGATTGATGGCGCTACTACAGAAAAGCCTCTGCGCCGGGTCAATGTGAGACGAATTGCTTTAAAAGTCGGCACTTCCAGGAGATTCATTTGTTCAGATCGAAGTGACCTCTGGGGTTGGTAGGGGAAGAGACGGTCCCTCAGATACAATGGCCCCAGACCATGCAAGGCCTTGAAAGTTAACACCATCACCGGAAGCCAATGGAGCTGCTGGAGGATGGGTGTTATGTGACATCTCACTGGGGTCCCAATGAGAAGTCGGGCAGCGGCATTCTGGATGAGCTTTAGTTTCCGGATCACTGACAAGGGCAGGCCAATGTAAAGGGCGTTACAGTAGTCCAGTCTCGCGATGACCGTGGCTTGGAGCACCGTGGCCAGGTCGTCTCTGGATAGGTAAGGGGCCAGACGCCTAGCTTGCCGCAGGTGGAAAAAAGCGGTTTTGCTGACGGTGGAGACCTGTGCTTCCATCGACAGCAACAGGTCTAAGACGACCCCGAGGCTCTTTACTGAGGATGTCGGGCATAATGCCTCGCCATCCAAGCTAGGCAGCCGGGCCTCCCCACCCACCGGATGGCCCAGCCACAGTATCTCCGTCTTTGCTGGATTCACCCTCAATCTGCTGGCATGCAGCCAACCAGTAACGGCTTCAAGGCACTGTTGGAAACAAGAGGGTAGGCAGTCCGGTCAGCCTTCCATTTTCAGATATAATATAATAAGAGTAAATAAATGTAATAAAAATAATAGAGTAAAATGATGGAAATTTAATAATAAACAGAGTAAATAAATGTAATAAAATTAATCCTAATAACAGAATAAAATAATAAATAACCTTGGCTCGAGTATAACCTTGGCTCGAGACAGCCTTGGTTGCCTTAGTGCAGTGCTGTCCAACTTCTGCCAACCCAAGGGCCGGACTTCTGGTGAGTGATCACCTGGGGGGCCGAGTGGCCACGCCCCCTGGCCACGCCCCCTGGCCACGCCCCCAGTCACGTGGCTCCGCCCCCTCCCGAAGCATTACAATAGCCTTGGAACGGGCGATTTCGCCCCGCTCCGAGGCTGTTGTGACGCTTTGGGAGAGGAGGAGGAGCCATGGGGAGCCTTCCGCGGCTCCGCCCCTCGCCCAAAGCATCACAACAGCTGCTGTGACACTTTGGGGAGAGGGGCGGCTGCGGGTGCCAGGGGAAAGGAGGGAGGGAGGACGGGGTCCTGGCAGGGAGGAGGCAGCGGATCGCTGCCCCTTCCCTTCCAGGACCCTTCAGTCCTCCTTTCTCCTGGCAACGGCGTCCCAAACGAACGCCGCTGCCAGGGGAAAGGAGGGAGGCAGGACAGGGTTCTGGCAGGGAGGAGGCAGCGAATCGCTGCCCCTTCCCTTCCAGGACCCTTCAGTCCTCCTTTCCTCCTGGCAACGGCGTCCCAAACGGAACGCCGCTGCCAGGGGAAAGGAGGGAGGCAGGACGGGGAAGAGAGGAGGAGGAGGAGGAGGAGAGTTCTCCCTCCTCCTCCTCCTCTTTCCCCGGCCCGCGCCCTGTCCTGATCCGGCGCCGGCGGCGCGGGGGAAAGAGGGGCAAAGGAGGAGGCAGCCAGCTGGCTGCCTCCTCCTTCGCCCCTCTTTCTCCCCGTGGACGCGCCGTGGCTCCGATCGTGAGCCGCAGTGAGGGGAGGAGGGGGAGGAGGAGCTGGCTCCCGCCTCCCGGCCCCCGCCCCTCCCCGGCCACCATTTTTTAAAAAATTGATTTTTTTAAAAAAAAATGGCGGCCGGGGGCATAGCTGGGGCCGGAGCCAACAGGCTGGGGGGCCGTGTACGGCCCCCGGGCCGCCAGTTGGACAGCCCTGCCTTAGTGGATGATCTACGCCGGGAGCTCAACAGGGGGAGTGTGTCCCTGTTGGTTCTGCTGGACCTCTCAGCGGCCTTCGATACCGTTGACCATGGTATCCTTCTGGGACGCCTTGCAGAGATGGGGCTTGGAGGTACTGTCCTGCAGTGGCTCCGGTCCTTTCTGGAGGGCCGATCTCAGAAGGTGTTATTGGGAGACACCTGTTCAACCCCACAACCATTGTCTTGTGGGGTTCCTCAGGGTTCAATACTATCTCCCATGTTGTTTACCATCTACATGAAGCCGCTGGGGGAGGTCATCTGGAGTTTCGGAGTACGGTGTCATCTGTACGCAGATGATGTCCAACTCTGTCACTCCTTCCCACCTGCTACTAAGGAGGCTGTTTTGGTCCTGAACCGGTGCTTGGCCGCTGTGTCGGACTGGATGAGGGCAAACAAATTGAAATTGAATCCAGACAAGACAGAGGCACTCCTGGTCAGTCGAAGGCCGAACAGGGCATAGGGTTACAGCTTGTGTTAGACGGGGTTACACTCCCCCTGAAGACGCAGGTTCGCAGTTTGGGTGTGATCCTGGACTCATCGCTGAGCCTGGAACCCCAGGTCTCGGCGGTGACCAGGGGAGCATTTGCACAGTTAAAACTTGTGCACCAGCTGCGCCCGTACCTTGGGAAGTCTGACTTGGCCACGGTGGTCCACGCTCTGGTTACATCCCGTATAGATTACTGCAACGCTCTCTACGTGGGGTTGCCTTTGAAGACTGTTCGGAAGCTGCAACTAGTCCAACGGACAGCAGCCACGTTGATAACAGGAGTGGCATTCAGAGAGCGTACAACTCCCCTGTTGTGCCAGCTCCACTGGCTGCCAGTTTGCTACCGGGCACAATTCAAAGTGCTGGCTTTAGCCTTTAAAGCCCTAAACGGTTCGGGTCCAACTTAGCTGTCCAAACGCATCTCTCCCTATGAACCATCGAGATGTTTAAGATCATCTAGAGAGGCCCTGCTCTCGGTCCCGCCTTCTTCGCAGGCGCGACTGGCGGGGACGAGAGACAGGGCCTTTTCAGTGGTGGCTCCTCGGCTTTGGAACGCTCTCCCTAAAGACATCAGATCGGCCCCCTCCCTCCTGACATTTCGCAAGAAAGTCAAGACCTGGCTATTTGAGCAGGCATTTGCTGATGAAATATAAGGCTTAATCAGATATATGGAATGACGACGATGCGATGGAAACTGAATTCAACATGACACTGAGGCTGCAATTTTATGTTTTTAATTGTTAATTTGTTATTATATGGGTTTTTTTGGGGTTTTTTGCCTTGTTGCTTGTGTTGTATTGAGGGAAGAGACTGCCTGTGTAAACCGTCCCGAGTTGCCTTCGGGCTGAGAGGGGCGGTATAGAAACGTGACAAATAAATAAATAAATAAGCCGAGGGGAGCATTTTCAGCCTTAAAAAGGGCTGAAAAACTAGTCTTATATTCGAGTATATACAATATGTTATTTTTGAGTTGTTGCCTCCAGAAAACTCAACTAGCATGAATACTGCAATTTAAAAAAACAGGTGACTGTTCAACAAGTCAAGTAAAAGGCCCTCCAGAATTCTTATCTCACCTCCGTAATTCTCACTAGAGTCTTATTGACGGGAGTGGGTGCTGAAGGTTCACCTGGTATCACTAATGGTTCTGGGATGTGATTTTAGAACCACTATTTCACCAATCTTACAACAACAAAAAGCCTTAGTAGTAAATCGGCATTTCCATAGGAATTGTCTTTAGTGACCGTCCTCTTTCCCACAAAATGAGTGTTGCGCTTTTGTCCTTTTTTCAGGAAAGCCCTCACGATGCTGACCACAGCTGAGGGCCTGATGAGCCAGGACGACAGGGTCACTCCAGACGGCCTGCAGGAGGTCTTTGCAACCAATTTATTTGGACATTTTGTACTGGTATGGACATTTTAATCTACTATAAGTGTTCTATATCTAAGGCAGTGTTTCCCAACCAGTGTGCCGGGGCACACTAGTGTGCTGTGAGCAATCATCAGGTGTGCCGTGGGAAATTGGAATCTCTGGGGAGGGGGGGGGGAGAGTCTAGTGTGTTGAAGTATAAGAACCCTAACAAACGTACCTCGATAAAGGCACAAAATTACAACCACCCCCTCCCCACCCGTTGTCTACTTGGTCTCTCCCTCTCCATGCACTGGGAAGGCCCGCCTCCTTTTCCCCAAGTAGAGCTCTCTTGCCTCCTGGGGGTTCTGTGTGGGAAGTTTGGCCCAGTTCTATCATTGGTGGGGTTCAGAATGCTCTTTGATTGTAGGGGAACTATAAATCCCAGCAACTACAACTCCCAAATGTCAAGGTCTATTTCCCCTGAACTCCATCTGCGTTCATATTTGGGCATATTGAGTATTCATGCCAAGTTTGGTCCTGATCCAACATTGTTTGAGTACACAGTGCTCTCTGGATATAGGTGAACTACAACTCCCAAACCCAAGGTCAATGCCCACCAAACTCTTATAGCATTTTCTCTTGGTTATGGGAGTTCTGTGTGGGAAGTTTGTGTCTTTCTGCCATTCCTGCCAGGATATCTATGTTGTGTTCATCGAAACAGGCACAGGTTTCACACTGAGTGTATAAATACATTTAAAAACATATTAACTAGATGTATTGCTGTGTTAGAGTGTCGTTTTGTGTCATTTTGGTTGGTGGTGTGCCCCAGGATTTTGGAAATGTAAAAAGTGTGCTGCAGCTCAAAAAAGGTTGGGAAACACTGATCTAAGGGATGATACACATACTGTTTCAATTTGATGTCATTCTACATCAGGGGTGCCCACACTTTTTCAGCCTGTGAGCTACTTTTAAGAAAACCAAGTCACAACGATCTACCTGCCACCGGCCCCGCCTTCCTCCGCCCGCGCCGCTTTGGAGAACGCTTTAACCGTTGGCGCATGCGCGCTGGGCGGAATCAGAGGCGAGAGACCTTCAGCTTGGCCAAGGGAGAGAGGCGGACGGAGGCAGAGTGCGGAGCCCTTGAGGTGCGGGCTGGGAAGGGCAGGGTGGCGACAGAGGAGGTGGAGGCCGAAGCAGCCCGAGGGGGAAGAAGCAGGAGTTTGGGAGTCAGCCTCGACAGGGGAAAAGAGCCAGGCCCAGCCTCTGAGGGCTTGGCCTCCTGAGGGGTGTCATGATTGACAGCCGGTCAAGAAGGAAGAAGCCGTGCAGGTGGAGGAAGGCGGCGGCAGAGCGCGCGGAGCACCAGGAATGTGGCACAGTTGGCTGGGTGTCAGCTACATAGGATCTCTACTGACCAGAGTTCGAGGCCTGCCCGGGTCGAGGTGGGCTTTCGACCTATTGTGTAGCCTGTTGTCGACCTTTGCAACCCGAAAGACAGTTGCATCTGTGAAGTAGGAAATTAAGGTACTACTTAGTGGTGAAGCTTAATTTAACTGATTTACAAGGCCATCAAAAGATCTCCAGGAAACAGGCTGAGGAATGAAGGAGTGTGACAGCTCCCCCTGGTGGCCAGATGTTAAATTGCCTCTGTCTGTCTTGTGTGTTTGTGTGTCTCAATGTAATGTGTACATTGTAATCCGCCCGGAGTCCCCTGCGGGGTGAGAAGGGCGGAATAGAAATGAAGTAAGTAAGTAAGTAAATAATATTAAATCTGATTCTAACTGACTTGACAAATGGTGTGGAAATGGTGGCTTCCTTAAACAGGAAGGAACATGCCATGTTGTTTTAGAGCAGTGGTGGCAAATCTATGGCATGTGTGCCAGAAGGAGCACACTGCGCTCTGGGAGGGCGTTCCAAAGGCTAGGCGCTACTACAGAGAAAGTATGCTGTCCTGTCGAGGACAGGCGGCAGATCTTAAGTGATGGAACCTCCAATAGGTTTTGATCCATGGACGGTAGTGGTCTCTGGGGAATGTGCAGGGAGAGGCCGTCCTTCAGGTACACTGGCCCCAGGCCATGCAAGGCCTTAAAGGTTAACACCAGCACTTTGAAGGCAATCCGGTGCTCGATGGGGAGCCAGTGCAAACGCTGTAGGACTGGAGTGATGTGGCACGATAGTGCTGCACCAACCAGTAGTCGAGCCGCAGCGTTTTGCACCAGCTTAAGTTTCCGGATTACCGACAGAGGAAGGCCAATGTAAAGGGCGTTACAGTAGTCCAGTCTCAAGATGACCGTGGCCTGGATTATTGTGGCTAGGTCGCCACCGGGAGGGTAGGGAGCCAGCCGCCTCGCCTGGCGCAGGTGGAAAAACGCCGCTCTGCTCACGGTGGAGACCTGAGCCTCCATCGTCAGCAGAGGGTCCAGTTGGACCCCCAGGCTTTTAACCAGGGCCGACGGGCTAACCACCTCGCCGTCCATTATTGACAGCTGGAGCTCTCCCCCCCCCCCCCCCAGGGCGACCCAGCCCCAGGACCTCCGGCTTCGACAGGTTCACCTTCAACCTGCTGGTCCGTAGCCACCCAGTCATGGCTTCCAGGCACTGATGGAAATAATTGGGTACAGAGTCCGTCCGTCCGTCCTTCCATCTTCAGCACCACCTGGGTGTCATCAGCGTACTGATGACACTCCAGACCAAAGCTACGCACCAGTTGGGCCAGTGGACGCATGTAGATGTTAAATCCCCAAAGAGGAATTCAAATGAATAGCCAGCATGTGTAGGGAGAAAGTTAGAAAAGCTAAAGCACAGATTGAGTTCAGGGCTGGCTAGAGGTTACCAATTAAAAGGGCTTTTCTGATTATGTCTGCAGCAAAAGGAACAACAAAGAAATGGCCGGGCCAGGGGACAAATAAAAGGCCGCACTACTCGAAACCTTATTTGCCTCCGTGTTTTCCCAAAAAAGTAAACATTGCTCAGCTTGGAGTTATTGGAGCAGATGATACAGTTGGGTAAATGCAGCACGGAATAGATAAAGGATAGATAAAGTCACCGTCTGGCTTTAGGCCTGGTCACGGCTTTGGTCGCCTTGGTGGATGACCTCCGGAGAGAGTTGGACAGGAGGAGTGTGACCCTGCTGGTTCTTTTGGAAATCTCAGCGGCTTTCGATACCATCGACCATGGTATCCTTCTGGGATGGGTCTTGGGGGCATGTTTTTGTCATGGCTCCGGTCCTTCTTGGTGGGTCGTTCCCAGATGGTGAAGCTGGGGAACACCGGCTCGGACCCCTGGCCTTTGACCTGTGGGGTCCCGCAAGGTTCCATTCTGTCCCCTATGCTTTTAAACCTCTATATGAAATCGCTGGGAGAGATAATCCGGGGTTTTGGAGTCGGGTGCCATCTCTACGCAGATGACACCCAATTCTACTACTCCTTTCCACCTAATTCCAAAGAAGCCCTTCGGGTATTGGACGAGTGCCTGGCCGCTGTGACTGTCTGGATGAGGATGAATCAGATGAAGATCAATCCTGACAAGACAGAGGTCCCCCTGATCGATCGTAAGCCGGATCAGAGTATAGGGTGGCAACGTGTACTTGATGGGGTTGCACTCCCCCTGAAGTCACAGGTCCGCAGCTTGGGTGTCCTCCTAGACTCGTTGCTAACGTTTGAAGCTCAGGCGTCTGCAGTGGCTGGGAGGGCCTTCGCACAATTAAAACTCGTGCGTCCGGTGAAGACGGATCTGGCCACGGTGGTCCACGCCTTAGTCACCTCCAGATTGGATTAGTGTAATGCACTCTACGTGGGGCTGCCCTTGAAGATGGCCCGGAAGTTTCAGTTTCAGCCAGATTGCTACCTGGAGCGGTCAACCCCCCTGTTTAAGGAGCTCCATTGGCTGCCGTTCATCTTCCGGTCTCAATTCAGAGTGCAGGTTCTTATCTACAAAGCCCTGAATGGTTTGGGACCCGCTGTTGCACTTCAGACAGAAGTATCCCCCTAGTTCACACACACATCAGACAGTCTTTGAATAATAGTCTTTTATTGAAGCAAAGTATAGTGTCCAACAAAAGGTAAAAGAAGATAAAATCTATTACAAATAATAAAAGTCAGTGTTTGCGGGCGGTGGTGCGGCTGGGCGACTGAACGGAGGGAGGAATATGTGCAAGCGTTTCGATTGGCTGCCACTGTGGGATTATTTGCATAACGGGCTCTGATTGGCCAGCCTCAGAACTCCAACATTCTACAGCCCCAGACAGAGGGGATTGATTGCCACTGAAATGGTATTTGCATAATGTACTCCGATAGACCAACCACATTCCACATTCCAAGGTGACTCAGAGGGAAAAGGAAATGCCTCAGGCAGTCACCAACTGCGGCCCACAGCAATGACGGATCCCGACCAGACTTGGCAAACAGGGGCCCAATGGCCCACTTCACAACCTGGTGTGGTTTAGGGCAGGATGGGCCATGAATGATGGGATTTGCAGTACATTCACCTCATACACTTCCCAAACAACACTGTAGCCCCTAAAAATCACATATCACGCCCAAACGGCCCCAGGCAGGGGATTTGCTGCCACGGAAATCGTATTTGCCTAACGGCCGCCGAATGGCCATCCACATTCCAACATTCTAAGGTGACTCAGAGGAAAAAGGAAAGGCCTCAGGCAGTCAGGCACTGCGGCCCACAGGAGTGACGGATCAGGACAAAAATTGACAAACAGGGGCCCAATGGCCCACTTCACAAACTGGTCTAGTTTATTTATTATTTATTTATTTATTTATTTATTGGAGCTTCTCAACCGCCGACTCCCAAGGGCTCGCGGCGGCTCACAAGGAGCCAGTGGCACAGTGCCATGGGTTAAACATAAAACATTTAAAAACACCATTAAAACAATGCAGTGCGATTAAAAACAATAGAGCAGCAGTAAATGTAACAGCCGAGTGAGTATACACATGGGCCTACTCTCCGAAGGCCTGCCTAAACAAATGAGTTTTGCAGGCCCGTCTAAACAGGAGTAGGTCCCTCAAGGCTCTGGCTTCAGCCGGGAGGGCGTTCCATAGCGTAGGGGCTATCACAGAGAACGCCCTCCGGCGGGTAGATGTTAAATGGGCCAACCTTACAGATGGAACTACTAGGAGGTTGGCCTCTTCGGACCGCAGTGATCTCGCTGGGCAATATGGGGTAAGACGGTCCCTCAGGTACGCTGGCCCCAGGCCGTGAATGGCCTTGAAGGTAAGAACCAGCACTTTGAAGGCGACCCGGTGCTCAATAGGCAGCCAGTGCAGATCCTGCAAGATTGGTGTTATACGGCAACCTGCTGGAGCCCCAGACAGGAGCCGGGCGGCAGTGTTCTGCACCAGCTTGAGCTTCCGGATCGGCGACATAGGCAGGCCAACGTAAAGCGCGTTACAGTAATCTAGCCTCGAGATGACCGTGGCTTGGATCACCGTGGCTAGGTCTCTCCGGGAGAGGTAGGGGCGAGCCTCCTTGCCTGGCGGAGGTGGAAAAAAGCAGCCTTGCTAGCCATGGAGACCTGGGCCTCCATGGTCAGCTGGGAGTCCAGATGGACACCCAGGCTCTTCACTGACGGCGCTGGGTGCAGCGCCGCACCGTCCAGGGTCGGAAGCCGGCCACCCACCTCGCCCGGGCGGCCCAGCCACAAGATCTCCGTCTTCGCCGGATTCACCCCCAGGATGGCCCACGAATACTGGGATATGAAGTACCTTCACCTCATTCACTTCCAAAACAACACTGTAGCCCCTATATGTCACAGACCAGGCCCAAATTTGACAACAAGGCATCCTTAACTTGATTTTTCGACTAGGCCTCAGCTCATGGGATATTGTTAGGCTCCCTCAACTTGATTTTCCTGACTAGGCCTCAGCTCATGGGATATTGTTAGGCTCCCTCAACTTGATTTTCTTGACTAGGCCCCCGGGACTCGCAGTACCTTCACTAAGTTCCTGAGACCACTGCAAGCCACATAAACATCTAATAGGAACCAACCTTGGCATACAATGCCTTCCTCAAATAACCCGGGCACCACCGGGTCCTCAGGTAGTATAAGATAAATCCAAGGTAAGCACACAGTTCAAAATTCCAAGATCCAAAAGGTAAAGGTTAAAAGCTTGATACTAGATTCTAGAACAGTTCAATGCAGCAATAGAACAATCCATGGAAAACAAAGGCCAAGGCAGACATGAACTAGAGACAAGGAAGTCGGACGTGATGCCTTTTCTAAACGAAGCCTGGAAACTGAGGCCTGAATCTTTCTTACAAACGTAAGTAAGGGGAAATCACGTTCACTTTGTATCTCGTTGCTGAAACCTGCAGCTGCGCCTAACATCCTGAGAAGCTTGTCTTCGCTCCCTAATGTTGGCCTTGCGATCAAACGGCATTTCAGCTTCCCTTTGGTCATTACAATTTTCAGCTGCAGTGTTATCTCTGTCAAGGCCTTCTGAATCCTTAACGAAGGAATCTTTATCTAACAGTGCCCTGGGAACTAAACTGTTCTCAGGAGCATCATCTGAAACTTCCCTTTGCACATCAGTATGCTCACTGTCAAGCTCAGCACCCCCATCATGCACATGAACACCAATCCCATCATTCCCATCATGCACATGAACACCAGGCTGGAACACCACACCCGCCTAGCTAAGTGACCACATTTATTTTATTTATTATTTATTTACTTTGCTTCTACACCGCCTCTCTCAGCCCGAAGGCGACTCGAGGCGGTGTACAACAGCAAAAACTGCTTAAGACAAACATATCAACAATTATCAATACAATACAATTCCAACATATACAAATTAGCATTCAACGTTAAAAACACAATATCAGCGTCTCATTAATTAAATCGACTTCCAATTGCATCATCGTCGTTCCTTAGATCTCAATTTGACAATCATACTACATCTGCAAATGCCCGGTCAAATAGCCAGGTCTTAACCTTCCCGCGAAATATCAGGAGGGAGGGGGCTGATCTGATGTCATTAGGAAGGGCGTTCCAAAGCCGAGGAGCCACCACCACCAGTTAGTCTAACCTCAGTTCCAGGCAAAGTGATGGAAACCATTATTAAAGAAAAAATTACTAAGCACATAGAAGAACAGGCATTGCTGAAGGAAAATCAACATGGTTTCTGCAAAGGCAAATCATGTCTTACTAACTTGATAGAATTCTTTGAGGGTGTAAACAAACACATAGATAAAGGGGACCCAATTGATATTGTTTACCTTGACTTTCAAAAGGCTTTTGACCAAGTCCCTCACCAAAGGCTCCTAAACAAGCTCTTCAGCCATGGAATCAGAGGACAGGTCTTGTCCTGGATTGGAACCTGGCTAAACTGCAGGAAACAAAGGGTGGTAATAAACGGACACTTCTCTGGGTGGAAAGAGGTGAGAAGTGGCGTACCCCAAGGTTCAGTTTTGGGTCCGTTACTTTTTAATTTATTCATAAATGATCTGGACGTAGGAGTGAATTCTGAGGTAGCAAAGTTTGCAGACGACACTAAATTGTTCAGGGTAGTTAAAAATGAAACTGACTGTAAAGAGCTCCAGAAAGATCTCTCGAAATTGAGTGAATGGGCAACAAAGTGGCAAATGCATTTTAACCTAAACAAGTGTAAAGTCATGCACATCGGGCAAAGAACCCCAAATACACTTATCAACTGATGGGATCAAAGCTTTCTGAGACAAACCAGGAAAGGGATCTCGGGGTTTTGGTGGACAGCTCAATGAAGATGTCAACCCAGTGCGCTGCAGCAGCGAAAAAAGCAAATTCTATGCTTGGCATGATCAGGAAGGGAATCGAAAATAGGTCAGCAAATGTTGTATTGCCTCTCTACAAATCTATGGTGAGGCCACATCTGGAGTACTGTGTACAATTCTGGTCTCCGCACCTCAAGAAGGATATAACGGAACTGGAAAAGGTACAAAGAAGGGCAACAAGAATGATCCAAGGGATGGAGCGGCTCCCTTACGAAACAGGTTGCAACGCCTTGGTCTTTTCAGCCTTGAAAGACGGCGTTTAAGAGGTGACTTGATCGAAGTGTATAAAATCATGCATGGGATAGAAAAGGTGAATAAAGAAAAATATTTTCTCTGTCACCCAACACTAGGACTAGGGGCACTCCTGAAGCTCCAAGGTAGGAAAGTTAGGACTAATAAAGGGAAATATTTCTTCACCCAGAGGGTCATTGGGTTATGGAACTCACTTCCAGAGGAGGTTGTGACAGCGGTCAGCCTGGACAGCTTCAAGGCAGGATTGGACAGTTTCATGGATACCAAGGGAATCAGTAGCTACTGAAAAGGACATCCAAGTGCCACCTCTGTGTTGATGGAGGCAGGCAGGATTTCCCTGGGTACTGGTTGTGGGGGGTCGGGAGCAGGTGAGGGTTTTGCCCTCCCTTCTGCTCGAGATCCCCGCGTACAACTGGTGGGCCAATGTGTGACACAGAATGCTGGACTAGATGGGCTGAGGCCCGATTCAGCATGGCTCTTCTTATGTTCTTATCTCTGTCAAGGCCTTCTGAATCCTTAACGAAGGAATCTTTATCTAACAGTGCCCTGGGAACTAAACTGTTCTCAGGAGCATCATCTGAAACTTCCCTTTGCACATCAGTATGCTCACTGGCAATCTCAGCACCCCCATCATGCACATGAACACCAATCCCATCATTCCCATCATGCACATGAACACCAGGCTGGAACACCACACCCGCCTAGCTAAGTGACCACATTTATTTTATTTATATTTATTTACTTTGCTTCTAGACCGCCTCTCTCAGCCCGAAGGCGACTCGAGGCGGTGTACAACAGCAAAAACTGCTTAAGACAAACATATCAACAATTATCAATACAATACAATTCCAACATATACAAATTAGCATTCAACGTTAAAAACACAATATCAGCGTCTCATTAATTAAATCGACTTCCAATTGCATCGTTGTCGTTCCTTAGATCTCAATTTGACAATCATACTACATCTGCAAATGCCCGGTCAAATAGCCAGGTCTTAACCTTCCTGCGAAATGTCAGGAGTGAGGGGGCCGATCTGATGTCATTAGGAAGGGCGTTCCAAAGCCGAGGAGCCACCACTGAAAAGGCCCTGTCTCTCGTCCCCACCAATCGCGCCTCCGAAGCAGGCAGGACTGAGAGCAGGGTCTGTCCGGATGATCTTAAGCATCTTGAAGGTTCATAGGAAGAGATGCGTTCGGACATGTAAGTTGGACCAGAACCGTTGAGGGCTTTAAAGGCCAAAGCCAGCACTTTGAATTGTGTCCGGTAGCAAACTGGTAGCCAGTGGAGCTGGCGCAACAGAGGTGTTGTGCGCTCCCTGAGTGCCGCTCCTGTTATCAACCTGGCTGAGGTCCGTTGAACCAGTTGAAGCTTCCGAGCAGTCTTCAAAGGCAGTCCCACGTAGAGGGTGTTGCAGTAATCTATACGGGATGTAACCAGAGCGTGGACTACTGTGGCCAAGTCAGACATTTCTGTCTATGAACCCAGGCAATCTCTCAGATCATCTGGAGAGGCCCTACTCTTGCTCCCACCGCCTTCGCAGGCGCAGTTGGTGGGGACGAGGGAGAGGGTCTTCTCTGTAGTGGCCCCCCGACTCTGGAACGCGTTCCCCAAGGAGATTAGACAAGCCCCCACTTTGGCAGTTTTTAGGAGGGACCTGAAAACTTGACTGTTCAGATGTGCCTTCCCCGAATAAAGTAAATAACGCCCTGCTGTTTTCAATCCTTGCAAATATCCTCAAAAGCATTTTAATTACCGGTTGGGTGTCTGCCCCACATTGTCCTTTAAACCTTCCTGTTCTATACAATCTGCCTCTGTCTGCATCCCGTGTTTATTTATTTTTAAATTTTAATATTCACATTTGGCCCGCCCAAAATGGTTTTAAACTATCTGTTATTGCTTATCTTTGAGTTGTATTGATTGTATTGTTTTTATAATTGCTATTGTGTTGTTGTTATGTGTTATTGGGCTCGGCCTCATGTAAGCCGCACCGAGTCCCCTTGGGGAGATGGTTGCGGGGTATAAATAAAGTTAATAAATAAATAGATAAATAAAGGAGCAGTACAGGGATATCTGCCTATTCTAAATGAATTTAAGCCTCCAGGACCAGATGAATTACACCCAAGGATATTAAAAGAAATGGCAGAAGATATTTCAGAACTACTGGTAATAATCTTCGAGAAGTTCCAGAAGACTGGAGGAAGGCAAAAGTTGTCCCCATCTTCAAAAACAATATAATCAGTTAAACTCTTAATTATGTATGCATTGCAATAAAATTTTGTCTTCAGTAATATTCTTTCTTATGTAGAAAACAGTTACACTAACATTCCTTTGGACCAGGGCTGTCCAACTGGCGGCCCTGGGGCCGGATCCGGCCCCCCAGCCTGTTGGGCACGGCCCCAGCTATGCCCCCAGCCGCCATTTTTAAATTTTTTAAAAAAATCTATTTTTTTAAAAAAAATGGCGGCCGGGGGGGGAGGGGGGGGGGGAGGGAGAGCTAGCTCCTCCTCCCTGCACCGCCCCCTCCGTCCCTCTCCGCGCCGCCGATTGCATCGGCGCCGGTGAGAGAGGGAGGGGGTGGTACAAGAAGGAGGAAGAGGGCTAGCTCCTCCTCCCTGCACCGCCCTCTTCTTCCCTCTCTCGCGGCGCCGATGCCTTGCAGGAGGGGGTTCCCAGCGGCACCCCTCCCTTGCAAAGCATCGCAGCAGCGGCTGAAGCCAGCGCCGGCTTCTGCGGCTGCCGGGATGCTTTGCAAGGGGGGGGTCCCCGGCGGCACCCTCCCTTGCAAAGCATCGCAGCAGCGGCTGAAGCCAGCGCCGGCTTTCGGCTGCCGGGATGCTTTGCAAGGAGGGGGTCCCCAGCGGCACCCCTCCCTTGCAAAAGCATCGCAGCAGCGGCTGAAGCCAGCGCCGCCTTCTGCGGCTGCCGGGATGCTTTGCAAGGGAGGGGGGTCCCCGGCGGCACCCCCCCACCCTTGCAAAGCATCGCAGCAGCGGCTGAAGCCAGCGCCGAATTCTGCGGCTGCCGGATGCTTTGCAAGGGAGGGGGTCCTGGCGGCACCCTCCCTTGCAAAGCACCGCAGCAGCGGCTGAAGCCAGCGCCGGCTTCTGCGGCTGCCGGGATGCTTTGCAAGGAGGGGTCCCGGCGGCACCCCCTCCCTTGCAAAGCATCGCAGCAGCAGCTGAAGCCAGCGCCGGCTTCTGCGGCTGCGGGATGCTTTGCAAGGGAGGGGGTCCCCGGCGGCACCCCTCCCTTGCAAAGCATCGCAGCAGCGGCTGAAGCCAGCGCCGAATTCTGCGGCTGCCGGGATGCTTTGCAAGGGAGGGGGGTCCCCGGCGGCACCCCCCTCCCTTGCAAAGCACCGCAGCAGCGGCTGAAGCCAGCGCCGGCTTCTGCGGCTGCCGGGATGCTTTGCAAGGGAGGGGGGTCCCCGGCGGCGCCTCTCTCCCTCCAAGGCATCCCGGCAGCAGCTGAAGCCGGCGAAACCGCCAGCTTCATCTGTGGCTAGGATGCCTTTGAAGGGAGGGGGTGCCGCGTGGCTCCTCCCTCTCTCCCAAAGTTTCCCGGCAGCCGGGGGCGTGGCCTGGGGCGTGGCCAGGGGCGGGGCCGGGTGGCCCCCCAGGTCATCAGTGACCTGGAATCCGGCCCTTGGCCGGTTAGAAGTTGGACAGCACTGCTTTGGACAATGGCTGCATCAATAGGGCAGGCCCGGATTACCCATAAGGCCAACCTAGGCCATGGCCTAGGGGCGCAAGCCGAGGGGGGCGCAGATCACAGACCAAATAATAATAATGTTGTTGCAGCCCCTGAGGGCAAAACGTCAGGAGAGCAAGCTTCTGGGAGGAAACGGGGCCACAAGGAGCACTCCGCGCCCCCAGGGGGACCCTGCCGCCTGGGAGGACCTTCCTTCCACGCAGGGAGGGAGGGAGGGGGGGGGGGAGGGGGGGGGGGAGGGAGTCGCCCACGCGAGAGGCCGTGGCCGGTAGAGGAGAAGGGAAGGGGGCGGCCCCGCGGGGATCCTCTTCTCCCCCGCCCCCCTCAGGCCCTCCTTCCC
The DNA here is from genome assembly GCA_030556195.1 of Anolis apletophallus. Lineage (NCBI taxonomy): Eukaryota > Metazoa > Chordata > Lepidosauria > Squamata > Anolidae > Anolis > Anolis apletophallus. Next base: position 162,114,883 of record JARBWK010000005.1, on the reverse strand, counting down.
AGGTCCCGCCCTGCATTTCACCCTCCCTTCTGTCCTTCCTTCCCTCCCAGAAGCCTCAGTTGCCGTGGTCCAAGGACCGTGGATTTCCGAGGGGTGGAATCCAAGGAAAGTGGGAGGGAGAAAAGGAGGGGGACGGGTGCTCTCTCCCCCCAGTTTCTCTCTTGTTCTGGGGCTCCAGTTCCATCCTTCTGACGCGAAGACTGGCCTCCTTTTGGGGCACCTGCCCGTGGCTGCCATGTTTGTGCCGGGCGGAAGTCCAGCGAGAGGGGCGGCCTGCGCTTCCTAGAGAGGCGGCATAAAGAGGCCTCTCTGGCAACGCGCTTCCCGCTGAGCTCACTTCCGGGGGAGAAAGGAAAGGGAATGCTTTCACGGTGCCGGGAGAGAGAAAGGAAGGGAGGGCAAGGTAGGAGGGGGATGTGCGTGCGTGTGTGCTGGCCTCCAGCGAGGTCTCCCTCCCAGACAGGCGCCGGCGGAAGAGAGCACGCCCGGCTGCAGGCGCCTGCCCCAGAGGGAGGCCTCTTCCACTTAGGCGGGGGAGAGGGCCCGCCGGCAGCAGCAGGATCAGCTCAGGCCCGTCGGGGAGGGGCGGAGGAGAAGATAAGGTTTTATTTTTAGTGTGGGTCTGAGTGATGTGGGGGGTCCGGGTGCGGTAGAGGTTAGCTTAAAGGGGGCGTAATTCCAAAGTGTGGCCTAGGGTACAAAAAAGGTGTTAATCCGGGCCTGCAATAGGGTGCCCTTGGCCAGTTTTGCAGGGGTTGTTCACTCCGCCAGAATGTGTGTGATGTTAAACTCGCCCAACATGCTTCAAATCTGACCGCATTTGTTCATAGTGTCAGATGTTGAATTGACTTGGATCCTAATAAAAACTTTTTCTTGTTGTTGTTTCTAGATTAGGCACCTGGAACCTCTGCTTTGCTGTCCGGAAAAACCCTCTCGGCTTGTCTGGACTTCCTCAGTCAATGCCCATAAGAGAAACTTCAGTCTGGATGACTTCCAACACAGCAAAGGCTCAGAGGCCTACAGTTCCTCTAAATATACTACGGACCTCACAAGCGTGGCTTTAAATAAGCACTTCAACAAGCGGGTGAGAATTCGTGTTATCAGGCTCCTTCTTGCTCAGGGCCTCCGGGTGTTTGTATTCCTTGAGCTTGGCTGTGAAAATCATGGCATGGAGATATTCTGGTACCTTGAACACACCAGATACATATTCTTTACATACGAGGGCGGGTCAATAAGTCCGTGCCTTTTGAATTTCTGGCCTCTCAACTGAAAGGGCAACACTGCTCCTGTCAAGAGGCATCTGTCAGTTGACTCCTGTCAAAATTTGAACAAGCTGCGTCATGTAGTTTGTGTTTGACAGCCATTGATAGACTACCGCCTGATTTGAGCAGAATATGGAAAAAAGTGAATTTTGTGTGCTCATCAAGCATTATTTTTTGCAGAAAAAAACCATCACTCAAACCAAGGCTAAGCTTGATAAATACGATGGGGACTCTGCACCATCAATTTCAATGGTGAAAAAGTGGTTTACTGAATTTCGTTGTGGCCGTACAAGCACGGAAGATGCCCAACCTTCTGGGCGCCCAGTTGAGGTCTCTACACCCAAAACAATTGAAAATATTCACGATATGGTGTTAGCCGATCGGAGATTGAAAATGCGAGAGATTGTGGAAGCCATAGGCATCTCACGTGGCTCAGTGGTTTCAATTTTAAATGATCACTTGGGTATGAGAAAGCTTTCCGCAAGATGGGTGCTGTGTTCGCTCACAATCGACCACAAATTTGGTGTGACAATTTCACAGGAGTGTTTGGCGTTGTTCAACCGCAATATGGACAAGTTTTTGCACCATTTCGTAACCGTGGACGAAACGTGGCTCCACCACAACACACCAGAGACCAAGCAGCAGTCAAAACAGTGGGTTTCTCGGGGTGAATCGGCGCCAAAGAAGGCCAAGGTGGGTTTGTCAGCCAATAAAGTCATGGCGACCATTTTTTGGGATGCACGTGGTATAATCCACGTTGACTTTGTCCAAATGGGTAAAACAATCAATGGCAAATATAGGGTCGATTTAATGAGGATTTGCGGGGGAGACCACACTTGGCCAAGAAAAGAGTTATTTTGCACCAGGACAATGCAAGGGTGCACACATGTGCAGTTGCCATGGCAACAATCCATGAATTGGGATACGAATTGCTCCCTCATCCACCCTATTCTCCGGATTTAGCCCCGAGTGACTATTTCTTGTTTCCAAACCTGAAGAAATGGCTCGGCGGAAAGGGATTTGACTCCGACAATGAAATCATCTCACAAACACCTATTTTGATGACCTCGACAAATCTTATTTTTGGAAGGGATAAAAAAAATGGGGAAATGTTGGACAAAGTGTATAAAGCTCAAAGGAGACGACGTTGAAAAATAAAATGATTTTTTATCCAAAAACCTGTTTCATTCAAAAAGTCACGGACTTATTGACCCGCCCTCATACTTTCCTCTCCTAAAAAAAGGGCCCTAATGAAACTGTTGCAATCACAGAGCCTTAAAGCTCCAGATACACACACAGCAAGGTTCAAAATAGAGTTTATTTGGTAAAAAATACAAAAGAGAGTCAATTTGACTCACAACACTTAAACTTCAGTGTGAGAGTGCAATGTCACAAAAATAGCAACCGGTTTGGTCAAAAAAACAGTACTTCAAAACAAAACCGGATTATAGCTCCATAAAACCCGCTGCAAACTCCAGAACCCCAAAATACACGAAAGAAAGAGCACACAATAACGTTGGCATCAAATGGGAGAAGGAAGGAACGAAGAGACGTCTATCCAGTCCAAGGGTCGAAAGGTGGGGACAGCAGAGGTGTGGTCAAAGCAGGTCCAAAGTCGAGGCAAGGAGAAAAGCGGCCCAATGTCAGGGCGGGAGGAAACAGCAGCGGTGATAAGGCAATCCAGGTCCAAACAGGGAAGAGGCGACGATAACCCAATCCAGCAGCAGCAGCGACAAGTCCAAGAAGTAGTCTTCAGAAATACCGGAACCCAGGAACAAAGAAGCACGACACACAACAGACAGGACACAGGCACCCAGCAACCCTTTGCCAACTGCAGAGTCCCCAATTCCCAACTTCCTTTTATTCACAGATCTTCATCAGAACTTGATTGGGACAACACCCCATCTTTAGTTCTCTCAGCTGTCATTACAGCTTCACGTGCAGCTCTCTGTCTCTCCTGCCAAGCCCTTCTTCTCCTGCCACGACTTAGTTCACCCCAAGTTGATGATTGCTCACCTGAACTCCAATCCCCATCTGCAGGAACCCCCCAAACGTATCACTCTGCACATACATCCCGCACCTCCTGTACCTCAGTCCAGTCCATGTCACTAGATACATCCTCTGAATCCCCATCCCCACTTCCCATAGTTGGCTCATCATGCTCAGACACACTCCAATAGTTTAAAAATACAGCAATGTTCAAACACAAGGTCTATATTACCGTATTTTTCGCACCATAAGACGCAGTTTTTTTCCTCCCAAAGTGGGATGAAAAATCAGCTGCGTCTTATGGAGCAAGACGCAGCCAGGGAGGGGGGGAGCCGAGCGCGGGCGATATATAGTACTTACCAGCGGCACGGAGGAACCCGAGGTGGAGAGGAGGGGAGGCCACGGGTGGCCTCCACGGCCCTCACAGGCGCATCTTCCACGTCAGGAAGATGCGGCGCATCTTCCGTGAGGCCGTCAGGAATCTTCCTGACGTCAGGAAGATGCGCCTCTGTCTTCGGGTCTCCGTGGAGGCGCGCCCTCGTGGCCGAAGACAGAGGCGCATCTTCCTGACGTCAGGAAGATGCGCCTCTGAGGAGGAGGAAGGGGAGGAAGGCCTCGCCGGCCGCGCTGTAAGCACGCACGGAAGGAGAGAGGCCGGAGGGAGGAGCCCTGCGGGCGCTGCGGCCTCTTCCTCCTTCCTTCCCTCCCTCCAGCCTCTCTCCTTCCGTGCGTACCACAGCAGCAGCGGCGAGGCCTTCCTCCCCTTCCTCCTCCTCGGCAGGCGCATCTTCCTGACGTCAGGAAGATGCGCCTCTGTCTTGGCCACGAGGGCGGCCCCACGGAGACCGAAGACAGAGGCGCATCTTCTTGACGTCAGGAAAGATGCGCCTGCCGAGGAGGAAGGGAGGAAGGCCTCGGCGGCCCCGCTGTAACTACGCTGGGAAAAGAGGCGGAGGGAGGGAGGGAGGAAGGAAGGAAGGAGGAAGAGGCCGCAGCGCCTCTGCAGGGCTCCCTTTTTTCCTATTTTCCTCCTCCAAAAACAGGGTGCGTCTTATCAGCAGGTGCGCCTTATGGTGCGAAAAATACGGTAAGTACAATTACATAAACAATAGAATTCAATACATACCAAAAGTCAATAATGATATCAAAGCATGATAGCATCTCCAGGTAAGTAACAGTAGAGTTTGAGTCGCAAGGTGAGTAACTCTGAGTAACCATGTGTTTAAATGTATGAATGTAATTAGGTCATTAGGATTACTTAAGTAATCAATGTAGTTATCCCTAATTGCTCATTAAGGTCTCTAGGGTGTTCAGTTTTCAATAAATTGATCCAATAAGTTTCTGTCCTTATAAGGGATTTCCTGATGTCTACTCTTTGTAGTCCCCTTACTCTCAAGGAATCTTCTGAGTGTCCTGATGTTCTGAAGTGTGTATATAAAATGCTGTCATCTACTCCATTCCGAATTCTGGATCGATGCTTGTTGATGCGCACTCTCAACGCTTTTCCAGTCTGCCTTATGTACAGGGTTCATTTCTCTCTCTTTTGTTCCTTCTTTTTCTCTCTAAATAGGGCCTATATTCTACTGTCGTATGTCCAGGTGTTGTGATGACCAACATGACGTATGAAATTCTGTCCCCCTTTCTCTGGAAGCTGCTTTTCCCCATCCTGTGGTTGGTGAGTGTGATAGCCTTCCAAAGTATGCCCTAAAGCAGTGGTTCTCAATCTTTGTGCCGCGGAACACTAGTGTGCCGTGAGAGATCATCAGGTGTGCCGTGGGAAATTATTTTCGAACTTCATTCATATATAAACTATAAGGCGCATCTGTCCCTTTAAGAAATGGAACCATAGCACTCTGGCGTCACCTAAGAAGTGATGCGAGAGTGCTATCGTCGCGCCATCTTGGATTCGCTCAGACGCAGCTAAGTAAACAAAGTTTGAACATAAGAAGAGCCATGCTGAATCGGACCTCAGCCCATCTAGTCCAGCATTCTGTATCACACAGCCCACCGCGGGGATCTCGAGCAGAAGGGAGGGTAAACAAAAGTCAACCAACTCCGAGGTAGAGTTAGTGTTGTAGAGTGCTGCAGATGTGTGTCAAGTGACAGTGGCAATTTGGGATCACAGCAAGACAAGCGAGCGACAGTGATGGAGAAGTTTTTGAGAAGGGAGCATCCATTGCTGGAAAGGACATGACTTTAAAGGAGCAAGAGGAACTCATTGAACTGAAACAAGATCCTAGTTTAAAGCTAAAATTTGCTGATCTTCCTTTGGAGAGTTTTTGGTTATCTGTTGCCAGGGAGTTCCCCATTCTGGCCAACAAAGCTATTTTGACATTGCTCCCGTTTTCAGCCACATATCTGTGTGAGATGAGCTTCTCAAGCTTGACTGCGATAAAAACTAAACACAGAGAGACTGGCAGCTGTTGAGCAAGACCTCCGTGTGTGTCTTTCTGCCATTCCTGCCAGTATATCTATGTTGTGTTCATCGGAACAGGCCCAGGTTTCACACTAAGTGAGTGTAAATACATTTAAAAACATATTCACTATATGTATTACTGTGTTAGAGTGTCATTTTGTGTCATTTTGTTTGGTGGTGTGCCCCAGGATTTTGTAAATGTCAAAAATGTGCCGCGGCTCAAAAAAGGTTGGAAAACACTGGTCTAAGGCAGTGAACCAAATTTTTGGCATTTATCTCTCTACCCCTTTTTCCCAGAAACATTTTTACTCACCGCCCCCCTAGAATTTTTTTAAATTTAATAGCTATTAATAGCAATTAAACAGAAAGATATATGTATTAATGCAGTGACCACTAAATAAGGTTCCTCATGTTGTGGTGACCTCGAACCATACTTTCGTTGCTACTTCATAAATAATTTTGCTACTTTTACGAATTCTAATCCAAATATCTAATAAGTGAAAGCGAAGGGTGCTGGGCCAAAGAAGAGGGCCGCGTGACCCCACCTAAATGGCCAATCGTTCACCACCCCCATAAAAGGGTTCACCGCCCCCCAAATTCCCCTGAGCTTCCCACCGCCCCCTTGGATCGCCTCACTGCCCACCAGGGGGTGGTACCGCCCACTTTGAGAATCAGTGATCTAAGGCAGCGTTTCCCAACCAGTGTGCCGTGGCACACTAGTGTGCCGTGGGCATCATCAGGTGTGCCGTGGGAAATTGGAGATAGGAGAGAGAGAGAGAGAGAGAGAGAGAGAGAGAGAGAGAGAGAAGTGCCCTCCTGTCCTACCGGGAAGCCCTAGCTGGGGCTCGATCCCTTGCCTGAGTCCCGCAAACACAGCCTCTACTCACCACTTGCCTTCTTGGGCTTCCTCCTCCCCTCCGCTCCTTCCTCGGCCTCGGAAGGGTTTGAGCTGAAAGGTGGGGACTGCGTCAGGCGGAAAGAGCCGCACGGAGAGAGAGAAGATCCTGGGATGGGACTTCCCTGGGTCCCCCGGCTGCCTGGGGGCGGATCTACACCGTAGCATTCATGCAGTAAGGCACCCCTTGGTCTTCCAGGGCTCAAGGATGGAGAATCCCAGGATTTGTAGTTTGGGGAGGCTCAGGATGGTGTCAAACTACCACTCCCGTGATTCCCTCGCACTCAGCCAAGGCGGGTCAAGGGGCGTTCGGGACACAGGGTTGAGGCACCTTTAAGCAGGGGCCAAAAACTAACAGGGTTTGCTCACTTAAGGCAGGTGTGGGCCAACTTGGGCCCTTCCATCCCTCTTTCTCTCCTTCCCTCCCTCTTTCCTTCCTTCCCTCTTTTTCTTTTCCTTCTTCTTTCCCTTTTTCTTCCTTCCTTCTCTACCTGTTTCTTTCCTCCCTTTCTTTGCTCTTTGATTCCATTCTTCCTTCCTTCCTTCCTTCCTTCCTTCCTTCCTTCCTTCCTTCCTTCCTTCCTTCCTTCCTTATTGATGCATAAGAACACAGAGACTGACAACTGTTGAGCAAAACCTTCGTGTGTGTCTCTCTGCCATTCCTGCCAGGATATCTATGTTGTGTTCATCGAAACAGGCCCAGGTTTCACACTGAGTGTATAAATACATTTTAAAAACATATTAACTATATGTATTACTGTGTTAGAGTGTCATTTTGTGTCATTTTGGTTGGTGGTGTGCCCCAGGATTTGGTAAATGTAAAAAATGTGCCGTGGCTCAAAAAAGGTTGAATACACTGGTCTAGGGAAAGAGAACTAATTTCTTGCATTTATCTCTCTACCAGTTGCGTCTTTTTACTCCCACATATACACTGACCCCATATAACGGAGCAGAAGCACAGGTAAGGTTGTTGTTGTGTTGTTGTTTTGGGGGGGGGGTGCGTCTTTCTGCGTATAAGCAGTTTTTCTGCCATTGTCATACATCAGAAGTAATATTCCATGACTTTTGCAGCTTTCAATATTAATTGAAAGATTTATGTTGGACTATCCATCTCCTGCCACGCTTTGCTGTGGCCAGTCTGTGTATATGTGTTTTGTGGGTGTCTATATGTGTTTATTTGTGTGTATATATTTGTGTATATGTGTGTATATATATGCGTGTTTGTGTTTATATATGTGTGTGTGTGTATTTGTGTATTTCTGTGTTTATATGCGTATATGTATATTCTGTATATATATGTGCATATATGTATGTATATATGTATATATGTATGTGTATATGTGTGTAGGTGTATGTGTACGTGTGTATATATATATGTGCATATTTGTGTGTGCTTGCGTATATGTGTGTGTGTGTATGCATGTGTATATGTTTATGAATGTATGTGTATATGTATATATGGTTTATTTGGGGTTTTTTAAAAGTCCGTTCTGCTATTTGTGTGTATGTGTGTGTGTGTTTAGGGGTGAGGGACACACGTTGGACTGTTAGGTGTATTGTGTCAAAAATTTATGTCAATCCATCCAGTGGTTTCTGAGTTACGTTTCTCCCACAAACGAACATTACATTTTTACATATATATAGATTAAAAGTTCTGCTTTTAATTGACTATTCCTCTTTAAAATCTTTTAAATCTTCTGCGTCAATGACTATATATCGGAATCCAATTTTTTAGCCTTTTCACATGCCACATATGATAAAATGTTCCTTTGTGGTGTTCAAATTTCCAATGTGCATTAGATGCTTTATACATTTTGGATAATTTCTCTGGCGTTTTGTACCATATTTACATGAGTCTCTAGCGCAATTTTTTAAACTAATTTTTTCCTGACATTAAGTCTAGTCATGTCCAACTCTGGGAGGTAGTGCTCATCTCCATTTCTAAGCCAAAGAGTGGGTGCTGTCCTTAGACGCCTCCAAGGTCATGTGGCCAGCATGACTGCATGGAGCGCTGTTACCCCGAGCTGTAGCTATTGATCTACTCGCATTTGCATGTTTTTGAACTGCTAGGTTGGCAGAAGCTGGGGCTAACAGCGGGAGTTCACCCCGTTCTCTGGATTCGAACCACCAATCTTTCAGTCAGTAAGTTCTGTCGTTGCACAGAGACCAAGTAAGCCAAGCCCAGATGTAAAAGGGGATAACAAAAAGTTTACTGAACAATCAAATGGAAAGGGGACAAACAAAAAAGCAGCCAACTCGGCTAAAAACCCTAAAAAAATCCCAGGAAACCTAACAAAAGCCCTGAAGCACGATGCAAAGCAAACTCAGGATGTCCGTCTGTGACGTCCAATGTGGGATGATCCAGAAGAGTAGTCAAAAGCCGGTCCAAAGGTCAAGGGCAGGAGAATGACGGATGAAAGGAGAGCAGATTCAGTGGAGATAAAACCCCGCCACAGGAATACACGGCAGCAAGAGTAACTGGAACCAGGAACAAGACACACGATGCCAAGATGCCAGAGATCACAGGAACGCCAGACAAAAGCACCAGATCAACTCATCTATATATATATAATTCTTCATGTGGTGGTTCCAGTCTTATAGACAAAGAAACCACACAAGGCAGACATACAAAAACAGCCCACATACCCAGAAAACCCTACGACGTATGTTTACCAAAACACACACACCCCCGGCCACCCAAAAAAGAGCCAACGGCCACAAATAAAAAAAAACACATTATGGACTACAACTCCCATGATCCCCCACAACACCTCCCTCTGGCAGTTAAGAGCGTCAGAATGTTAGTGGAGCTGACCAATTAGAGGCATTATGCAAATACTCCCTCAGTTAGAATGTAGGCTGGGAGCCCCCACCCACCCCCTGGCAGTTTAGAGAGTCGGAATGTTGGTGGTGGTAGGGAAAGGAAGGGAAAGGAATGGAGGGACTGAGACAAGGGGAGCAAGGACTGATACAGAAAGGGGGGAATGGCAGGAAGGAGGGAAAGGAAAGAAGGAAGGGAGAGAGGGAGGGAAGTAGGGGAGAAGAAAGGAAAGGAAGGATAGAAGGAAGAATGGATGGAAGGAAGGAGGGGAAAAGAAAGGAAGGGAAGGATAGAAGGAAGAATGGATGGATGGAAGGAGGGGAGAAGAAAGGAAGGAAAAAGGAAGGATAGCAGGAAGGAGGGGAGGGAAATTGAAGGAAAGGATAGAAGGATGGAGTGAAGGAAGGAAGGAAAGAGGGGAGAAGAAAGGAACACAGAAACACATACACACACATATATACATGCACAGAAACATACAAATATACACATACACACCTGTACTTACACACATCAACACATATACACACACATATATATACAAACATATACAAACACACATATACATAAGTACATACATATACACGCATACACCTATACACATATACATAACCACACACACAGTCCCCAAGTTTTAAAAAATCCCACAGCAACGCGTGGCCAGGTCAGCTTGTTCATTATATCGCCCCTTAGGTGTTGGACTCGCCTGACGACTCCCCTTGATCAGGAGCAGCAGCTGTTTCATTTCCTACAGCTGCTGTTCCTTGTGCAGTCCTCCATTTTTGCCAACGCTTTTGGAAACTTAAAGTATCCCAATCTGTCCCTGAAGCCTCAGAAGGCCAGTCTGAATCATTATCGAAGCCTAGGAAGGTATCAGAGTTAAACTCTTCATTACACACACCCCTTACTTCCTGAACTAATGTTGATTCTAGATCAGTATCACTTTGCTCTGACCCCATTTCTTCTTCCCCAGAAAAACCTTCAAAGGTTTCAGAATCTGAAGGAGCCCTAAGTATTTGCCGGGTCCTCTATCTTGATTGTGGGGTCCCCCAGGGGGCCATCCTCTCCCCCTTATTATTCAACGTTTACATGCGCCCCCTGGCCCAGCTGGCCCGCGACTTTGGTCTGGAGTGTTATCAGTACGCTGATGACACCCAGCTTCTGCTGAGAATGGACGGCAGGCCGGACACCGTACCCGATTGTTTCCACCAGTGCCTGGAGGCCATGACTGGTTGGTTGCGGGCCAGCCGGCTGAAGGTGAATCCGTCGAAGACGGAGATCTTGTGGCCCGGTCGGCCTGGACTGGATGAGTGCCGGTTGCCTACCCTAGATGGCGAACGGCTTAGCCCGTCACCTGTTGTTAAGAGCTTGGGTGTCCAACTGGACCTCCTGCTGACCATGGAGACCCAGGTCTCCGCGGCCAGCAGGGCGTCATTTTTTCACCTACGACAGGCTAGGCGACTGGCACCCTACCTTTCCAGGGGCGACCTGGCCACGGTGATCCAGGCGACGGTCATCTCGAGACTGGACTACTGTAACGCCCTCTACGTTGGCCTTCCCTTGTCGACAATCCGGAAACTCAAGCTGGTACAAAACGCCGCTGCTCGCTTGCTGGCGGGAACGTCAGTAAGGGAGCACATCACGCCCATCCTCCGGCAGTTGCACTGGCTACCCATTGAGTACCGAATTGCCTTCAAGGTGATGGTTTTAACCTTTAAGGCCTTACACGGCCTAGGGCCTGCGTACCTGAGGGACCGCCTTGCCCCGTACATTCCCCCGAGATCACTACGTTCGGAGGAGTTGAATTTGCTCCTGGTACCATCGATCCGCGCCTGTCACCTGTCCACGACCAGGCAAAGAGCCTTCTCTGTGGCAGCCCCGGCGCTTTGGAACTCCCTCCCAGACGACGCCCGAGCCATTACAGAGCTTATTCCATTCCGCAGGGCCTGCAAGACCACCCTTTTTAGACTAGCCTTTGATTAGGCAAAGAAACCCAGCGTAATTCTCCTGTGTAACCGGTACCCTGGCCCAAGGGAATGCTATTGTATTTTATTTTATGTCTCGGGATATGATGTCGCGTTTTATGCTTGTGTTTTATTGTATGGCTGCATGGATGTCACATGCCAGCCTAATTTATATGCTGTTATCCGCCCCGAGCCTGCAGGGAGGAGCGGAATACAAGATGGAATAATAAATAAATAAATATCTCTGCTCCAAACCCTCAAGGCTAGAATCACTTGCAGCCCTTTCTCCCAGCTCCAGTGTCTACTCAGAGCCGCGCCCCATTGATTACTCAGAGCCGCGCCCCATTCCATACTACTGCTAGATGCTACTGACTCAGCATCGTCCTTATCACTACTACAATAGCAGGAGTTGCTGAGGGCTCAATTACAACAAGTTCAGCAGCTCAGCGGTTTAAACTGCTGTGCCACCAGGGGGCCTAAATTAGGGTGCACATTAGATTGGCATAATATGGTAAAAACCTTTTTGTGTTTCAGGGATTTGTAAATTGAGATGCGCATTCGATTCGATGATGCATTAGACTCAATTTAATATGGGTACCAATCTATATACTGTATATATTTTTCTTCACGTCGTGCAACGGGGCAAATAGACAACTAAACTATAAGCCCCAGAAGCACCAAACTCGGTAACACAATCAACCATACCACAAGGTACCCAGAGGGCCAAAAAACCCGGCCCTAGGTACCTCACAACACCCCCAAACACAAGCCCCGAAAATGGGGCAACGGAACCTGCCATCCCTGCCTTAGAACGTTCGCGCATGGCAGCCAACATTCCCCCTCGCTTCCTCCTCCGCCACCTTCGTTCCGCCTCCCCCTCGCCGCTCCAATCAGGAACAGCGGCGGCGGCTCCAGGGGAGGGAGGTAGGGAGGGGGCCGGGCAGGGAGGAGGAGGCGCCTCTCTTCCTTAGGCCCTCCTCCTCCGTTCCGCCTCCCCCCCCCCCCGCTGCTCCGAACAGCGATCGGCGGCGCCGGGGGGGGGGAGAGGGCGGTCAGGGAGGAGGAGGCGGCGAGAGAGAGAAAGAGAAAAAGAGAGAGAGATAGAGAGAGAGAGAGAATGGCTATTGCACAGCAAAGCGTGCATGGGTCAGCTAGTTATACATTATTTTTAGAAGTTTTCTTTAACACTACAGCGTAATGTAAATTTCAGCCCCTTTGACCACATATTTATCCCATTAATTCATTAATTCAAGATCCTTAGTCCATTTTTTTCACAAAGACGTTGATTGTTCTGCTATTTCAAGTTCATTTTAGCAGTTACGTGCGTTCATCATCTTTATACATTCACAATTCAAATCCTGACTTACTTTGTTCAATTTCATATGTATTATCTGAAGTAAAGTCTAATGTTCTTTTATTCGTCAGCATCACATATTCTTTCATCCAAACCAAACAGCGGGCTGCAAAATAAAATTCAAATCCATCAAATCGGATCTTTCTCTTTACTTTGCAACTGATTATACGAGGGCGGGTCAATAAGTCCGTGACTTTTTGAATGAAACACAGGTTTTTGGATTTTAAAAAATCACTTTATTTTTCAACGTTGTCTCCTTTGAGCTCTATACACTTTGTCCAACGTTTCTCCAATTTTTTTAATCCCTTCCAAAAAAAGGTCATCAAAATAGGTATTTGTTTGTGAGATGATTTCATTGTTAGAGTCAAATCTCTTTCCGCAGAGCCATTTCTTCAGGTTTGGAAACAAGAAATAGTCACTCGGGGCTAAATCCGGAGAATAGGGCAGATGAGGGAGCAATTCGTATCCCTAGTCATGGATTGTTGCCATGGCAACTGCACATGTGTGCACCCTTGCATTGTCCTGGTGCAAAAGAACTTTTTTCTAGGCCAAATGCGGTCGGGTTTCCCCCCCCCCCCCAAATCCTCATTAAATCGACCCAATAAGTAGGCATAATATTCGCCATTGATTGTTTTACCCTTTTGAAGGTAGTCAACGTGGATTATACCGCGTGCATCCCAAAAAACGGTCGCCATGACTTTATTGGCTGACAAACCCACCTTGGCCTTCTTTGGCGCCGATTCACCCCGAGAAACCCACTGTTTTGACTGCTGTTTGGTCTCCGGTGTGTTGTGGTGGATCCACGTTTCGTCCACGGTTACGAAACTGCGCAAAAACCCGTCCATATTGCGGTTGAACAACTCCAAACACTCCTGCGAAATTGTCACACGATTGCGTTTGTGGTCGATTGTGAGCAAACGCGGCACCGATCTTGCGGAAAGTTTTCTCATACCCACGTGATCATTTAAAATTGAAACCACTGAGCCACGTGAGATGCCTATGAAGCAGAAGCCACGGGCGCAGAAACACACTGACTCAAATCAACGGCAGAGTCTGTTTTCCAAGTTCAAACCAAGCTTTTATTGCCAATAGACAATGGCCAGGAACTCAGTGACAGACACACAGGCCGTGCCTCGGCAAATGCCAGCCTAGAGCTCAAAGTTCTCCCCGAAGAGGCTTTTCTTAAATACCCTTTGAGAAACTCGCCCCTCCTTACTTTTGTACCCACTGTAACAGTTGTAACCGCAACTCTTATCCACAAGTCAGGGCAGTTGGGTACCTGCTTCCTGGGTAGCAAAACAACATCTGGACAAGTTCCTCATTCTTGTGGTTTCGAGCTACCAGCATTGGGCTAGTTCCTTAGTTTTGTGGTTCCTAGCCAACGGTCATCTATGCAATACTTGACCATGACCTTTTCTAGCAAGCAGGCAAAAGACCTTACAATATTCTCATACTATTTTGCAGAGCAGTTTGTTACATTTTATGGATTATAGTGAACCAAAGCGGTGCCATCTTGTTCTTAATGCTCTTACCTTTGACCCTGCCCCTTCACCTATGGCTTCCACAATCTCTCGCACTTTCTTTTTTTAAAATAATTTTTTTATTAAGTTTTCAAATTTCTTTGACAATACAAACATAAAATTACCATACATGAATACAGAAGGAAAAGGGGAAGGGGGGGGGGATATATGTTGACTTCCATTCTAGTTCCATACTATTTCTTGTTACATTATTGTTCATATTATTTAGTATAGGGCAGGGCTGTCCAACTTCTACCGGCCCAGGGGCCTGAATTCCAGTCAATGATGACCTGGGGGGCCGTAGGGTCTGCCCCCACCCCCTCCCTGGCTCTGTCCCCTCCCCGCCCCCGGCTCCGCCCTCTCGCCCGGTGCCCTCTCCCCTTATTTTTATTTAATATTAAATATATTTAATTCCATCCTCCCCTCTCCCCTTATTTTAATTTAATATTAAATATATTTAATTCCATCCTCCCCTCTTCCCTTATTTTTATTTAATATTAAATATATTTAATTCCATCCTCCCCTCTCCCCTTATTTTTATTTAATATTAAATATATTTAATTCCATCCTCCCCTCTCCCCTTATTTTCATTTAATATTAAATATATTTAATTCCATCCTCCCCTCTCTCCTTATTTTTATTTAATATTAAATATATTTAATTCCATCCTCCCCTCTCTCCTTATTTTTATTTAATATTAAATATATTTAATTCCATCCTCCCATCTCCCCTTATTTTAATTTAATATTAAATATATTTAATTCCATCCTCCCCTCTCCCCTTATTTTTATTCAATATTAAATATATTTAATTCCTTCCCCCCCCCCACCCCCCTTATTTTAATGTATCCCTGCTTCGGCCTACCTTTTCCAAACGCGCAGGATCCAGGAGTACCCGGACGACGAGAGAGGCGACGACCGACTGAGTCGAAGAAGGTCCTAATCGCGTCTGTGGGCCTCAGCGATCCAGTAGTAGAGTAGCCGAAGAGTATCGCGAGAATACGCAATCCACACGGGATTTCGCTGTCAACGCTGGCGTGATCTCGCGTTGACAGCGAAATCCTGTGTGGATTGCGTATTCTCGCGATACTTGCTCCGAACCCGGAAGTAGGTTTTTAAAAAATTTTTATTATTTATTTTATTTTTCAATTTTTATTTTTTATTAAAAAGCTTAGGGGGCCGTAGGGAAGGGGCTGGGGGGCCGTATACGGGGGCGCCAGTTGGGCAGCCCTGGTATAGGGCATCCTAAAATGCTCTTATTGTTCTTTTTAATTCAGTGTATTGACAGAGAGCTTCATTCTACTTTTATTAATTCTAAATAGTCATTAACCATTGTCCAATCTGTCATCGTATTCCCTTTGCCATTATTTTGTCTCAGCCAGTATGTTAACTCGTCCATTCCTTTAATCTCGACCAACTTTTCAAGCCACTGTTCTTTTGTGGGGAGGAGAGTCTGTTTCCAAAGTTTTGCAAAAAAACTATCCGTGCCGCGGTTGTAAGGAACACAAAAAGTTTTTGTAAGTTCTTACTAGGGTTGCCATTTTTTGATATAAGAAATAAGGGACATTTACGGGATTTTTCACAAAAATAAGGGACACTTCATTAAAAGCTTGAAACTCAAACATTAGGTAGAAATAGTTTTATTAACAGAATAAGATAATGATTGAAACTCACAAAAGAAAGTGACTTACACCCTCTTAACAGCACATGGTGTGTTTCTGCATGCTTTGTCATGCAGAAAAAACATCATTAGAACTACCTAATTTTCTCCATCTGTATTTAGTCCTTGGCTTTGCTGACTTTAAAAGCGCACTGTCTTAACATTAAAATAAAATAAATTTTATAAGACAGTACATCTTCATGATTATTATGTCAATAGTTAATGGTATAGTATAGTATGGGATACACAGCATTGTATAGTATTGGGATGCACAGCTAGGCCTATTTTATTTATTTATTTACTATTTTTATATGCCGCCCTTCTCAACCCCGAAGGGGACTCAGAGTGGCTTACAGCAAACAACAATACTGCCCGAGTGGCTTACAATGTACATATAACAATATTGCCGGAGCGGCTTACAACAAACTGAAAAAACAACAACTAACATTACAACATATCGCAATATTGTTAGCAATATTGCATGTAATACAAATATATAAATTATAATATCACGATATTAAAATTGTATCACATTATCATTGGCAGTATTATACTGTGTTACAATACAATACCACCAATACCAAATGCATATACCACATACCATACCGTAATCATACTATTATTATTACATTACAATTATTATACTATAACATAATACAATATATTGACATTATATTATATTATATCAAATTACAATGCAATGTAACACTATATTATATTATATATTATATTATCTTTAAAGTAATAAATAACATTATTTATTTAAACAAAATAAAATAACTTATTTAAATAAATAATTCTATAGAATCATTTTAAACAATTATTTTAAATTATAATGCAATGTAACACTACATTATATATATTATTACATTAGTCCATACTTTCTATAAAATAATACATAACATTATTTATTTAAACAAATAAAATTACTTATCTAAATATTTTTTTAGATAAAAATTATTTTAAGAGTAACTCTCAAGCAACCAGAAACTATCGTTATCCAACATGATCCAACATTCCCCTTGGGTAATGGTACTTTGAAAAGTCCTGTATCGCCTCTTCCTTCCAACGGGGACGCAGGCTTCCCTGCGAGTTGAAATCCCCGGGCAGGCATTGCCGCGGAAACCACAGCGCACAGCTTCCTCTGGTCAACCCCGCCCAGTCCTGTCCTGCTAGTCAAAAATAAGGGACAGGGCCTGAAAATAAGGGGCACAAATTTCAGGGCCAAAATAAGGGACGTCGCTTAGAATAAGGGACATATGGGAACCCTAGTTCTCACTCTCAAAAGTCTCGTTATCCATTAATCCTAATAGATACAATTCAGGTCTTTTTGAAAAGTCTTTTTTAAATATTTGTTTACATTCTTCATGAATCATTTGCCAATATTCCTTAGTCTTAGAACAGGTCCACCACATATGGAAATAAGGTGCCTTCCTGTGTTTTACACTTCCAACACTTGTTTTCCATATTCTTATACATTAAACTCAGTTTTTGCGGGGTAATATACCAACGGTGGATCATTTTAAGCCAGTTCTCTTTCAAATCAGTTGCATTCGTAATTTTCAGGTGTTTGCGCCATATCGCTTCCCATTCCATGAATTGTATTGGTCGCCCAATATTTTGTGCCCACTTAATCATTGTTTGTTTGATTACCTCTTCCTCTGTTGCCCAGGTAAGAAGTCTTTGAAATTGTTTTCGTCTCTGCTTTCATAGTTCTATCCCAGATTCCATCCATATTACTAAACCCTTTAATCCTATCTTTATTGAACCACTCTCTGAGCTGGAAATAATGCAGCCATCGGACACTGCGAAAGTTTTTAGATATCTCTCCTTGTGTCCTCAAAACAAAGTCACCATTCTGTTTCTTTATTACATCTTTATATTTGGGCCATTCGGTCCATCCTAGTAGTCTACGTTGGTCTGCTTCTAAAGGTGACAGCCACAATGGTGTCTTATTGTACATATAGTTTTAATATTTATTCCAAACCTTCATCAGAGAGGAGCGTATGAAGTTTTTCTCCTTGGTGCTGCCTCCGTACCATAGATAGGAATGCCATCCTTTCCTTAAGTCAAAACCTTCTAATGTTAAAATCTTATTGTTAGAGAGGAGCATCCAATCTTTTATCCATGACATCGCACATGACTCATAATATATTTTGAGAACACAATCTCTCACACTTTCAATCTCCGATCGGCCAACACCATATCGTGAATTTTTTTCAATTGTTTCGGGTGTAGAGACCTCAACTGACAAGATCACAGACAAGCTACGTTGCCAGCTGGACCAAGGCGGATCGGCGCTGCTCGTGTTATTGGACCTCACGGCAGCGTTCGATACAATCGATCACGATCTTTTGACTCACCGCCTTGCCGGGGTGAGGGGGACGGCCTTAAGTTGGCTGTCCTCCTTCCTCCAGAACTGCTCGCAGCGAGTGAAGAGGGGTGAGGATGTCTCCGGGGGTTCCCCACTTCTTTGTGGGGGGGGGCCTCAGGGGGCAATCCTCTTCCCCCCTATTATTTAACATCTATGTCCGACCACTTGCTCAGCTGGTGCGTAGCTTCGGGCTGGAGTGCCACCAATATGCGGATGACACTCAGCTTGTTTTGGGGATGGAGGGCCGGCCCGAATCTGTGCCCGATAATTTCCATCAATGCCTTGAGGCCGTCACTGGATGGCTGCGAGCCAGTAGGTTGAGGGTGAGTCCAGCTAAGACGGAGATCCTTTGGCTGGGCCGCCCGGGAGGGGGGGGGGGTCGAGACCCGGCTTCCTACCCTGGACGGCGTGACATTAAGTCCGTCGTCAGCAGTTAAGAGTCTTGGTGTCATTCTGGACTCTCAGCTGACGATGGAGAGTCATATCTCCGCCGTCAGCAGAGTAGCCTTTTTCCACCTCCAGCAGGCGAGGAAGCTGGCTCCCTATCTTTCCCATCGCGACCTAGCTACAGTGGTCCAAGCCACGGTCATCTCGAGATTAGACTACTGTAATGCTCTCTACGTTGGCCTTCCTTTGACGGTGATCCGGAAATTGAAGCTGGTCCAGAACGCGGCAGCTCTATCTTACGTCCGCAAGTAGGAGGGCCTTCTCTATAATCGCCCCTAGCCTCTGGAATGCGTTGCCTCCGGATGTCCGGGCCATCTCCGACCTCATGACATTCTGGAAAGCGTGCAAAATGCTTCTCTTCCGACATGCTTTTGGTGAATATGATGGCAGATAGCCCCTAGTGGTCCCGCCATTTTGTGCATAACTGTTTGGGGTCGCTTAATTAGCGATACCTATTTTATTGTGCTTTTGTGATGTTATTGTGTTTTTATCCTGTTTTTAGGGCATTTTGGTATTTGTTATCTGTATATGCATTTTGTAAGTCGCCCCGAGCCACACCGGGAGTGGCGTCTCACAAGCACGAAATAATAGATAAATAAATAAATAAATAAATAAATAAATAAATAAATAAACTGGGCGTCCAGAACGTCCGGCATCTTCCGTGCTTGTACGGCCACAATGAAATTCAGTAAACCACTTTTTCACCATTGAAATAGATGGTGCAGAGTCCCCATCGTATTTATCAAGCTCAGCCTTGGTTTGAGTGATGGTTTTTTTCCGCAACAAATAATGCTTAATGAGCACACGAAATTCACTTTTTTCCCATTTTCTCCTCAACTCACGCGGTAGTCTGCTATCAATGGCTATCAATCACAAACTAAATGGCACAGCTTGTTCAAATTTTGACAGGAGTCAACTGACAGGTGCCTCTTGACAGGAGCAGTGTTGCTCTTTCAGTTAAGAGGTGGGAAATTCAAAAAGTCACGGACATATTGACCCGCCTCGTATACTGGCATAGAGAGTGATGGGGTTACTGCCAAAATGTATTTTTAGAACTCTAGAAGGTTCCAGAAAGTGCTCTGTGCAGGTGGGGCAAAGCCCACGTGTGTAATTTCACAGGCAACCTCTTGAAGGAACACAGTTACAGCTAAGCAATCTCGGTGTGGGGGGCCTCTGTGGTTTCAGCCCAGAGGGAAGATCTCCAATGTGGCTGAGCATGTTTTGAATGAGAACTGCTTCAATTCCCAATCTAGATTTGGTTAACGAAGCAGAAGCCCGAGGCACTGGACCCACTGGTGAAATACCATAGCTGCACCACGGTTTTTGGAAAGAACTATGTCGCGCTCCGTAAGGTAAATACGTAACATTGAGAGAATTGCGTAGATACTACAGTTCCTTTGTACTAAGAGAAAGGGGTGCAGGGGAAGTGTATAGAATGGAATTAAGTGGCAATTTGTGAAATGCAAATGAACTTTTCTGTTGTTGTGTTGTAAGCCTTGTATTGTGTTTACAGTGTTCCCTCACTTATCGCGGGTGTTACGTTCCAGGACCACACGCAAAAAGTGAATATCCGTGAAGTAGGGATGCTATGTATCAGGGGTCGGGAACCTTTTTGACTCAGAGAGCCATGAAAGCAAAATAGTTGGAAATTTATTTCAGTGAGAGCCATCTCTATCTCTATCTCTATACCTTTATAAAACGGAATGTTTGTATGTATGTATGTGTGCGGAGGGCGGGAGGGCGGATATGTGGCAGCCACTTTCACAGGCCACAGCGACCAGCGCGGGTGATGGACCTGCACCAAACTTGGTACACATAACCCCCCTAACCCCCTTTACGTCCTGGTGCGGTTCGGGGGACATGACGCACAGATTATGGTTCCCACAAACCACTGAGGCCACCAAAAAGGACCAATACAGACCACACTTGGCACACACAGCCCCCATGACCCACTCTACATCCTCCTGCAGTTTGGAGGAGGGCAGACCATGGATGATGGGACTTGAAGTACCTCTACTCACTTCCCAAGTCCGCTGCGACCCTTTCCCAATTACTGATCGAGACCAAACTTGGCACACATAACCCCATGACTACCTTCACGTCCTGGTAAGGGTTGGGGGAGGACTGACAATGGACGATGGGATTTGTAGTACTTTCACACCCATATGTTCCCACAGACCACTGAGGCCCCCAACAATCACCCATAAAGACCACACTTGGCACACACAGCCCCCCTGACCCACTCTACATCCTACTGAAGTTTGGAGGGGGCAGAACGTGGATGATGGGACTTGCAGTACCTTCCCTCACTTTCCAAGACTGCTACAAACCTTATCCAATGACTGATCAACACCAAACCTGGCACACAAAGCCCTCATTACCCACTCTACATCCTGGTGCAGTTTTGTGTGAAACGGACCACGGATGATGGGACTTGAAGTACCTTCACTCCCCTAAAAACAATACAACCCTCATCCATTCACCAATACAGACCAAACTTAGCACACAGAGCCCCCATGACCCAATCTACATCCTACTCTACATCCTGCTGCACTTCTCAAATGACCCGGGCACCGCCGGGTCCCCAAGCTAGTATATAATAAAGCGGAATGTTTGTTTGTATCCGGAGGGCGGAAGGATATGTGGCAGCATTATTTGCATAAACGACTCCCATTGGCCAGCCAACACAAACATTCCGAGACTCTAAAGTGCCGGGGGGTAGGGGAAAGGCCTGAGGCAGTCAGGCATGCTGGGAGTTTCAGTCCAAAACACTTTGCAGCCCCCAACAATGAGACAAGAAAACCACACTTGGCACACAGACACCCCCCCAAGACCCACTCTACATCCTGGTGCAGTTTGAAGGACTTGCAGTACCTTCACTCACTCTGACCAGCACGGGTGATGGACCTGGACCAAACTTGGCACACATAACCCCCATGATGCCCTTTACGTCCTGGTGCAGTTTGAGAAAGATGAACCACGGATTATGGGATTTGAAGTACTTCAAAGCGCTTTGTTTCCCAGAGACCACTGTGGCCCACAACAAAGACCGATAAATATCAAACTTGGCACACAGAATTATCTTTAGTCTATATGTATATGTCCTGGTGCAGTTTGGAGAAGAGCAGAGCATGGATGATGGGGCTTGAAGTACCTCCACTCACTTCCTGAGACCGCTGCGACCCTCATCCAATGACAGATCAAGACCAAACTTGGCACACAGAGCTCCCATGACCTACACTACATGCTGGTACAGCTTCGAGTAGGATGGACCATGGATGATGGTACTTGAAGTACCTCCACTCCCTGAGACCACAGCGACACTCATCCAATTACCAATAAAGACAAAACTTGGCAAAGAGTGCCCCCATGGCCAACTCAACATTCTGGTGCAGTTTGTGGGAGGACGGATTATGGATGATGGGACTTGCAGTACCTTTACTCACTTCCTGAGACCACTCGACTCTCATCCAGTGACTGATCAAGACCAAATTTGGCACACAGAACCCCTACATCCTGGTGCAATTTGGAGGAGGATGGACCATGGATTATGGTCCATGGTCCATAATCCTTCACTCATTTCCCGAAACCACTGCGAGCCAAATGAACAACTGATACGGACCAACCTTGGCACACAATGCCTTCCTCAAATAACCCGGGCACAGCCGGGTCCTCAGCTAGTATAATATTTTAAGACTGTATTCAACTAATTGTAGTGGTATGGATTTATAGTTCACCAGGCACCAAAGAACATTCCAAGCTCCACCAACAACAGAATTCAACCAAACTTGGCACACAGGACTTCCATGACCAGCGGAAAATGCTGGAGGAGGTTGGGGGAGGCATGTACAATAAATTAGATGTACAGTACCTTCAATCGCTTCAGCTCCATCGGCCCCTGGGCAGGCCCACATTAAAATCTTTTTGCGCCCTAGGCCACACTTTGGAATTACGCCCCCAGCCAACCTCTACCCCCCCCCCACACACACACACACACCCCACTCAGACCCACACTT
Organism: Anolis apletophallus; assembly: GCA_030556195.1. Classification (NCBI taxonomy): domain Eukaryota; kingdom Metazoa; phylum Chordata; class Lepidosauria; order Squamata; family Anolidae; genus Anolis; species Anolis apletophallus. The sequence continues at coordinate 162,092,169 of JARBWK010000005.1, read as the reverse complement.
GGCTGGCTTTCGCCATGGTGCCTCCGGAGCAGAAGAGAAAGGCGAGTAGGCACCATCCCGCCACCTCCAAGGTCCCTATGCATTCCCACCAGCTGGAAAGCTCCGCTCTGCTCTGAAGGTCTCGTCAGGAGTCAGGAGGCTTGGGGAGAGCGCAGCGGGTGCAAACCCGCTCCAAAGGCGCGCACGAGAGAGCAAGACCGCGAGAGAGTGAGAGATGTCCACTTGGCGTGCACTCCCGGAAGGGACGGAGCAGAGACTTTGCCGGGAGAAGGAACGAGGAGGGGCATGAGAAAGGGGGAAAGAGGGGCGCAGACCAGTTTTTTTATTGGTCCGTGATCTGCACCCCCCCCTTCCTCGGCTTGTGCCCCTAGGCCATGGCCTCGTTGGCCTTATGGGTAATCCGGGCATGCCCCTGGGCGTGTGCTCCCTGCACGAGGCGTCTTCCTCCTGCGTGCTTGCATCGCCGGGGCGCGTCCCTCTCCCGGTGTTGGAATTCTAAACCTTCCGACCCCGGTGGGGGCAAGCGGTGAAAGCTGCCCGGATAGTCTTGGCCACCCCTCGTCTCTTCTGAGCTCGGCAGGGGCGAGAGGTGAGCGGCGTGCTTTCTCCCGCACACGCCTTTGCCTCCAAGCTCCTCCTCCTCACTCCCTGTATCCATGGGCTTAGCCATGCGGGGGGCCTTGCGCTCACCCTTCACGCGAGGCATCCCGCCGGCAGCGCGCATGCCAGCGGCAGCAGCGGCTGCCTGCGGGCGCAGCAGCGGGTGGGGCGGGCGGCCGGCGCGCCGGCGCCCCCCTGGTTGGCGACGCCCCGTCCAGGAAACGTCGCTCTACGCGGCCGCGTAGTCGGCGGAATGGGCGGGGCCGGCGCTGACCCTTCGTCCCTTCTGAGCTCGGCAGAGGCGAGAGGTGAGCGGCGGGCTTTCTCTCGCACACACCTTTGCCTCCAAGCTCCTCCTCCTCACTCCCTGTATCCCTGTGGGAAGAGGAGGAAGAGCCAACCAGGAGCGTCTGGCTGTTTGGCTCGCACAGAAGCCAGCAGCCATTTTGGAGAGGCAGAGAGGGCGGGGCCAACCGAGGCGGCTCTGCGGCCCCCGGAAAATGGCCGAGCAACCCCCTTGTTGAGATCCGCTGAAGTAGAGGCTAGCCTTGAGCGAAGGTTCTCAGCTGCTGCTTAACGCGCAGAAGGAGAGAACTGAAATCCGCGAGCCAAATGCAATCATCAAAAGAGCCGCACCTGGCTCGCGAGCCATAGGTTCCCAGCCCCTGCTATATATGTATATTGAGTTTTGAGGGTGAGGCAGAAGCGAGGAGAGATTTAAAGGCACCGCACACTCTTTTTTTTTGCTAGCTATCTCTGCTTTGCAATCTCTCTTGATTAGCTGCCTCTCCTGAGTGGGAGGGCGAAACCCCTTTCCAGACTCCATCGTTGCCAAGAGGTGGGATTAGAACGCCGCTCTGGGCAGAGGCAACCATTCATAAACTGGGAGGCAAAACCCCGTAAAACAGCAAATCTACAAAAAGTGTACAAGGGAACACTGTACATTATTTTATGGAAGTTGTTTTTATTTGTTGTGCAATGGTTTATATCGGTAGTTCCCAAACTTTTTTTGGCCTACCGCCCCCTTTCCAGAAATTTTTTTTTTACTCACCGCCCCCCTAGAAATTAATTTTTTAAATTTTTAATAGCAATTAAACCGAAAGATATATGTATTAATATTTCTACCTTTTTTGTAAAATATAATAAAGTTGTAAATTAGAAACATTGAAGTTTGAAATTATGAAACTATTTATTGAACTTAGAATAGAAAAGTAATACAAAAAAAGTTAAAACATTCGAAATCATCTTAATGAGAAGGATGAACCTGGTATGCCGCTACCAATCTAGGAATCCTCGGCTCTATTTCCGTCAGCAGTAATCTCAAATCATCGCGATTGACTATTTTGCAATCGGTCTCTTTTTTTGTTAATACATTGGTCCACATACAGAGATGGATGGTAGCCTGTCACCTGGCTCATGCCACCGCCCCCTTACAGGGGTTCAGCGCCCCCCAAATTCTCCTGAGCCTTCCAGCGCCTTCCTAGATCGTCCCACCGCCCACCAGGGGGTGGTACCGCCCAGTTTGGGAACCACTGGTTTATATCAATGTTGTTTCCTTATAGTAATCATAGATTTTCCCCCCATTTGTATTGTGTATGTGATGTCAATCCCTTTGAGACTGCTTTCGTCAGTGAGAAGCAATATCTAGACCAGTGTTTCCCAACCTTTTTTGAGTCATGGCACACTATTAACATTAAAAACAATCCTGGGGCACACCCCCAACCAAAATGACACTCTAACACAGTAAAGAATGGCTGGGGGATGGTGGCAGCTGCTGTGCCAAAGCTGGGAGCAGCTGCTGGGAGTGCCGAAGCTGGGGAGGGGGGAGGGAGGAGCCAGGCTGGGAAGCTGAGCGGAAGCGCCATGCCCTCCCCTTGGCTTCAGCTCTCCCACAGCTTCTCCAGCCTTGAGGGTGCAATACCAAACCAGCGGTGGCAGAGCCAACACAATGCTGGCTTGACAGTACCCCCTCAAGGCTGGAGAAGCTGTGGGAGAACGGAAGCTGGGGGAGGAGAGGGCGGAGCCAGGCCTCGCCATGCCCCGCCTCCCCAGCTTCAGCTCTCCCACAGCTTCTCCAGCCTTGAGGGGGCAATGCCAAGCCAGCAGTGGCAGAGCCAGCACAATGCTGGCTTGGCAGTGTCCCCTCAAGGCTGAGAAGCTGTGGGAGAGCTGAGCCATGGGGAGGGAGAGGAGCCTGGCTGCAACATGCCCGCCCCTCCCCTGGCTTTCAGCTCTCCCACAGCTTCTCCAGCCTTGAGGGGGCAATGCCAAGCCAGTGGTGGCAGAGCCAGCTCAATGGTGGCTTGGCAGTGCCCCCTCAAGGCTGGAGAAGCTGTGGGAGAACGGAAGCAGTGGGGAGGGGGCGGAGCCAGGCCACGCCATGCCCCGCCCCCACGGCTTCCTCCTCCATGTGGCTTCAGCGAGCGAGGGGCGAGAGTCATGGCGCCGCCCGGCCCTTCCTCCTCCTCCCCCAAGCAGCAGGAGTTTGGCAGGAGGAGGGGGGAAGGAAGGGGGGCAGAGAGCTTTTGTTGCGGCACAGCAGGAGGTCCGTCACGGCACACTACTGTGCCACGTCTCAGCGGTTGGGAAACACTGGTCTAGATTAAATAAATCATCTAAAATTCTAGATTTAATTATAGAAGGGATTTAATTTTAAATATTGTAGGGATGTATCAGTAAGACGGAGTTTGGGGAAATAGCCCTTTTTAGATCACAAGAGTGCTGGATGGGGAATTCTGTGTGTTCGGTGCCAAAAGGAACCAGGCTCCTGTAAATGGGAGAAGCCAAGCCAACCTGTGTGTGTTTACTACTGTCTGCTCTGTCTTTCAGATGGACGTCAGTGAAGATATGGCTGAGAAGCTGTATGTGAAATTGTTGCACTTAGAGAAACAAGTTTTAGGGCGTCACAACCCTTGCCGCGCAGAACAGTAGCCAGGCCTGATTCCGACGGCAAAATTGTGTCGCATGGGGTTTCTTCTATTTGAGGCAGTGTGGGCCCTGACGCCTACCCCCTTGTTTACCTTGGCAAGGCAGGCCTCTCTGCAGATGTGTTGCTGGATGATGATGGAGTGCTGAAGAAAACCGAAAAATGCCTTATTACTGGGTTTCTGCTTGCCGTAGTACGGCACTCCCCTATTGTGGTTTTTATACATTAAGTATTACAGTTTTTAATTCAGTGTAATGTTTCTCCTTCTTTCTAATGGGCCTCCTGTATTCTGTGAGTGCTTTCGCAGGGGGCATTTACCTCAGATAATAAAAGAATTTGGAGGCCAGGTGTATTCTTGCCTCATTGCTTGGAATTATGTGTGCGCATGTGTGCCCAGGCCCGGATTAACACCTTTTTGCGCCCTAGGCCACACTTTGGAATTACGCCCCCTTTAAGCCAACCTCTACCGCACCCCACACACCCCACTCAGACCCACACTTGGCTGGCTTTCGCCATAGTGCCTCCGGAGCAGAAGAGAAAGGCGAGTAGGCACCATCCCGCCACCTCCAAGGTCCCCATTCCCACCAGCTGGAAAGCTATGCTCTGAAGGTCTCCTCAGGAGGCTTGGGGAGAGCGCAGCGGGTGCAAACTCGCTCTAAAGGCGCGCACGAGAGAGAGAGAGAGATGTCCGCTTGGCGTGCGCTCCCGCATTGCACGGGAGGATTCAGGTTGGGGTTTGTGCGGCTTTTGTTCGGCTGCTCCCAAAGGCAGGAGAGCCAGACCCTGGCCTTGATGCTTCCCTCCTGCCCGCGGCTCCCTTTGGCCAAGCAGCCCGCCCCGGTTTGGTCCGAGAGCACAGGAGCGAGCATGGGTTGGTGTGGTCTCGTGCTGGGGACCTGGGAGAAGTCCACCCAAGCAACGCCCTTTCTCTCCCCCCTCCCTCCCTCTCTTCCTTCTTTACTTGCTTTCTTTCCTCCTAGTTGCCTCCTTCTCCTCCTTCTCCCCTCCCTCCCACCACCCTCTCCCGGACTCTGCCGCTTGGCTCTGGCTGCAGGAATTTACAGTCTGCCGCCGGGGGAGCCGGGCGAGTCGCCATGGAGACGGCTTCCCCGGGAGCCAGGAGGTCAGGCCAGCCAGAGACCCACGGGCAAATCAATGGATCAATGCGAGGGCCCCACTGCAGCCCAGAGAGCGGAGGGGGATGGAGCATAGACTTTGCCAGGAGAAGGCGCGAGGAGGGGCATGAGAGAGGGGAAAAGAGGGGCGTGGACCAGGTTTTTTTTTTTGGTCCGTGATCTGCGCCTCTCCTCGGCATGCGCCCCTTGGCCTATGTTGGCCTTTTTGCGCCCTAGGCCACACTTTGGAATTACACCTCCTTTAAGCCAACCTCTACCGCCCCCCCCCCCCCCCCCCCACTCAGACCCACACTTGGCTGGCTTTCACCATGGTGCCTCCGGAGCAGAAGAGAAAGGGAAGTAGGCACCGTCCCGCCACCTCCAAGGTCGCCATTCCCACCGGCTGGAAAGCTCCGCTGTGCTCTGAAGGTCTCCTCGGGAGGCTTGGGGAGAGCGCAGCGGGTGCAAACCCGCTTCAAAGGCGCACACGAGAGAGAGAGAGATCCGCTTGGCGTGCACTCCCGCAGACCGAGGGAGGATTCAGGTTGAGGTTTGTGTGGCTTTTGTTTGGCTGCTCCTGAAGGCAGGAGAGCCAGACCCTGGCCTTGATCCTTCCCTCCCTCCCGCGGCTCCCTTTGGCCAAGCAGCCCGCCCCGGTTTGGTCTGAGAGTGCAGGAGTGAGCCTGGGTTGGTGTGGTCTTGTGCTGGGGACCTGGGAGAGGTCTAGCCAAGCAACGCCCTTTCTCTCCCCTCTCCCTCCCTCCCTTCCTTCTTTACTTTCCTCCTAGTTGCCTCCTACTCCTTCTCCCCTCCCTCCCACCGCCCTCTCCTGGACTCTGCCGCTTGGCTCTGGCTGCAGGAATTTACAGTCTCCTTGGGAGGCTTGGGGAGAGTGCAGCGGGTGCAAACTCGCTCTAAAGGCGCGCACGAGAGAGAGAGAGAGAGATGTCCGCTTGGCGTGCGCTCCCGCATTGCACGGGAGGATTCAGGTTGGGGTTTGTGCGGCTTTTGTTCGGCTGCTCCCAAAGGCAGGAGAGCCAGACCCTGGCCTTGATCCTTCCCTCCTGCCCGCGGCTCCCTTTGGCCAAGCAGCCCGCCCCGGTTTGGTCCGAGAGCGCAGGAGCGAGCCTGGGTTGGTGTGGTCTTGTGCTGGGGACCTGGGAGAGGTCCACCCAAGCAACGCCCTTTCCCCTCTCCCTCCCTCCCTCCCTCCCTCCCTTCTTTACTTTCCTGCTAGTTGCCTCCTTCTCCTCCTCCTCCCCTCCCTCCCACCGCCCTCTCCCGGACTCTGCCGCTCGGCTCTGGCTGCAGGAATTTACAGTCTGCCGCCGGGGGAGCCGGGCGAGTCGCCATGGAGACGGCTTCTCCGGGAGCCAGGAGGTCAGGGCAGCCAGAGACCCGCGGGCAAATCAATGGATCAATGTGAGGGCCCCGCCGCAGCCCAGAGAGCAAGAGACTTTGCCGGGAGAAGGAACGAGGAGGGGCATGAGAAAGGGGGAAAGAGGGGCATGGACCAATTTTTTTTTTGGTCCGTGATCTGCGCCCCTCCTTGGCATGCATCCCTAGGCCATGGCCTATGTTGGCCTTATGGATAATCCGGCCATGTGTGTGCCATGATGCTGAGAGGTCATGCAACTTTGGCTACATAACAGACTTTAACTCCGACAGATGCTGTTATTCGTTGTTTTACTGAGAGTTTTCAAACTTAATCATAATTAAGGGCCAGGATAAAATGCTATACTCAGTGGGGACAGGGAAATTACTAGTGAACTGCTTAATCAAAGGCACACTAGAACATCCAGGTTTTTAGTTGACGCCAGAAAGAGGACAAAGTGGGAGCCTGTCTGATCTCCCTGGGGAGGAAGTTCCAGAGCCGAGGGGCCACCACAGAGATGGCTCTATCCCTCGTCTCCACCAACCACACTTGCGATGGTGGGGGGGTAGTGAGCAGTGCCTCCCCAGACGATCTCAAGGTACGCACTGGTTCATAAGGAAAGAATTGGGTCCAGAAACTTATTGGGAGCCAGTGGAGCTGTTTAAACAGGAGGGTTGACCGCTCTCTGTAACTAACACTGTAGAAGCAAAGCACCAGCGCCACCTAGTGTTCACCATCAGAACTTTAGCAACACTGTAGAAGCAAAGCACCAGCGCCACCTAGTGTTCACCACCAGAACTTTAGCAACACTGTAGAAGCAAAGCACCAGCGCCACCTAGTGTTCACCACCAGAACTTTAGCAACACTGTAGAAGCAAAGCACCAGCGCCACCTAGTGTTCACCACCAGAACTTTAGCAACACTGTAGAAGCAAAGCACTAGCGCCACCTAGTGTTCACCACCAGAACTTTAGCAACACTGTAGAAGCAAAGCACCAGCGCCACCTAGTGTTCACCACCAGAACTTTAGCAACACTGTAGAAGCAAAGCACCCGCGCCACCTAGTGTTCACCACCAGAACTTTAGCAACACTGTAGAAGCAAAGCACCAGCGCCACCTAGTGTTCACCACCAGAACTTTAGCAACACTGTAGAAGCAAAGCACCAGCGCCACCTAGTGTTCACCACCAGAACTTTAGCAACACTGTAGAAGCAAAGCACCAGCTCCACCTAGTGTTCACCACCAGAACTTTAGCAACACTGTAGAAGCAAAGCACCAGCGCCACCTAGTTCTCACCACCAGAACTTTAGCAACACTGTAGAAGCAAAGCACCAGCGCCACCTAGCGTTCACCATCAGAACTTTAGCAACACTGTAGAAGCAAAGCACCAGCACCACCTAGTGTTCACCACCAGAACTTTAGCAACACTGTAGAAGCAAAGCACCAGCGCCACCTAGTGTTCACCACCAGAACTTTAGCAACACTGTAGAAGCAAAGCACCAGCGCCACCTAGTGTTCACCATCAGAACTTTAGCAACACTGTAGAAGCAAAGCACCAGCACCACCTAGTGTTCACCATCAGAAACTTTAGCAACACTGTAGAAGCAAAGCACCAGCGCCACCTAGTGTTCACCACCAGAACTTTAGCAACACTGTAGAAGCAAAGCACCAGCGCCACCTAGTGTTCACCACCAGAACTTTAGTAACACTGTAGAAGCAAAGCACCAGCGCCACCTAGTGTTCACCACCAGAACTTTAGCAACACTGTAGAAGCAAAGCACCAGCGCCACCTAGTGTTCACCACCAGAACTTTAGTAACACTGTAGAAGCAAAGCACCAGCGCCACCTAATTCTCACCACCAGAACTTTAGTTTTGTCAGTACTTTAAAACCATTTAGAACCATGATTGCCCCGGCCTACTAGGTATGTTGCGGGTAGTTAAAAAAGAAAATTATGACATGTTATCTTGACTATATAATACTGAAAGTTACAAAGTGCTTTTGTTGTGAACCAACAACCAAAAATAAAATAAAAATACACAAGCTATCCAGATGTAAAGGAGCTCTGAAGAACTCAAGATGTTATTCACTAAAGGCATTAAAGTGAAATAGCTGCAAAAACCAAAAACTTGAATAGTTCAAGACAAGTTTTCTTCTGGGATTACTTTTGGAATGTGAGCAGTAAGCATTCCTCAAGTATGTGAAAATATGTCAGTCCAGCTCACTACCACCCATTGCCCATGTAAGAGTAAGTTCAAGGATGTCCACATTCCTCTCAGTCGTTAAAGATACAGATCTTTAGGAGCATGAAAAGGGCATACTAACTACTGTAAGGCACACTTTTCCCCATTTAGAAAAACAACCGGAAGCTTCTCTTGCTCCGTTATGAGCAGACAACCCAGAAGCATACTCAGCTTTGTTACAGGATATGGATATGTACTAGTTGAGTATTTGCAAGAATCGTCTCCTGTTTGGATGTGTGTTGAGGAAGAACATTTAGATAATTAAGCAATTAAGCTTGAGCCACTCCCTGCGTGGAGGAGATCATGAGGAGTGGTGTGAGGAAGGAGATTATGAAGACTATAATTCAGGGCTGCTCATTAAGTCGATCGCAATCGACTAGTAGATCATGAGCCCATCTGAGGTAGCTCGCAGCAGGATGGGGCGCTGCACGCGTGAACCCCGCTCGCGTGTACTTGCTGCCGCGCACGCGCTTTTGCCGCCTTCTTCTGCCCGCCCCTCTCTTGCCCAGCTCCATCCGGGCGAGAGAGAGGTGGAAGGAGTGCCAGGCGGGGCCTGCGGAGGCCCAGCCTTCCTCTCTGCCCGCCCCTCTCTCGCCCGGCTCCATGGTGGATCTGGGCGAGAGAGAGGTGGGAGGAGTGCCTTGCCTCCCCTGCAGGCCTCTCCATTGCTGCCGGAGCCGCCAGCCAGGGCGCGGCGGGACTCCGGCAGCGATGGAGAGGCCTACGAGGGGTGAGGCCTGGCGCGGCATCCTTTCCCTGCCGCCCGGATCGGAAAGGGAGCCGCACCAGGCCTCCCCCATAGGCCTCCATCGCTGCTGGAGCCCTGCTGCGCCACGGGTGGGGCTTCGCAGCGGATGGGGGCCTGCGGCAGCTTGCTGGTTCTGCCATGGGCCTGCGAGAGAGGGGGAGGGAAGGCACTCCTCCCACCTCTCTCTTGCCCGGTTCTGCCATGGAGCCGGGCGAGAGAGGGGCTGGCAGAGAGGAAGGCTGGGCCTGCGGAGGAAGGTGCGTGCAAAGCACGTGCTCGTGCATAGGTAGGTGATCTTTTTGACTTGGTTATTAAATAGTAGCTTGCATGCTGGAAAAGTGTGAGCACCCCTGCTGTAATTCATGGAGATACTGATGGCAATCCTACCATGGATTTACTACAGGACTTGCTGAAGTTCTGGACCATTTAATACAAGATTCCTGGCATCATGGAAGAAGCAGATAATGCATGGTTGTAACGCATTGGACTTTGTGTGAGTAATTTGCTGCAATGGTCTAAGTTTAATTTCAAGGCTGGTTGTTTGGTAAAGCTGCAAATTTATCTCTGATTACTTAAGAGTAAAAGTTTGTTTTTCCATTTACTTTGACTCTGTGTGAATTGGCAGAGGGCTGGAACTGGGAAGACGGCTGATAAGCTTCCGCATAGACTGATAAACCGCAACAAGCTTCTCTTGCTCCAATATGAGTAGACACCCTAGAAGCACACTCAGCTTATTGTTACCGAACAATTTAGGACAGCCTGGCCCTCAGGGGGCAGAGGCCCAGAAGTACCCCTAAAGCGAGGATTTCAGCAGAACCTCTGGTGAAGTTTTAAAAGCAAATAAAAACCCCTTCCCCAAATGATCTCACCAAAGAAGTCCGGAAGAAGGTGCCACTGAAGTTTTGTATTCTCGTCAGCTGAGGAGGATGACCACTGCAGATTCCTTGCCGCAAAGCAGTCATAAAGTCACATTGAAAACATATGCCATTTCTATACACTTTACAGAACTGTTGAATTCAAACTTTCCCACCCCCCCACACGCTGTAGGCTTCATGATGATTGGTTGGAACCTTGGAAGCCAGCTGTAGCGGGAACCAATTGTGAAACAGCGTCGCTTTTGCCCTGGCGAATGGGAAGTGAGGGACAGGAATGTGTTCAAAGCAAAGAGCTGCTGGAGTTTTCTTGATTAGATCATGTCCATATGTAAATGAAGATCCGAGCCCCTGACCTTTCGGGCCAAAGGAATTAGTTTGTTCTTGGTGAGAAACAGGAATTTGTCCTTAACGACCCTCCTTGTTGACGAAGGGTCACATGCAGATTCTATCCATGAGAAGTTTCAGCTTTCTGGATGGTAAACAAATGAAATAACTGTAGCTGTGTACTAGTTTCTGAGGCCAGTAGTGACAGCGGATTATGAAATATGAAATATAGTTATGCCATAGGTTCTATAAGCCAAAAATGAGACTAAACTCTTGAAGGTTTGAGGCTAATGAAACGAAAAGGGGTCTTTCAAAATGGGGAGAGGGGAAAGAAAGAAAACCTCTCCAATACCAGAAAGAGTCCTCTGTCATGCAAATCGTTCCAATGATTGGATTAAAGGGTGCAGCCAGGAATGTCGTCACCCTGATCTTGAAATGTTTGTGAAATACAGCTGGGTATTTCACAAATACAGCTGGGTATTTCACAAACATGTAGCATTTCTTCATATTATTTTACACAAGGGGAGGGGGGAAAACATGCAGGAAAATTACATAGGGGGGTTTCAGGGGAATATCACCAATATCTCACAATTATTTAATATGCAAGGGTTGGAAAGAAAGTCCATATGATCTTGAAAAGCATCAAATCCATATGCTTTGGGGAAAGTCCATCTGTGTCCTTGGGAAAACTATAAGAGAAAAGTCCTTTTTGCTAATAGCCAGAGGAGAGTCCAAACACACGGAAGTACCTTGGGAAACTATGTCTCCAACACACTCTGGGCTTGCCCCTGTTGGCCTGTCCGCGTGCAACTCCGTGCACAAAGAGTCCATGGCTTCAGGTTAAGTGGGGCAAGAAAATAGAGAGGTAGAAATGGCTGGAGGTCTTTTGATGCCAAATCCCAGCCTTTGGTGCTAGAGATGCCAGACCACATGTGCAGGAACGTTGGGACTCCCTGCTGCAGGTCAAACCAATTAGGATGCAGATGAGCTCTTTCTGAGGCTCGCCTTCATTATCTTGCTCCGATATGAGCAGCACAACCCAGAAGCACACTCAGCTTCCCTTGCTCCGATATGAGCAGCACGCACAATGAGCAACATGGGGAGATTATAGCCCCAAGACCCTGCCCACTCAATTAGCCCAGGTGGGCCTGGTAAATGCTAATACACACTACTAAACCATACACTATTGGAAGGGTAGACCTCTATGCTGCAGCAATCACAACACGTGCTATAGCGAAAAATATCAATATTATATTTCCAATAATCACAGTGTTATACAGTCTCACAATATCACTTCAGGCGCAATGTGTTACATATATTTATTTATTTATTTATTTATAAATTCGATTTGGTAGACCGCTCTCTCTGGAGCCCAGAGCGGTTTACAGCATAAAATCAATAAAACATCAATAAAAAGATGAAAGACGTATATCACTAGACACAATTTGATACAGAGCTCTAGCTATCGGTAGCTAGGCTATAATGATGCTCGCATAGAGTCTGAGTATCCCTATGTGCGATCCGGAGGTAATTCACTCACGGATCCAGACCAAGTGGTACGGGGGAGCCTTGAAGGTTGGAAGAGCTGGCAGGCTGCTGGGTCGGCAGGCCTGGTAAATGAGCTGTACTCAGGGCTTGTACCTAGCTACACAAACTAGGACTTTCTTACACTTAAGTATACAGCAAAACAGCAAAACAAACGCCATTTACTCATGAGTATACCCAAGTAACCAAACACTCATTTCTTGTTCTTTACTTGGATTTTTTTTTTTACAAATCCCAACCAATTGGAGATCTATGTTGACAGCTCCTCAGTCCAGGGCTGATCCTGGCTCTCGTTGCCTTTCTCGGCCTCCCACTACTATAAGGCCTGTCCCTCCGCCGTCTCTCTCTCTTCTTTTCTTTCCTGGCTGGTTCTTGTTGCAGAGGTAGAAAGGACGGCCAATTTCTTGCAATCTCTCTCCTATGCCCTCCTGTCTTTTTGAACGTTGACCGGTGCCCTTGGAGAAACTTGAAAGATATTTGGCGGGATTAGTAAACCATTCTCTCTCTCGATCTCAAGAGAGAGAGTGGCGAACTAATCTTGCCAAATCTCCCTCTCCAAGAGTCCCGCAAGGCTTTATCTAACCACCCAAAGGCTTTATCTAACCTGACACAAAGAATTAATTGGGCTCGGTTTCTAAATTGGAATCTGTGGAAGCAAAAGTTCACCGGGAACAGACGGGCCTATTCTCTCATGCGTACATTATAAAGTGCTTAACTCCTTTGACTTAAGTCAAAACGAAACGTAAACAGCTAACTTCTTTCTTTTCCGAAGAGTCCAAACAAAGGACCCTTCGCATATTAACTTATTTACAATATGACAAAGTGACATAATGCAACTATTTTGATCGGAATAAACAAGAAACTCACCAGGTTCAGGGTATTATTTCCCCCCAAAAGAGTATTAGCGAAAATGTTGGTTCACGGAGAAAATAATATATTTACCATTCAGCGAAAGCATTTCTCTACAGCAGTGTTTCCCAACCAGTGTACCATGGCACACTAGTGTGCCGTAAGCGATCATCAGGTGTGCCGTGGGAAATGGGAACCTCCAATCCCCTTTCTTCCCCCTCCTGCTGAACACTTTTTCTTCTCCACTCGGGCTTCCTTCTTCCCAGCCTCGCTCTGCTCGCTTTGCCTCGCTTTGCTCTGGGGCGAGTCTGCGCAGTAGCGCCCGCACAGGTCACGCCTCCCTCCCCTCCCTCCTGAACACCCTCCCGCTGCCCCCCGGATCAAAATGGCGGCAGAAGCGGCAGTGTAGAAGAAAAAGTAAGTGTTCGGCAGGAGGGGGAAGAAAGGCCGCGAAGGGGAAGGGGGAGGAAGAGGTCTCTGTCGAAAGCTGGCATGGGCAAACTTGGACCTTCCAGGTGTTTTGGACTCCAACTCCCACCATTCCTAGCAGCCTCAGGCCCTTTTCCTTTGACCCCCTCAGCCAGTTAAGCAGGAAAGGGCCTCAGGCTGTTAGGAATGGTGGGAGTTGAAGTCCAAAGCACCCAGAGGGCTGAAGTTTTCCCATGCCTGTTTTAGGGACCTTAAAGTGGTGAGCCTCCTTCCAACATTGGGATTCTGGATAGAAAACAAACAACAACATAACATAACATTATTTGAGTCCACAGTGCTCTCTGGGTGTAGGTGAACTACAACTTCCAAACTCAAGGTCAATTCCCAAGCAAACCCTTTCAGTACTTTCTGTTGGTAATGAGAGTTCAATATGCCAAGTTTGGTTCAATTCCATTGTTGCAAGAGTTCAGGATGCTCTTTGATTGTGTGTTAACTATAAATCCCAGAAACTGTAACTCCCAAATGTCAAGGTCTATTTTCCCCAAACTCCATCTGTGTTCACATTTGGGCATATTGAGTATTCATGCCAAGTTTGATCCTGATCCAACATTGTTTGAGTCCACAGTGCTCTCTGGATATAGGTGAACTACAACTCCAAATTCCAAGGTCAATGCCCACCAAATGAGGATCGAAAAACAATCTTCAGGATATGGTGTTACACAGTCCAAAATCAAATTCTTCCGTATAATCCGGTATGGCAGGAGGTGGCAACACTCTTTTACATCCCTGGGGTATACTCAGCCGACGAGCAATAGTTAAACAAGAATTCCATAACTCGTTTCGACCGTGTTCCAGTCTTTTTCAAGGCCGGTATAATCCCCTTCATAAGTCCCCAAACGGTATAAATCATTCTGTAATATAATAACAATATATCAGCTAATATACAGGACAATCGGTTCCTTAGGCAACTCTATTACATAGAAATCACAGGTGTAAAGTGTTGATACAATATAGCGAGCAATGTAAAGTACATTATTAACAAATCATACATATTACATGGCAACGGAAGTCCAGTCATACCTTCCATGCATAGGTAGATCCTGAATCGTGGAGACGTGGCATAAAGCAACAAGTTAAACCATAATGCTCAGTTTTATGCAGTGGGAGAGGACCCACAAGTGCTCCTCATTCCCTAATCATGACATGTGAATCCCAGGATTAGTGTAGTAATTCTGAAATACTTAGCCTTTGGTTGAGGCCGAAGGCACCTCTGTTCGTAGGAGAGAATGCAATGATTTTCTGCCCTATGCAGATGGGTCTCCACATTGCCATGTGGAGGTACATATACATTTTAAGGCCAAAAAATTTCAAATCATTGGGGCCATGTCCCATGATTTTGAAATGGGAATAGAGAGGGGAATCATCTGCTAGATTCCTAATTTTAGACCTGTGTTCACCAAAAAAAAAAAAAAAAAACAAAAAAAAAAAAAAAAAAAACAAAAAAAACAAGAGCTAGTTGTCAATCTGTCGTCCTATAATTTTTCAGAGGCTGAATTAAATGTTCTCAATCGAGGCTTATCATTTGTTTTCACACCCAAGTGCAAGGCCACGGACGTCCGCAAGGACCTAGCGGCCTTGTTCAGGAACATTAGATTAAGAAATTTCTTTTCTTCCTCGGTCTCTGATCCAAACCCTCCCTACTGCGTCAACCTTGAGACCCCATAGCACTTTCACTCCCCCTGCAAGTACCAACAGTATTCGTATGTTCGAAGATATTGTAACAAATGAAGTTAACCGTATACTCCACTGTGATGAAAATAAAATGAATGGGCATCCCAACTTTTCATGGCATGAGATTGAGTTGTTGTACCGCCTGGGAAATAATCCGGATCTAGTTATCAAGCCGGCGGATAAGGGAGGGGGGCTCGTGGTGATGAATAAAGCGGATTATCACTCCGAGGCTATGCGACAGTTATCCAACCACAAATATTATAAGCCTTTACTGAGTGACCCCACTACCAGATACCAAAGATCATCACCAGGATTGTCCAACAGGCAGAACTGGAGGGCATGATCCAAATACGTTAGCCCAGTATCTGATTACCCCCCACCCCCGTATCCCTTTATATTATCATTTACCTAAGATTCATAAGGGCACGAAGCCGGTTCCTGGACGTCCTATCATTTCTTCCTCAGGCGGTCTCCTCCAAGCTCCTGCTATATTCCTGGATTCTATCCTCCAGCCAGCAGTACAAGCCAAACCGGCGTATATCAAAGACACTACTGACTTCATAAAACGCTTAGAACATCAACTCGTGGAGGAGGAGGACATCCTGATTGTGGCTGATGTAAACGCTTTGTACACCAATCTGCCCCTTGAGGAAGCAAGGACAGTCTTACAAGACACCTTCGATTCTCTACAACGCACCACACCACACTTACCACCTACGGGTTTCCTGATGGACCTCACCGATTTTATATTCGACTATAATTACTTCAAATATAATGATGATTTCTACTTGCAGACCTGGGGCATGGCCATGGGGAGCCCCCTCGGGCCCACAGTAGCCAATCTCTACATGAGTTCCTGGAACAACGTTTCATATATGGCCCACAGACCAGCCACCCGTTCAAAATTAAATCATACTGCAGATTTATAGATGATGCAGATGGTGGTTACCGGAGATACTAATATAGACAAGTTGCATGAATGGATGAATCGATGGCATGAATCCATCAAATTCACTTTTGAATACAGCAAGGAGTCCGTAAACTTTTTGGATGTGACATTATATAAACATATGAGCAAGTTACAGGTTCGGTGCTTCCACAAACCGACGGACAAGAACACCTTGCTACATTATAGCAGTTACCACAGCCACCCATTAAAGCGGAACCTCCCGTTTTCCCAGTTTCTAAGGTTGAAAAGGAATTCCACCACAAATACCTCTTATCATAGGGAAGCGGATCTACTTTACTCCAAATTACGCAACAGAGGGTATCCCGATCTGGTAATCGACACTGCCTACAGGAGAGCTGAACAGATACCCAGAGACTCCTTGATGCAAAAAGGATTAAACCACCTATGAATCGTTTGATATGGCCATTGGTACTCACCCCCAAAACTGGTGCCTTTAAGAAGATCATAAACAGGTATTGGCCCATTGTCCAGGATATTCCGGGTCTGTCCCAACCACCGTTGATAGCCAACAAAGAAGTCAAAACATCAAGGATGTTCTAGTCCATTCAGGCCCACGGCACACCCGACCCAGGAGTAGTCTAACCCCCAAAACTCACAAATGCGGGAGGTGTCAACAATGCCCTTTTGTATATCCAGAAAAAGAAATTTATATTCAGGGGTTGGCACGCTCTATAAAGTTCCGTGAGTTCTTCACCTGCAAAAGTGAAAGATGTATTTATGGATTGGTGTGCCCATGTGGGCGTGTTTATGTGGGCATGACCAACAGGATGATGGGTTTGAGAGTGGGTGAACACAGGTCTAAAATTAGGAATCTAGCAGATGATTCCCTCTCTATTCCCATTTCAAAATCATGGGACATGGCCCCAATGATTTGAAATTTTTGGCCTTAAAAATGTACATGTACCTCCACATGGCAATGTGGAGACCCATCTGCATAGGGCAGAAAATCATTGCATTCTCTCCTTACGAACAGAGGTGCCTTCGGGCCTCAACCAAAGGCTAAGTATTTCAGAATTACTACACTAATCCTGGGATTCACATGTCATGATTAGGGAATGAGGAGCACTTGTGGGTCCTCTCCCACTGCATAAAACTGAGCATTATGGTTTAACTTGTTGCTTTATGCCACGTCTCCACGATTCAGGATCTACCTATGCATGGAAGGTATGACTGACTTCCGTTGCCATGTAATATGTATGATTTGTTAATAATGTACTTTACATTGCTCGCTATATTGTATCAACACTTTACACCTGTGATTTCTATGTAATAGAGTTGCCTAAGGAACCGATTGTCCTGTGTATATTAGCTGATATATTGTTATTATATTACAGAATGATTTATACCGTTTGGGGACTTATGAAGGGGATTATACCGGGCCTTGAAAAAGACTGGAACACGGTCGAAACGAGTTATGGAATTCTTGTTTAACTATTGCTCGTCGGCTGAGTATACCCCAGGGATGTAAAAGAGTGTTGCCACCTCCTGCCATACCGGATTATACGGAAGAATTTGATTTTGGACTGTGGTAACACCATATCCTGAAGATTGTTTTCGATCCTCATTTCATTTGGAACATTTGCACTGTATACCCATTGAATGAATATTGAACTTTATAATTTGGGATTCATATTGAATACAGAGTTTTGGACTATATTGAATAATTTGGACTTTCATTGCCTACTTGCGGTAATCCCACTTGGGAAAAGATTTATAGCAGATTTACTAATTGTCTATTCAAAAGGACCCTGTGTCCTGATTGTTTGTATACAATACCCACCAAACTCTTATAGTATTTTCTCTTGGTTATGGGAGTTCTGTGTGGGAAGTTTGTGTCTTTCTGCCATTCCTGCCAGGATGTCTATGTTGTGTTCATCGAAACCGGCCCAGGTTTCACACTGAGTGTATAAATACATTTAAAAACATATTAACTATATGTATTACTGTGTTAGAGTGTCATTTTGTGTCGTTTTGTGTCGTTTTGGTTGGTGGTGTGACCCAGGATTTTGCAAATGTAAAAAATGTTCCGCGGCTCAAAAAAGGTTGGGAAACACTGCCTCAGAAGCCTCCAGGCCTAACAATTCACCTTTGCAGTCCTGTTTTGTACTATTTCACACCCAGAAAAATGCCTCTTTGCCAAAAACAAAAGTTGGAATTCCTGTGGGATCTGGGGGAGTCCATTTTTTGCTTGATTGCCTCCCTGACTATCCTTGACAGTTGCCCAGCTAATATACAAAAACACGATGTGCTTCAGTATGGCTTCTGCAAATGTAGGTCTCATCTTCTGTAATTCATTGGTATCATCAAGCATGGCAAGAGATCTGGACCTTGCTTTATAATACTACTCGCTTGGGGACCTGGCGTAAATCACGTAAATGTCCCTTATTTCTTCTCTCAAAATATGGGTAGGTAGATCATTTTGACTTGGTTGGTTTATAAGTAGCTCGCATGCTGAAAAAGTGTGGGCACCCCTGGCCTAGACTCCAAACTCTGAATTGGCAACCCTTGGATAGATTATTTCGTTTATCCACATTATACGCTCTTTCAAAGTTCCATTTCTGGAAGCAGCCATTAACTTTTGGAAGCAATTATTGGCAGATTTGAGGTAGGTGATTTGCTGAGATAGTGGAAATTCCCTCAGATATTTTGCCCAATGGCTGAATTGCAGGCTTCTCAGTTATGTAGAAAATTGCAGGCTTTCGTTCCCATCAAGAGTGCTTTTCTTCTAAAACAGCACTTTAAACATATGATTAATCATCCCACTCCCTCTCCAAGCCCCCGTGTCTTCGTTTCGCTTTCAAAGAAGTCTTTCCACCCCCTGAAATAGCAAACAATTCAAATTAATTATTTACTTAACAGGATCAGTCTAGGAAGCCCCAGGCCAGGCATTAGCTTCCACTTGCAACAAAACTGTAGGAAATTACTGTTTAATATATACTGCAGTGTTTCCCAACCAGTGTGCCGAGGCACGTTAGTGTGCCGTGAGCGATTATCAGGTGTGCCGTGGGAAATTGGAACCTCCCGGGGGGGGGGGGGAGTCTAGTGTGTTGAAGTATAAAAACCTTAAGAAACCTACCTCAATAAAGGCACAAAATGACAACCACCCTTCCCACCCGTTATCTACTTGGTCTCTCCCTCTCCATGCATTGGGAAGGCCTGCCCCCCTTTCCCCAAGCAGAGACCTCCTCTTGCCTCCTGGGGGTTCTGTGTGGGAAGTTTGGCCCAGTTCTATCATTGGTGGGGTTCAGAAGGCTCTTTGATTGTAGGGGAACTATAAATCCCAGCAACTACAATTTCCAAATGTCAAGGTCTATTTCCCCTGAACTCCATCTGCGTTCATATTTGGGCATATTGAGTATTCATGCCAAGTTTGGTCCTGATCCAACATTGTTTCAGTCCACAGTGCTCTCTGGATGTAGGTGAACTACAACTCCAAAACCCAAGGTCAATGCCCACCAAACTCTTCTAGCATTTTCTCAGGACATACTTTTTTTTTTAAAGTTTAGAAAAACAAGTTCACATTTGCCAATTTAGAAAGACATCGTTCAAGATAGATATTTCCCCGAGAGATCTGTTCATTTTCAGTTTGACTTGGGAAATCCATCCAAATTGGAACTGGGAACTCTTGCACATTTTTATTTTATTTTCTGCTCCCCTGTAGTCTCATTATTCAGCATTAGGCCTTTAAAAGTGGGTCATCGGGGTTTAACAGCTTCTCTAGCCAGATCCTTGCTTCAGAGACAAACTTTTTTAAATTGTTGGTTCTTATATTATAGAAGTAAGCTAATTTTTAAGGAAAAACTTTACTGTGATGGCGCAGCAAGCGCCACTTGTATGAAAAACATTACGTTCCAAAAGGTTTGCCTTGTTAAGATGTGTTTTGCAGCTTGCACGGTTTGTAAGTGATGAGGTTGTATTGATTGGTTCTCCCATGCCTGTTTGAGGGACCTTCAAGTGGTGCGCCTCCTTCCAACATTGTGATTCTGGATAGAAAAGAAACAACAACATAACATAACGTTGTTTGAGTCCACAGTGCTCTCTGGGTATAGGTGAACTACAACTTCCAAACTCAAGGTCAATTCCCAAGCAAACCCTTTCAGTACTTTCTGTTGGTAATGAGAGTTCAATATGCCAAGTTTGGTTCAATTCCATTGTTGCAAGAGTTCAGGATGCTCTTTGATTGCGTGTTAACTATAAATCCCAGAAACTGTAACTCCCAAGGTCTATTTTCCCCATACTCCACCTCTGTTCACATATTGAGGCATATAGGGCATATTGAGTTTTCATGCCAAGTTTGGTTCTAATCCAACATTGTTTGAGTCCACAGTCCTCTCTGGATATAGGTGAACTACAAGTCCAAAACCCAAGGTCAATGCCCACCAAACTCTTATAGCATTTTCTCTTGGTTATGGGAGTTCTGTGTGAGAAGTTTGATTCCATTCCATCATTGGTGGAGTTCAGAATGCTCTTTGATTGCGGGTGAACTATAACTCCCAGCTGTTGAGCAAGACCTTCGTGTGTGTCTTTCTGCCATTCCTGCCAGGATATCTATGTTGTGTTCATCGAAACAGGCCCAGGTTTCACACTGAGTGTATAAATACATTTTAAAACATATTAACTATACGTATTACTGTGTCAGAGTGTCATTTTGTGTCATTTTGGTTGGTGGTGTGCCCCAGGATTTTGTAAATGTAAAAAATGTGCTGCGGCTCAAAAAAGGTTGAAAAACACTGTTTTATATTGTGAGGAGACAGAGTGGGACAGAAATAAAGTTTTAATTACTTCCATGGTATCCATAGAGCTCTTCTCCAGCAGTGTATTTCAGACGGGTTGAGTTACTTCCAAGCTGCCTGTAGCCGTATTTGTTACTTCCAAGTTGCCTGTAGCCGTATTTCATAAAGAACGGGCAGAGTTCCAAACCACATCATTGGCGTTTAATTAGCAGAAGCATCAAGGCATGAAAAAGGGAGCGAACAAACGAACGAACGAACGGGAAGGGGAATTCTGGTTTCTTTACACCCTTTGAATACAGACATTTAAATACAGGGTTATTCCCAATTTTAGCAGAAAACACCAACATATTAGTTTTCTCTCCGCACCCTTGAAACCTTGTTTTGAGAGAAGTGTTGCCGTTCGTTTAATCTTCCGGCCTAGAGCCAAGATGTGGTTGGCCCGGATCCAGCTGGAATTCCAGCCACGAAGCGCATGTAACAAAGAGCAGCCCCCCAAGGTGTAAATGTTCATCCCCACTTGCATCCGATGACACCCATTCCATTCAAGAGGCCTCGGGTGTATTTCACAGTGCAGACAGACCCCCAGGACCGGACGAAGGTAAAAAATAGTAGCAAGCAAACCTTTTTTTGCCCCCCCCCCCCCGGGCCTTCAAGCTGGTGATGATGGTGCCGGAGCACGCATGCACGCAAACAGCTAGCACGTCGCCTTGGGGGGGGGGGGCAAGCTGGCCTTCACAACCCCCCCCCTTCATTGAGGCGCTGAGGGGCCCCCATTAGACAGACCTCGCTTCCGAAGATGACCAGTCACAGCCCAGGCCCACTCACCTCTTCTCCTCTGGAGGAAGCAGCAGCAATGCGCTCGCTGTGCATGCACGGCACCGTTTCCTCCGCCTGAGGACCCCGGTGGCTGATTCCCTGCTTGTTTGCCTGCTTGCCTGCACGCGCATGCACAGGAAAGGATGGAGAGAGAGCGCGCATGCGCAAACAGCGCCCCCAGGCAGCCAGAGCGGAGCTGCAGTGCTTGAGCTGCCCGCAGGCCGCCCCGTCCATAGGTGTGTGAGAGCCTGAGAGCTGGCTCCGTCCAGAAGCCCCGCATGAGCTTTTTGCAAGGGTGGCGGTTGTGAATAAGTAGGTGGTCTTGGTCGTGGTGTTTGGTGGAAGGAGAGAAATGAGGTGGGGGCGGTGAGGGTCAGAGAGCTGGAAAAGGACGGGGAAACATTTTGCAGCCGGAGCGGAGCCTCCCGCCCACGTACCGCCCGCCCGCAGCAATGGCGCGGCATGATGCGCCGAACCTGGCGGCTGCGGCCGGATGCGCCCTTGGCCACGTGGCACCCTAGGCGGTCACTTACTTTGTCTCCACTAAGATCCGCCCCTGCAGACTTCGTATTTCTATCAGCAGCAGACGTAACAGATAGCTGTGGGAGGCGCATGGGCTGACCACTTCCCAGCTATGTTCCCGTCTCTTCCTCTGGCCCACCACGGAGTGCATCCTGGATGATCTCAGGCACTTGAGCTGGGAAAGGAAATGCAAAATATGAGACGAAACATTGGCATGCAAGAATCAAGCAATTCAACTAAGCCCTACTCTATGACACATGTGTCAAATACAAGAGCCATGAGCCAAGTCGGACTCACCATGCCAATGTATGTGGCCCGCAAGGTGCTGCCACCAACCTCTGCCAAGAGCTGATTATAAACAAGGGTCTCTCTCTCTCTGTGTGTGTGTGTGTGTGTGTGTGTGTGTGTGTCTCAGAGGACAACAAGGAAGCAATGGAGGACTCCCTAACTGAAGGGAAAGGAAGAGGAGACCAACCCAGAGATGTGGGGGAAATGCTGTGATGGAACACCCTAGGGCAGTGTTTCTCAACCTGGGGGTTGGGACCCCTGGGGGGGGGTCGCGAGGAGGTGTCAGAGGGGTCGCCAAAAACCATCAGCAAACTCAGTATTTTCTGTTGGTCATGGGGGTTCTGTATGGGAAGTTTGGTCCAATTCCATCGTTGCTGGGGTTCAGAATGCCCTTTGGTTGTAGGTGAACTATACATCCCAGCAACTACAACTTCCAAATGTCAAGGTCTATTTCCCCCAAACTCCGACAGTGTTCACAGTTGGGCATATTGAGTATCTGTGCCAAGTTTGGTCCAAATCTATCACTGTTTGAGTCTGCAGTGCTCTCAGGATGTAGGTGAACTACAACTCCCAAACTCAATGTCAATGCTTAGCCAAACCCTTCCAGTATTTTCCATTGGTCATGGGAGTTCTGTGTGCCAAGATTGGTCCAATTCCATCGTTGCTGGGGTTCAGAATGCCCTTTGATTGTAGGTGAACTATAAATCCCAGCAACTACAACTTCCAAATGTCAAGGTCTATTTCCCCCAAACTCCGACAGTGTTCACAGTTGGGCATATTGAGTATCTGTGCCAAGTTTGGCCCAAATCTATCACTGTTTGAGTCCGCAGTGCTCTCAGGATGTAGGTGAACTACAACTCCCAAACTCAATGTCAATGCTTAGCCAAACCCTTCCAGTATTTTCCGTTGGTCATGGGAGTTCTGTGTGCCAAGATTGGTTCAATTCCATTGTTGGTGGAGTTCAGAATGCTCTTTGATTGTAGGTGAACTATAAATCCCAGCAGCTACAACTCCCAAATGACAAAACAATCCCCCTCACCAATCCCACCAGTATTCAAATTTGGGTGTATCGGGTATTTGTGCCAAATTTGGTCCAGTAAATGAAAATACATCCTGCATATCAGATATTTACATTTATGATTCATAGGATTACCAAAATTACAGTTGTGAAATAGCAACAAAAATAATTTTATGGTTGGGGGTCACCACAACATGAAGAACTGTATCAAGGGGGTCACGGCATTAGGAAGGTTGAGAAACACTGCCCTAGAGCCTCCTGCATTCAAGTTGATCTGACACGCAGCAGGGAGTTCCACAGTTCCTAGACACCCCGTTGGACCAACACTTGGGGAGTGTGGCTACAGCAGCAGTTCAACTTCAATACACTCATGTGCCTTGCTTTCTTTCCCCAACCCTAACATTGTAACAAATCCCCCCCCCCCAATAAAAAGTATCTAAATTGCAACTTTTCCCCTCTCCATAGTGTTACACTGTGTCCTTTACTGTCTCAAACTAACCCAAACCATAGACTCTCCCTTTTCCAGGCCGCGGAGCCACGAGTCGAAGACAGGTGATAGATAGGTTCTGATGGAAGGCACCTCTAATAGGTTGTGATCTTTGGACCGTAGTGATCTCTGGGGAACATATGGGGAGAGACGGTCCCTCAAATACACAGGCCCCAGGCCATATAGGGCAGTGGTTCTCAACCTTCTTTTTTTAAAAAATAGATATTTTTATTGATTGTTTTACAAAAATCATAAAAGAAAGGAGAGGGAAGAGAAGTGCATAGAGTAGAGAGAGAAAAAGAAGAATAGTGAGGGGTAGGTATAGAGGGGGAATAGGGAAGAGATAGGAATAGAAAGGGAGAGGTTGAGAGGTAAAAAGGAGGTGCTAGTAGAAGAAAATAGAAAAGAAAAATAGTATGTTTGCTTCCAGTCAGGGTATGTTGGGACTTATCCTTGCTTGATAGTTTTATTGTTTTCTTGCAGGCTTCTTTTCACCACTGTTTTGGTTCTAGTGTCTATGTTTTATTAAAAATTTTCCGTCTTCAGGTAGCGCTTAATGGGCTGCCAGTCTATTCTGTTCTTGATATCTGTGTTGTTAACCAGATTTTTCAAAACATCCATATCAATAAATTCGAGCAATTTAGTAGCCCAGTCTGTTGGCGTCGGAGAGTTTTCTTGCTTCCACTTCCTTGCTAGCACTACCCTTGCTGCTGCCGTCATAAAGTAAAATATCTTATCTTTACTTCTTTCCGAACTTCCATTGGTTAAGTTGAGTAGGAAGAGTTCAGGTTTGAATTCGATCACTACCTCCAGTATCCTTTGTATGTGTTGGTGTATGCTCCTCCAAAAAATTTTGATTTTGTGGCAGGACCACCAGCAGTGTAGAAACGTTCCCAGCTGGTCTTTGCATTTCCAGCAATTGTTGTTAACATTCGTATAGTATTTGGACAATCTTTGTGGGGTCAGGTGCCACCTGTAAAAATTTTTAAGCCAATTCTCTTCTACCAGCGTTGCCCCTGAATATTTTTTTATTTTTCCTCCAAACTGTCTCCCACTCACTTAAAAGGATGGAATGCTCGAAATCCTGTGCCCACTTAATCATATTGTCTTTCACCACCTCTGTCTCTGTGTCCCAGTCTAGCAATTTATTGTATAATATTCTTATTTGCTTCTTTTCCTTTTTTAACACTGATTCCCATGGTGTTTCCTGCTGGGGAAAGGATTTTTTTTTGTCTTTGACTTGAGCATACTGAAACCACGATAAATTCATACCGGATGCTTTAAGTTCTTCTAGAGTCTTTAGCTTCCAATCCTTTCCGACTCTTTCTACTAAGTTTTTGTATGTGGGCCACTCAGTTGATGGTAATTCTCTCTTGTATTGCGCTTCTATCGGGGATATCCACAGGGGGGTGGCCTGGTGGAATCGGGTTTTGTATTTGTCCCATGTTTTCAAAAGAGCCGCTCGGATATAGTGGTTGGTAAAGTTTCCCTCTACTTTGGCCTTATCATACCACATGTATGAATGCCAGCCTCTTCTGGCATCATACCCTTCCAAATTTAATAGCCTCCTTTTTCTAAGTGTGGCCCAATCCACCACCCATGAAAGGGCCGCCGCATCATAGTAGAGCTGTAGATTGGGTAGAGACAGGCCCCCACGTTCTTTTTTTGTCTGTTAAATTTCTATATTTTAATCTGGCTTTCTTGCCTGCCCAAATAAATTTAAGGATGTCCTTCTTCCATCTGATAAAACAGTAGTTTGTTCTGAGTATTGGAATAGTTTGGAAGAGGAAGACCATTCTCGGCAGGACGTCCATCTTTATTGCTGCGATTCTCGCTAGAAGGCCTAGGTTCAGATGTTTCCAGCTTTCCATCTTTCGACATATTTCTCTCCATGTTGTATCGTAGTTGTTCCTCATTAGCTGATTGTTTTGTGCCGTGATGTTAATGCCCAGATATCAACCTTCTTAACGCCGCGACCCCTTAATACAGTTCCTCATGTTGTGGTGACCCCCAACCAGAACATTATTTTCGTCGCTATTTTCATAACTCTAATTTTGCTACATTACGGTTAATTGCTACTGCTATTAACCGTAATGTAAATATCTGACATGCAGGATGTATTTTCATTCAATGGACCAAATTTGCCACAAATACCTAAATTTGAATACTGGTGGGGTTGGGGGCAGGTTGATTTGTCATTTGGGACTTGTAGTTGCTGGGATTTATAGTACACCTACCATCAAAGAGCATTTTGAACTCCACCAATGATGGAATTGAACCAAACTTGACCCACAGAACTCCCATGACCAACAGGAAATACTGGAAAGGTCTGATGGGCACTGAGTTTGGGAGTTGTAGTTCACCTATATCCAGAGAGCACTGTGGACTCAGACAATGATAGATCTGGGCCAAACTTGGCACGGATACTCAATATGCCCAGATAAGAAGATTGGTGGAGTTTGGGGAAAATAGACCTTGACATGTGTGGGTTGTAGTTGCTGGGATTTATAGTTCACCAACAATCAAAGAGCATTCTGAAGCCCACCAATGGGAGAATTGGGCCAAACTTCCCACACAGAACCCCCATGACCAACAGAAAATACTGTGTTTTCTGATGGACTTTGGAGACCCCTCTGACACTCCCTCGTGACCCCCCCCCCAGGGGTCCCGACCCCCAGGTTGAGAAACGCTGATATAGGGCCTTAAAAGGTTAATGCCAACCAGGGCCGTAGCCAGGATTTTGATTCGGGCGGGGCTGAGTTTGGTTCGGGGGGGGGGGCTGAGACTGGGTGGAAGAGGGTCTACCCTAGCAAACCTTTTGTATTGTTATCCCAATAACCCCATGAATGTGGGATATAATGAGCATGGTGATCAGATCATGATATGAATAAACATAACAGTTTAAATAATGTACCAGTAAGGCCTTTTCGCGGACCACCCTGAGAATTTCGGGGGGGGGGGGCTGAAGCCCCCTTAGCCCCCCCCCCCCGGCTACATGCCTGATGCCAACACTTTGAACGTGATTTGGTACTCCAATGCAGCTGCTTCAAGAACAGGGACAGGGCCTTTTCAGTGGTGGCTCCTCGGCTTTGGAACGCCCTCCCTAGTGACATCAGATGGGCCCCCTCCCTCCTGACATTTCACAAGAAAGTCAAGCCCTGGCTGTTTGAGCAGGCATTTGCAGATGAAATATAACGGTTTAATTAGATATTTGGAATGACGACGATGTAAACTACCCTGAGACGCCTTCGGGGTGAGAGGGGCGGTATAGAAATATGGTAAATAAAATAAATACATAAATAAAATTCTTAGCGGGGGAGGTTGGACTGGGCGATGGCCCAGGCACGAGGTCTCTCTCTTCCAACTCTAGGATTCTATGTGTGTGCAGATGATGGACCTTCCCACCTGCTACTAAGGAGGATGTTCAAGTCCTGAACCAATGCTTGGCCGCTGTAACGGACTGGATGAGGGCTAACAAATTGAAACTAAATCCAGACAAGACAGAGGTACTCCTGGTCAGTCGCTAGGCCAAACAGGGCATAGGGTTATAGCCTGTGCTTGACGGGGTTACACTCCCCTGAGGAGCGAGAAGGCGAGCGGCGCGGGGTGAGCGACGAGAGTGCGGGGCCTGGCCTCCTGAGCAGCCTGGGCAGCCGCCTGAGCCAACCGAGGTCGGAGACTGAGGAGGAAGCTGGTAACGGAGGGATGGGGAGCGGGCCCCAGGCCTGTGGCGGGGGACCCCCCCATTCCGAGGAGAGACCTGGGGAGATGGCTGGGCCAACGGAGACGCCCTGGTGGAGCCCCTGGGGGGCACTTGGTTGCGAGACCCCCCTGGGTCCGCCAGGAGAGGCGTTGGCTGGGGGTGCCAAGATGGCGGCGATCCCGAGCCGCTTGGCGTCCTTAGCCCCGCCCTCCCCACAGTCCCCAGGGGCTGCGGCCCTGTATGACTCGAGGGCTCAGCCCTCACCTCCCCCGACTGACGGGCCGAAGCGGCGGCTGTCACTGGTGCCCCCCCCAGAGGCACTAGACATCTCTGGAGTCCTGGCGAGGGCTCCGGAGGCACGGCCCCAACGCCGAGCCTGCCTGTTGCCAGTTGTCCCCTTACCAGCGACCTGGCCGCAATCCCCCCCGCCTCCCCCTGACAGCTGGGGCCTGACTAGTCCACTGAGCCTGGGCAGACCAGTCTTGGATCTGACAAGCCGCGGGGGGTTTCCAGCATGGAGGTCAGGTGACCGTCGGAGAAGGCGACGTCGGAGGCCGAAGAGCAGCAGACTCCCTGGCCCTGGGACGCTTGCCACTGCCCGCCCAAGAGATGGGAGGCCTACAACGCTCGAGCCCAAGCCCTGGAATCTGCTGCGTGCCAGAACTTTCTGGGGTCCGGGCTTCAGGCGACGGAGGCCCCCTCTTGCAGGCTCACAGCGGAAGAGGGTCACTAACCGTGTGGATCGGGCACCTCCTGCCGGACCCCTGGACAATGGGGGACTGGCCACCTTGGACCAGTTCTGCGGGATCATTCTGAGACCGCCTCTGCTTCCCCCCTTTGATGGGAGAGTAGGGCCCGCTTGATCTGCTGGGCACTCTCCTGCCGGTTCTTGCTCCCACCTTGTTCCCTTCCCTTCTTTCTTATTGTTGTATTGTTCCCTGTCTGTCTACTAATGTTGTATTTTGTTGCCTCTTGGCTTTGTAAGCCGCTGCGAGCCTCAGGGAGTTTGGCGGCATAAAAGTCCAAGCAATAAATAAATAAATAAATAAATAAGACGCAGGTTCACAGCTTGGGAGTGATCCTGGACTCATCGCTGAGCCTGGAACCCCGGGTCTCGGTGGTGGCCGGGAGAGCATTTGCACAATTAAAGCTTGTGCGCCAGCTGTGCCCGTACCTTGGGAAGTCTGACTTGGCCACGATAGTCCATGCTCTGGTTACATCCGGTATAGACTACTGCAACGCTCTCTACGTGGGGTTGCCTCTGAAGACTGTTTGGAAACTGCAATTAGTCCAACGCTCGGCAGCCAAGCTACTAACAGGAGCGGGGTACAGGGAGCATACAACTCCCTTGCTGCGCCAGCTCCACTGGCTGCCAATTAGTTTCCGAGCACAATTCAAAGTGCTGGTTTTAACGTACAAAACCCTATACCAGGGCTGTCCAACTGGCGGCCCGGGGGCCGTATAAGGCCCCCCAGCCCCTTCCCTCTGGCCCCCTAAGCTTTTTAATAAAGAATAAAAATTGAAAAATAAAATAAATAATAAAAAGAATTAAAAATACCTACTTCCGGGTTCGGAGCAAGTATCGCGAATACGCAATCCACACGGGATTTCGCTGTCAACGAGATCACGCCGGCGTTGACAGCGAAATCCCATGTGGATTGCGTATTCTCGCGATACTCTTCGGCTACTCTACTACTGGATCGCTGAGGCCCACAGACGCGATTAGGACCTTCTTCGACTCCGTCGGTCGTTGCCTCTCGGCGGCCGGGTCCGCCTGGATCCTGCGCGTTTGGAAAAGGTAGGCCGAAGCAGGGGGCTCCTCAGGGGCTCCTCATTCCCTCCCCCATCTCCCCTCATGTATTAAATATAAAATTAAATATATTTAAAGATGAAATAAGGGAGATGGGATGCATTAAAATAAGGGGAGGGGAGGATGGAATTAAATATATTTAATATTAAATTAAAATAAGGGGAGAGGGAGGATGGAATTAAATATATTTAATATTAAATAAAAATACGGCGAGAGGATGGAATTAAATATATTTAATATTAAATTAAAATAAGGGGAGAGGGGAGGATGGAATTAAATATATTTAATATTAAATTAAAATAAGGGGGAGGGGAGGATGGAATTAAATATATTTAATATTAAATTAAAATAAGGGGAGAGGGGAGGATGGAATTAAATATATGTAATATTAAATTAAAATAAGGGGAGAGGGGAGGATGGAATTAAATATATTTAATATTAAATTAAAATAAGGGGGAGGGGAGGATGGAATTAAATATATTTATTATTAAATTAAAATAAGGGGAGAGGGGAGGATGGAATTAAATATATTTAATATTAAATTAAAATAAGGGGAGAGGGGAGGATGGAATTAAATATATTTAATATTAAATTAAAATAAGGGGGGAGGGAGGATGGAATTAAATATATTTAATATTAAATTAAAATAAGGGAGAGGGGAGGATGGAATTAAATATATTTAATATTAAATTAAAATAAGGGGAGAGGGGAGGATGGAATTAAATATATGTAATATTAAATTAAAATAAGGGGAGAGGGGAGGATGGAATTAAATATATTTAATATTAATATTAAAATAAAATAAGGAGAGGGAGGATGGAATTAAATATATTTAATATTAAATTAAAATAAGGGGAGGGGAGGATGGAATTAAATATATTTAATATTAAATTAAAATAAGGGGCCAGGGAGGGGCGGAGCCGAGGGGGCAAAGCCAGGGGCGGGGGCAAACCCTGCGGCCCCCCCAGGTCATCAGTGACCGGAATTCAGGCCCCTGGGCCGGTAGAAGTTGGACAGCCCTGCCCTATATGGTTCCGGCCCAGTTTACTTGTCTGAACGAATTCTCCCCTATGAACCATCAAGGACATTAAGATCCTCTGGAGAGGCCTTGCTCTCGATCCCGCCATCTTCGCAAGCGCGTCTGGTGGGGACGAGAGACAGGGCCTTCTCTGTGGTGGGCCCTCGGCTGTGGAACTCCCTCCCAAGCAATGTTAGATCTGCCCCCTTCCTGTTGTCCTTCCGGAGGCGGGTGAAGACTTGGATGTGGAACGATGCTTTCCCAGAATAGGCTGAGATTGATTTCAATTGGAAATGGGTGACCACTTTTATAGACCGAGCTGAATGTGGTTTCAATGGCAATGTGGTTTTTATGTATCTCTGTTTTTATGTATTTTAATATGCTGTTTTAAGATGTTTTAAATTTGTATGGCATTTTTCTGATTGGTTGCCACTGTGGGATTATTTGCATAACGCCTCTGATTGGCCAGCACCACCAACATTCCGACACTCTAAAGTGGCCGAGGGGGGAAGGAAAAGGCCTGAGGCAGTCAGGCATGGTGGGAGTTTAAGGCCAAAAACACTTTGCGGCCCCCAACAATGACAGAACAAGACCAAACTTGGCACACAGAACCCCCAAGACCCACTCTACATCCTGGTGCAGTTTGAGGGATGACGGGACTTGCAGTACTTTAACTCACTTCCTTAGAGCATTGTGGTCCACACCAATGACAGATCAGGACCAAACTTGGCACACAGAGGCCCAATGGCCCACTTTACAGCCTGGAGCACTTTAGGGCAGGATGGGCCTCAAATGATGGGATTTGCAGTACCTTCACCTGATTCACTTCCCAAACAACACTGTAGCCCCTACAAATCACAGACCAGGCCCAAACTTGCCACACAGAGTACTCATGACCCACTCTACATCCACACAATATTGTCAGGAATTCCCCTGTGCTTTCACTGTTGCTTTTTATATGGGGAGGATCTTTTGTATATAATAAAACTCAGTGTATGTATGTATGGATATATGTGGAGGTGTGGATATGTGGCAGCTTTCTGATTGGCTACCACTTTCACAGACCACTGTGACAAGCACGGGTGACGGATCTGGACCAAATCTGGCACACATCACCTCCATGACCCCCTTTACGTCCTGGTAAGGTTTGGGGGGGGGGGCAGACAAAGGATGATGGGATTTTATTACTTTCCAACCCTTTGGATCCCACAGACCACTGCAGCCCACAACAAAAACCGATAAAGACCAAACTTGGCACACAGAGCCCCCATGGCCCACTCTACATCCTGGTGCAGTTTGGAGGAGGATGGACCACAGATGACGGGACTTGAAGTACCTCCACTCATTTCCCGAGATCGCTGCTATGCTCATCCAATGATTGATCAAGACCATGATTGGCACACAGAGCCCTCATGACACACTCTACATCCTACTGCAGTTTGGAAGAGGGCGGACCATGGATGATGGGACTTGAAGTACCTGCACTCACTTCCCAAGACCACTGTGAGACTCATCCAATGACTGATCAAGACCAAACTTGGCATACAGAGCCCCCATGACCCACTATGCATCCTGGTGCAGTTTGGAGGAGGATCAGGCCCGGATCACCCATAAGGCCACACTAGGCCACGGCCTAGAGGCGCAGCCGAGGGGGGGCGCCAGATCCGGACCCCCCCCATTTTTTTAAAAGTCGATCTTCGGGCGCTTCCAGGGGTGGGGCTTCCTTTCCTCCTCCTCCGCGATGCGCCCGGCTTCCTTGACTCAAGGCAAGGAGGAGGAGGAAGGAAGGGAAGGCTCGCCCCTGGGGCGCGCGGAGGAAGGAGCTGCAAGGAGGTGTGTGTGGGGGGGGGGGATGTGTGTGCGGTAGAGTTTGGTTTGGGGGCGTAATTCCAAAGTGTGGCCTAGGGCAGTGTTTCCCAACCTTTTTTGAGCCGCGGCACACTTTTTACATTTACAAAATCCTGGGGCACACCACCAACCAAAATGACACAAAATGACACTCTAACACAGTAATACATATAGTTAATATGTCTTTAAATGTATTCATACACTCCGTGTGAAACCTGGGCCTGTTTCGATGAACACAACATAGATATCCTGGCAGGAATGGCAGAAAGACACAAACTTCTCACACAGAACTCCCATAACTAAGAGTGGTTATGGTGTACACTGACCTTGGGTTTTGGAGTTGTAGTTCACCTATATCCAGAGAGCACTGTGGACTGAAACAATGTTGGATCAGGACCAAACTTGGCATGAATACTCAATATGCCCAAATGTGAACACAGATGGAGTTGGGGGAAAATAGACCTTGACATTTGGGAGTTACAGTTTCTGGGATTTATAGTTAACACACAATCAAAGATCATCCTGAACTCTTGCAACAATGGAATTGAACCAAGCTTGGCACATTGAACTCCCATTACCAACAGAAAGTACTGAAAGGGTTTGTTTGGGAATTGGCCTTGAGTTTGGAAGTTGTAGTTCACCTACACCCGCCAGAGAGCCCTGTGGGCAGAAGGGGGAAGAAAGGGCATTGGAGGTTCCAATTTCCCACGGCACACCTGATGATTGCTCACGGCACACTAGTGTGCCACGGCACACTGGTTGGGAAACACTGGCCTAGGGCGCCAAAATTGGTTAATCCAGGCCTGAGGAGGATGCTCTATTGGACTCTGATATGGAAGTTGTAGTTCACCCACATCCACTGAACCCATCTGACATTTATCTCTAGACTAAACTTGGAGCATAGATAAGCAATGCTTTTCTCAAATAAGCCGGGCAACCCCGGGCCCCCAAGCTAGTAAATACATAAATAAATAACAGAGACCAATACAATTTAGAGAATGGGAAATAATATGGCGTAAAAACCTCAAAATTACATATGCTACTGATCTGAAAGAAAACTGGCTCAAAATGATCCACCGTTGGTATATTACACCGCAAAAATTGAGTACTATGTATAAAATATGGACAATAAATGTTGGAAATGTAAGATACAGGAAGGTACTTTCTACCACATGTGGTGGACCTGTCCTAAGACAAAAGAATACTGGTCAATGATCCATCAAGAATGTAAACAAATGTTAAAAACAGACTTTCCAAGAACTCCGGAACTATACCTATTAGGACTAATAGGAGATGAGACCTTTGAAAATGAAAACCAACAGAAGCTTTTTGTGTACCTGGCCACGGCGGCACGGATAGTCTTCGCAAAACTTTGGAAGCAAAATCTCCTCCCAGACAAAGAACAATGGTTGGAGAAAGTGATGGAAATCAAGGGAATGGACGAACTAACGTACTGGCTTCGCCAGAATAATGGCCAGGGGAATACGATGACAGACTGGTCAGTGATTAAGGAATATACAAAACTAATGAAAATAGAATGAAACATTCTGTCAAAAATTACATTAAAAAATATAAGTAAGAGCACTTTAGGATGCCCAATGTTGAAGAAGTAATATAACAATGTAACATGATAAAGTATGGAATTAGAACGGAAGTCAAAACTGCCCCATATCCCCTCCACTCTACCCTTTTCCTTTCGTATTCGTGTATGGTATATTTGTATGTTTTGTAATGTCTACAAAAATTTGAAAATTCAATAAAATCATTTATAATAAATAACAGAGAGAGGGATGATGGGACTTGAAGTCCCTTCACTCACTTCCCGAGACCACTGCAAGCCAAATAAACCACTCAAAAAGATCAAACTTGGCACACAACGTCTATGATTCTATGTGTGTGCAAATGATGGACCTTGAGAGCCCATAGGAGAGGGAGATGCCAGGCAGGCAGGCAGGCAGGCGAAGAGGTGGGCGGGGGCTGGAAGCCACAGCCTGAGGAGGAGCACGGGCTCTGCTGGAAGAAGAGGCTCCCGCGGGGGGGGGGGCGTGCAGGGCAGGCCCCTCCCTCCCTCCGACGAGGCCCCGCCCCTTTCTCCCTCCCTCCCCCCTCCCTCCTCGAGGTGGAGGGAGCCTGGCCGAGCGGGACGGGACGGGACGGGAGGTCCGTCACGGCACACTAGTGTGCCACGGCACACTGGTTGAGAAAGACTGCTCTAACACAGTAAAGAATGGCTGGGGGATGGTGGCCTGCTGGGAGCAGTTGCTGGGAGTACCGAAGACGGGGGACGGGGAGGAGCCAGGCCATGCCATGCCCCCCCTCCCCCAGTCTTCACCTCTCACACAGCTTCGCCAGCCTTGAGGGGACAGTACCAAGCCAGCATTGCCACTGCCCCCTCAAGGCTGGCAAAGCTGTGTGAGCGCTGAAGACGGGGGGGGGGGGAGGGGAGGATGCCATGCCCTGCGCCCTCCCCCAGCTTCAGCTCTCCCACAGAGGAGCATGAGCGGTGGATGGACTTCAGTGGGCAGGGCTCCTCCTCCGCGCAGCTTCAGCAAGCGAGGGACAAGAGTCATGGCGGGAGTCATGGCGGATTGGAGGCTGGCTGGGGAAACGGCCGAAGGAGGCGGTGCCCTGGCCCCTTCTTCTTCGCCACCACCGCCCGGCCCTTCCTCCTCCTCCCCCAAGCAGCAGGAGTTCGGCAGGAGGAGGGGGGAGGAAGGGGGCAGAGAGCTTTCTCGTGCACGCCTGATGATCGCTCACGGCACACTGGTTGAGAAACACTGCTCTATTGGACTCTGATGTGGAAGTTGTAGTTCACCCACATCCACTGAACCCACCTGACATTCATCTCTAGACTAAACTTGGAGCACAGATAAACAATGCTTTTCTCAAATAGTAAATAAATAAATAACAGAGAGAGGGATGATGGGACTTGAAGTCCCTTCACTCACTTCCCGGGACCACTGCAAGCCGAATAAACCACTCAAAGAGATCAAACTTGGCACACAACGTCTATGATTCTATGTGTGTGCAGATGACGGACCTGAAGAGCCCATAGGAGAGGGAGATGCCAGGCAGGCAGGCAGGCAGAAGAGGTGGGCGGGGGCTGGAAGCCACAGCCTGAGGAGGAGCACTGGCTCTGCTGGAAGAAGAGGCTCCTCCCTCCCTCCGACGAGGCCCCGCCCCTTACTCCCTCCCTCCCCCCCCCTCCTCGAGGTGGAGGGAGCCTGGCCGAGCGGGACGGGACGGGACGGGAGAGAGAGGCGCCTCGCGCTGGCTGCCCGCGCTCGCCCCTTCATGGCGCGCGCGCCCTCGGCGGTGGGGCTGCCCTCGCCTCCTCCGCTGCTGCTGCTGCTGCTGAGCCTGTGCTGGGCCACGTCGGGGCAGCAGCAGCAGCAGCAGCCGGGCCTCCTCCACGACGAGGCGGACAACCAGGAGAACATCCTCTCCCAGGTAAGTAGGCAGCCCAGGCTGCTCCCCACAGCCCTCGTCCTTCTCCTCCTCCAAGGGGCTTCCTTGCGGCTCTGTCTGTCTGGCTTGCTTTCCTTCCTTCCTTTCCCTGCCCTCCAGCACTCCAGCCAGGGCGCCCCCCCCGCTCTCTCTCTCTCTCCGTCCCTCAGCCACTGCGAGGGCTGCTGCTGCTCCTGCCCTCTGCCGGCCACCGTGGGAACCTCGCTTTTGGGGTCACGTGACAGAGGAGCTAACGCAGGACTTCAGGGTGGACAGCAACCCTAGCAAGGCAGGCAGGCTCAGAGCTAAGTCTGAGAGCAAGGGGAGCACGCCACACACGAGCAAGGCTTGCTGGTCACGTGGCTCTCTCTCTCTCTCCTGCAACTGAGTGGGAATCAGGGGCGGTCTAAAGTAATTTTATATGGTAAGCGAACATTATTTTGCCCCAAAAAAAAAAAAAAACATTATTTTGGCCCTCCCCATGTAAAACAAATATACAATTATAATATCACAATACCATTAGTAGTATTATATTGTATCAATGTATATACAATATATTATACTATTATAATAAAATAATAAATAAAATTATCCTCTACTAAATATTTTCATTACTCCTATAAAACTCAAATAACCCAAAATAAAGTAAAATAAAATATTATATATTACTATTTGCCTGCGCAGTTGCGCCTGTCTCTCCTTGATGCTCCCGGCCGGTGCGCACGCGGGGAGGTGGGCGGGTTGTGGTAGGGTTCACACGTGATTGGGCCTGGCGAAGGAGTTCGCCCCAGCATGCGGCGGCTACTTCCGGTGGCAGCTGTCAGGAGGCAATACGTCGCCAATACCCCTTTGGCTCCACTCCCCTCTCCCTTTGTCTCCGCCCCCTGCCTGCCCAATTGGGTCACCGTATTTGGCGTCAGGGCGGAGACAAAGGGAGAGGGGAAGCATTCCCTGCCTGCCCGGTAGGGAGTGCTTTGCTTACAGGCTTCTGCGCACAGGAGCTACTGGGCATGCGTGGAGGTTTTCGCGCATGCACAGTTGCTCCTGCACTCAACTTCAGCTCGGGAGCAACTGCGCCTGCGCAAAAACCTCAGTGCATGCCCAGAAGCGGCGTCGGAGCGCACAAGGCCAGGGCCCAAAAGCAGGCAGCCGCAGCGGTGCCTGAGGAACATCCCAGATGGCGCCCCTTCCCAGATGGCGCCCCATGCGGCCGCTTCCTTGGCCTCCCAGTAGGACCACCCCTGGTGGGAATCCCACCACGTTTGCATTGTCTGGGGGGGGGGACCTTCCACACAGCTTTGGAACTGGATTATATGGCAGTGTGGACTCATAATAATAATAATAATAATAATAATAATAATAATAATAATAAAGACTGGCATAAGCCAGTCAAGGGGTCCCCAGTGGTGATCTGGGTACAGTCCCTAAAGACCTTGGCCTGCACTTCAACACAATCAGCGCTGACCAAATTATTTTATTTATTTATTTATTATTTTTCTATACCGCCCCTCTTACCCCAAAGGCGACTCAGGGCGGTTTACACAAGGCGGCCTCTGCCCTCCAATCAAAACGCGAGCCAAACAAACCAAACAATAACCATATAACACAACAATTAGCAATTAAAACATACAATTACAGTCTCAGCATCACGTTGAAATCACTTTCCGTCAATTTGTCGTCATTCCATATATCTAATTAAACCATTATATTTCATCAAACAGCCAGGTCTTGACTTTCTTGCACAATGTCAGGAGGGAGGGGGCCAATCTGATGTCACTAGGGAGGGCGTTCCAAAGCCGAGGAGCCACCACTGAAAAGGCCCCGCCAATCTCTCATCCCCACCAATCGCGCCTGCGAAGAAGGCGGGACCGAGAGCAGAGCCTCTCCGGATGATCTTAAATATCTCAATGGTTCATAGGGAGAGATGCGTTCGGGCAGGTAAGTTGGACCCGAACCGTTTAGGGCTTTAAAGGCTAAAGCCAGCACTTTAAATTGTGCCCGGTAGCAAACTGGCAGCCAGTGGAGCTGGCACAACAGGGGAGTTGCACGCTCTGTGAATGGCGCTCCTGTTATCAACCTGGCTGCTGTCCGTTGGACTAGTTGCAGCTTCCAACAGTCTTCAAAGGCAGCCCCATGTAGAG
The DNA here is from genome assembly GCA_030556195.1 of Anolis apletophallus. Classification (NCBI taxonomy): domain Eukaryota; kingdom Metazoa; phylum Chordata; class Lepidosauria; order Squamata; family Anolidae; genus Anolis; species Anolis apletophallus. The sequence continues at coordinate 162,054,611 of JARBWK010000005.1, read as the reverse complement.
AGCGTTGCACTCATCTATTACCATCTTCCAGCTGCAAAAGGCCACCTTGCTGGGATCTGCACGCATTATTCGCTGATACATCACACCAGGGCCGTAGCCAGGATTTTGATTTGGGGGGCTGAGTCTGAGTGGGAGTGGGTCTACCCTAGCAAACATTTTGTGTCGTTATCCCAATACCCCCGTGTATATGGGATATATTGAGCATGGTGATCAGATCATGATATGAATACACACAATAGTTTAAATAATGTACCAATAAGGCTTTCTCGTGGACTACCCTGAAATTGGGGGTGAAGCCCCCAAGCCCCCCGGCTACATGCCTGCATCACACAGTCCTAGACACTTGGGAAGTGTCCCGATTACACACAGATGACCAACGGAATATTATGACGATGCAACAGAAACTGATTTTAAGAATGAGATGCTGAGATTTGTATCATTTTATATGGCTGTTTTTATCATATTTATGATGTATTTTGTCTGTGGGCACTTGCTTCCGTGTGTTCACCGCCTCGAGTCGCCTTCGGGCTGAGAGGGGCGGTATAGAAGCATAGTAAATAAATAAATAAATAAATAAATAAATAAATAAATAAATAAATAAATTTGTGAGGTGGTGCCGTTTTTGGCCCCTTCAGCACCTTTCTGTGTTAGGCTTGTAAAGGTAGTCCCCAGATGTGATGTTTTGTTTACAAAAGAGAACATGTGTGGATGTTGCCCAGGGATGGGCAAACCTTGACCCTTCGGCTGTTAGGAATTGTGGGAGGTGAAGTCCAAAACATCCGGAGAGCTAAAGTTTGCCCATGCCTGATGTAGCCTTTAGGTGTCTTTTGTAGCTGTAATATGCTCCAAGGTGGCCCTTGCAGCTTTGTGATTCAGAGTGCTACAGAATTGACAATATTTATATATGTACGGCTCTATACGGTTCTGGCCCAGCTTACTTGTCCGAACGCATCAACCGCTACGTCCCATCCTGTACCTTAAGATCATCCGGGGAGGCCCTGCTTTCACTCCCGCCTATTTCTCAAATGCGGTTGGTGGGGACGAAGGATAGGGCCTTCTCGGTGGTAGCTCCCCGTCTGTGGAACGCACTCTCTATTGATGTTCAATCAGCTTCATCCCTCCTGGCATTCAGGAAAAAAGTGAAATCCTGGTTATGGGACCAAGCGTTTGCACTTTAGCACGATACGGCACTTTGATTGGGTTGAGATGGCAATCTGGTGGACGAGACCTAATGCTTATGGATGGAATACTGTTTTAACTGTTGTGAATGTACACGATGCATTTTAATGTTAATTGTATTTTTTAATGTATTTTAATTCTAGCTATATTTTAATGTATTTTATTCTTAACTGTTTGCTTTTATTATATGTATACTATGTGGCATCGAATCGTTGCCGTTGTTAGGCTGCTCTGAGTCCCCCCTCGGGGGTTGAGAAGAAGCGGGGTAGAAATGATGGAAATAAATAAATAAATGTATATGTATAGGGGATGTTTATAATGCCAAGAAGCCCCTATTTTGCCATCTTGGTGGAGAAATGCTGGTACTGATAGTAGTACAAAGTAACCTTTTCAAGTCCAACATTGAGACAGTGTAAAAAGAATGCTCAGATGCTCAAGCAGCTCTGGAGTGTAAATTCTGCCAACTCTCCTGCAGGCCCCAATTTTAAATTAATTGGTTTGCTTGGTTTGCTTTTGCTTCCTTCGTTATTCAGCTTTCTCAAGGGTAGGTTGTAGGCCTGGGCAATCATGGTTCTAAATGGTTCTAAAGTACTTACAAAACTAAAGTTCTGGTGGTGAACACTAGGTGGCGCTGGTGCTTTGCTTCGACAGTGTTGCTAAAGTTCTGGTGGTGAACACTAGGTGGCGCTGTTGCTTTGCTTCTACAGTGTTGCTAAAGTTCTGCTGGTGAACACTAGGTGGCGCTGGTGCTTTGCTTCTACAATGTTGCTAAAGTTCTGGTGGTGAACACTAGGTGGCACTGGTGCTTTGCTTCTACAGTGTTGCTAAAGTTCTGGTGGTGAACACTAGGTGGCGCTGTTGCTTTGCTTCTACAATGTTGCTAAAGTTCTGGTGGTGAACACTAGGTGGCGCTGTTGCTTTGCTTCTACAATGTTGCTAAAGTTCTGGTGGTGAACACTAGGTGGCGCTGTTGCTTTGCTTCTACAATGTTGCTAAAGTTCTGGTGGTGAACACTAGGTGGCGCTGTTGCTTTGCTTCTACAATGTTGCTAAAGTTCTGGTGGTGAACACTAGGTGGCGCTGTTGCTTTGCTTCTACAATGTTGCTAAAGTTCTGGTGGTGAACACTAGGTGGCGCTGTTGCTTTGCTTCTACAATGTTGCTAAAGTTCTGGTGGTGAACACTAGGTGGCACTGGTGCTTTGCTTCTACAGTGTTGCTAAAGTTCTGGTGGTGAACACTAGGTGGCGCTGGTGCTTTGCTTCTACAGTGTTGCTAAAGTTCTGGTGGTGAACAATAGGTGGCGCTGGTGCTTTGCTTCTACAGTGTTGCTAAAGTTCTGGTGGTGAACACTAGGTGGCGCTGGTGCTTTGCTTCTACAGTGTTGCTAAAGTTCGGGTGGTGAACACTAGGTGGCGCTGGTGCTTTGCTTCTACAGTGTTGCTAAAGTTCTGGTGGTGAACCTTTCAGAACTCTAACAAAACTTTGTGAGGATGTGATGGAAAGTGATTTCAATGTGATGCTGAGAACTGTCATTGTATGTTTTTAATTGCTAATTGTTGTGTTATATGGTTATAGTTTGGTTTGTTTCTGCTCGTGTTTTGATTGGAGGTCAGAGACTGCCTTGTGTAAACCGCCCCGAGTTGCAACAGCTGCAGAGCTGTTTGGGCTGGAAGTCAGCCTGAAGAAAACGGAAGTCCTCTACCAGCCTGTACCACAGGAAGAACACCATCATCCCCACGTCAGCATAGGCAAATCTGTGCTTAAGTCCGTTCAGCAGTTCACCTCCCTGGGAAGCATAATCTCTTCAGACGCCAAGATTGACAAAGAGATAGATCACAGATTAGCAAAGGCATAGAGTGCATTCGGAAGGCTTCACCAAAGAGTCTGGCGCAACAAGCACCTGAGGCAAAGCACAAAAATCAGTGTGTACAGAGCTATTGTACTGTCTATTCTCCTTTATGGGTCTGAAACATGGGTGACCTATCGTCAATACCTACGACTCCTCGAACGCTTTCATCAGCGCTGTCTTTGCACAATCCTAGATGTACACTGGACCAACTATGTGAAGAACGTTGCTCTCCTTGAGCAAGTAGGGATCACCAGCATTGAGGCCATGCTTTTGAGAACACAGCTGCGCTGGGCAGGGCATGTTTCCAGGATGGAGGACCACCACCTCTCAAAGATACTACTCTATGGTGAACTCGCCACGGGTCAGCGCAAGAGAGGCGCGCCCAAAAAGAGATACAAGGACTCCCTGAAACAACACCTCAGGCTCGGCCAGATTGATCACCAACAATGGTCCACCCTAACCTCACATCGGGAGGCATGGAGACGCACTATCCACAATGCTGTGGCCTTTTTCGAGAAGACACGTTGAATGGGTTTCGAAGAGAAACGACAACGCAGAAAGAACCGCAACTTGGAAACAACATCACCCAAGGAGACTTTCTGCTGTGCTTTCTGCAACCAGACTTGCCTCTCTCAGATTGGCCTTTTTAGTCATCAACGCGCTTATAATTAGCGTGAGATGAGTCCTTCTTAAGAATCTTCGTTCGCGAAGTAATGCCGAGACCGATCCTGGTGGAGGCCAAAAGGGGGCGCTAGACAGAGCAGGATAGTCCATTTTAGAGGGGGACTGCCAAGTGGGTTGGGAATACCTCTGGTTCTTAATTAAACCAATTATTGCTACTTAGAGGGAAGTCTCTTTCCACATTAATTTACTCCATGGCTTAATAAATACACACTCTTTGGTTCAGTTTCCTTACAAATAAGACTGTCTCTGTTTGTCAGATGAAAACCTGCTCATACGTAATGCTGGATTGATGAAATAGCAAGAGTGTTTGTGATGATACAAAGGAAGCAAGTTGGATATATTTTACTAGCTGTCCCCGGCGCGCGTTGCTGCGCCCAATGTATTTTTTTCTGTATCGTTCTCTATCTATCTGTTTCTGTCTATCTCTCTTTTTATCGTTCTCATTGGTTCTCTCTCACGATTTCTCTGTCTCTCTCTCTCCCTTTTCTCTCTCGATCTCTCTGTGTCTATCATTTTCTGTCTGTGTCTCTCTCTCTCTGTCCCTGTCTTTGTCTCTCTATCAATCTGTAGCAGTCTTTCTCTCTGTGTTTCTATGTCTTTCATTCTCTGTCTATCACTCTCTCTCTCTCTGTATAATTCTCTCTGTATCATTCTCTCTCTATCACTCTTTCTTTCTCTTTCTATCATTCTCTCTGTCTCTCTCTCTTTCTATCTCTATCATGCTCTCTCTATCATTCTCTGTCTATCACTCTCTCTCTCTGTATAATTCTCTGTATCATTCTCTCTCTATCACTCTTTCTTTCTCTTTCTATCATTCTCTCTGTCTCTCTCTCTTTCTATCTCTATCATGCTCTCTCTATCATTCTCTGTCTATCACTCTCTCTCTCTGTATAATTCTCTCTGTATCATTCTCTCTCTATCACTCTTTCTTTCTCTTTCTATCATTCTCTCTGTCTCTCTCTCTTTCTATCTCTATCATGCTCTCTCTATCATTCTCTGTCTATCACTCTTTCTCTCTCTGTCTCTCTTTCTGTATCATTGTCTCTGTATCATTCTCTCCCTGTCTCTGTTTCTCTCTCTCTCTCTCTTTCTCTCCCTCTTTCTCTCTCTATCAGCCTTTCTGCCTCGGTCTTTATCTGTCTCTCTCTCTCTCTCTCGTTGATTCTTTGTACCTTTCGCTCCGTGCCTCTCTGTCTGTCTCTGGCGGTGGTGGTGGTGGTGGTGGGGCAGTGTGAAGCAGCTGGGAGGACGGGAGGAGGCGGCGGAGGGGGTGGACGAAGCGGGCATGGCGGCGGTCGTCTGCCCCTGGGCCGGAAGGGGCTTGGAGATGGCGGAGGAGGCGGGTCAGGTCTGGGGACTACAGCTCCCAGTATGCCCCGCGCGGCCACTCTGGCCTATTTCCGGCCTTGTCTCCGCCCTCCTTCCGGTTGTGCCGCGCGGAGCCTCTGAAAATTGTAGTCCCGTGGCCGTGCCGTTCTCCCTCGCCATTTTGCTGCCTCTCCTGGTGGAGGGTCGTGCGGGCGATGTGGGTGTTGCATAGCATGCGGGAAGCGGCGGGGAAGCGGCGGAGGAGGTGGGCATGGCGGGGGCCGTGCTGGTGGGGTCTGGGAGCCGCGTGGAGGCAGCGAAGGAGGTTGTGTGTTGCGGTGGAGGTGGGCACGGTGGAGGTGGCACGGGTCCGGGTCCTGGAGTGGTTGGTAGGTGGGGAATGAGGTGGTGATGGCACCCCAGACGGAGGGAGAGGGGTTGCGGTTTGGGGGGGGGGAGCCGGCGCCATTGTCCCTAGTGGGGGAAGGAGGGAATTGCATTGGAGTGAGCGCCGCAACATTGTGGTCTATGGCTGCAGTTTTGGGGGTGTAGTTTGAGGGTCTTGCAAGGTACCTAGGGCGGAATTTTTGTGCCCTCTAGGTACCTCGTGGTAGGTGGTAATGTGTTGGGTGGTTTTTGTGCCTCGGAGGCATGTAGTTTTCCTGTACATTTGTCCCGTTGCACGACCATTCTCCTTTTATATATATAGAAGATAGATTAGATCAGCTGATATTGCTAAAGGAGTAAATAGGTTTAGATTCCTCAATCTTGTAAACCAGGGGTGCTCAGGAAGTCGATCGCGATCGACTAGTCGATCCCAAGTCCATTTCAGGTAGCTCGCAGCCAGATGGGGCGCTTCTGCGCGCACGCACGCTCCCGCCGCCGCCTTCTGCCCGTGCGCGGGGCTTCTTTCACCAAAATGAGGCTTTAGTGGGCGGGCCCTGGCACTCGTCACTTCACAAGTTGTGGTGACGTGACCGCCCATTGGTTGCTCCTGGGGGGGGGGGAGCAAGGCGAAGGCGCGTGCAGGGATAGGATGCGAGGCTGCGGGAGGGAGTGAGTGTGTGTGAGAGAGAAGGCCTCACCGGAGGAGGATGGTCCCCGCGGTGGGGCTGCAGCTGAAGAGTGTGTCCTGTCTCTCACTCGCCTCGGCCTTCGGCGGCACTGGGTCCCCGGGGGCCGAGGCGAGTGAGAGACAGGGCGCGCTCTTTACCTGCAGCCTCACTGTGGGGACCATCCTCCTCCAGTGAGGCTTTCTCTTTCACACACGCACACACACTCACTCCCTCCGGAGGAGGATGGTCCCCGCGGTGGGGCTGCAGCCGAAGAGTGCGCCCTGTCTCTCACTCGCCTCGGCCCTCTGTGACCCAGTGCCGCCCAGGGCCAAGGCAAGTGAGAGACAGGGCATGCTCTTCAGCTGCAGCCTCACCACGGGGACCATCCTCCTCTGGCTCGGCCTTCTCTCTCTCTCTCTCTCTCTCTCTCTCTCTCTCTCTCTCTCTCACACACACACACACACACACACACTCCCTCCCGCAGCCTTGCATCCTATCCCTGTGCGCGCATTCGCCTTGCTCCCCCCCAGGAGCAACCAATGGGCAGTCACGTCACCACACCGTATGAAGTGATGAGCGGCAGGGCCCGCCCACTAAAGCCTCATTTTGGCTAAAGAAGCCCCGCGCGTGAGCGGAAGGCGGTGGCAGGAGCACGCGCGGGAGCGTGCGTGGCGGAGGATTGGAAGCGCGCCAGGTAAATCTTTTTGACTTGGTTATTATAAAGGTAGCTCGCAAGCTGAAAAAGTGTGGGCACCCCTGTTGTAAACAGAACGGAATAGCAGAAATGGCTCACGTCCCGGGAAGCAAAATTTTATTATGGGTTTAAAGAAACTGTCTCTTTCAGAATTATGTGGTTTAATATACACAAATATGAAATAGGATGAACTGAAGGAAGTTGCAGGAACAGTTGTGCATGGCATGGATATTAAGCAGAAGGCTTGAAAAACTGAGCAAGAGTAACCAAAATGTTGTGCAGTCCAACATTTGTGGTGGTTTGTTTTTTTTAAAAAAAAACAACAACAACACAAACTGTTTCAGAGTCCTCTTCCTTGTTTGCCTAGCGCTGCCCCAACTGCACAATAAAAGCGGTAAAACCCAGAGTTTAGAAATGTTATTTTTCTGGACTGTCTTGTATAGTATATCCCAGCCGCCTACCTGCCATCACAACTAACAGTCCGTCTGTGACTCACTTTAATTGCACCAAAAGGAAGGCCATTCCAATGTTGTGTCTCAATGGACAACCTATAATTACAACCAAAGCGTATGGTTGTTAGTGTCCTGTGCTTTCTAGTTATTTCTTACTTAAGGCAAACTTGTCACAAGGTTTCCCTGGCTGGATTTGTTCAGTGTCCCGTCATTTTGCCGAGGGAACACTTTTCTCATAGTATTTACGTATAGACTCACATTTAGTTGAATTCAGTCTTAAAATATATTATATATATTATATGGCTCTCACTGAAATAAATTTCCAAATATTTTGCTTTCATGGCTCTCTGAGTCAAAAAGGTTCCCGACCCCTGCTTTAAAGGAAATTCTCTGGATTGCATTTACAGTTGTTAGAAAGCGGCTTTGGCTCACAGGGTGCGGTGCTGTGTTTCTGAACTCAAGCAAAGGCCTTGTCTCGTTCTTCAAAGGATACTAGACATAAATGCCTTGTGGACTGCCAGAAAAGTCCCTTTGTGGCACCGACTTTTTCTAAAGATACTACTATGGCTGCGCTCTCCATTGGCGCCCCCTTGCAGTGGGGGAGAGGCTTGCATGCCCTAATGAAGTTGTGAGCTATGCTGGCGGTCAAGTCAGAGACGGCGATGCTCTCTCGGAGCCCTTTCTAATAACTAACAGAATGAAGCAAGGTTGTGTTCTTGCACCAACCCTATTGACAATCTTCTTCAGCATGATGCTCCAAAGGGCTACGGCAGACCTCGAAGAAGAAGGCATATATAATACACTATCGTACTGATGGCAACTTGTTCAACTTAAGCCACCTGAGGGCTTGCACTAAGACTCTAAACTATCTAGTCCGTGAGCTGCTTTTTGCTGACGATGCTGCCCTTGTCGCTCATTCAGAAGCAGCCCTGCAGCGCCTCACATCCTGCTTTGCAAGAGCTGCAGAGCTGTTTGGGCTGGAAGTCAGCCTGAAGAAAACAGAAGTCCTCTACCACCCCCCACACCACAGGAAGAACACCATCATCCCCATGTCAGCATAGGCACATCTGTGCTTAAGTCCGTTCAGCAGTTCACCTCCCTGGGAAGCATCATCTCTTCAGACGCCAAGATTGATAAAGAGGTAGATCACAGATTAGTAAAGGCATAGAGTGCATTCGGAAGGCTTCACAAAAGAGTCTGGAACAAACAAGCACCTGAGGCAAAGCACCAAAATTAGTGTGTACAGAGCTATCGTACTGTCTATTCTCCTCTATGGGTCTGAAACATGGGTCACCTATCGCCAACACCTCGAACGCTTTCATCAGCGCTGTCTTTGCACAATCCTAAATATACACTGGACTGACTGTGACGAATGTTGCTGTCCTTGAGCAAGCAGGGATCACCAGCGTTGAGGCCATGCTATTGAGAACACAGCTGCGCTGGGCAGGGCACGTCTCTAGGATGGAGGACCACCACCTCCCAAAGATACTACCCTATGGTGAACTTGCAAGAGAGGCGCCCCCAAAAAGAGATATCAGGACTCCCTGAAACAACATCTCAGACTCAGCGAGATTGATCACCAACAATGGTCCACCTTGGCCTCACATCGGGAGGCACTATCCACAATGCTGCGGCCTCTTTCGAGAAGACACGCCGAATGGGTCTCAAAGAGAAACGACAATGCAGAAAGAACCGCAACTTGGAAACAACATCACCCGAGGAGACTTTCTGCTGTGCTTTCTGCAACCGAACTTGCCTATCTCAGATTGGCCTCTTTAGTCATCAACGTGCTTGTAAGAAGTGTGGGATGAGTCCTTCCTAAGAATCTTCGTTCGTGAAGTAATGCCGAGAGAGAGACTATGGCTGCATTTCTCATAACATGTTGTGTCTGGTTCTATCTGTTTTCGGCCATGTTCGCTGGGAAGTTCTCTTATATAAGCCACACTAAAGGAATTGGGAGACGCAGAGATCCTGCTCGTATCGATAGTGCTTGTGCCGGGGAACTTCCCATTTGGCCCTGATGTAAATGAGATCATTCTGGAATGAGCGGTGTGATCATTGTACTCTTAATTTCCCCAAACCCTTTACAGAGGCAACATCTTTTGGGGGAAGGTAACTCGTTTGGTTTGGGAAGTCTGGGCAGTGGAAGAACTTACTTTCCCAAATACTCAAGGCATAGAAAATTCAAAGAGTAAGCAACATTTTAAACCAGTGACTTATGTCTCCAGAATTTCACAACGCCTGTCTGTGCCTCTCTCAATCACTCCATAGAGCAGTGTTTCTCAACCTTTTTTGAGCCGAGGCACACTTTTGACATTTAAAAAATCCCGGGGCACACCACCAACCAAAATGACACGAAATGACACTCTAACACAGTAATACATATAGTTAACTGACCTTGAGTTTTGGAGTTGTAGTTCACCTACATCCAGAAAGCACTCTGGACTCAAACAATGTTGGATCAGGACCAAACTTGGCATGAATACTCAATATGCCCAAAAGTGAACACAGATGGAGTGCCACCTCGGAGTTGGTTGAGGTAGGCAGGATTTCCCTGGGTACTGGTTGTGGGGGGTCGGGAGCAGGTGAGGGTTTTGCCCTCCCTTCTGCTCGAGATCCCCGTGTACAACTGGTGGGCCACTGTGTGATACAGAATGCTGGACTAGATGGGCTGAGGCCCGATTCAGCATGGCTCTTCTTATGTTCTTATGTTTGGGGAAAATTGACAGGGAGCCGGAGGGAACCGCAGTGAAGAGGAGGGGGAGGAGGGAGGCAAAAGGAACCCCCTGCCCGAGCCGCCCTCTGCATGCGAACGGCTCAGGCAAACAGAGCAGGCGCCTCTGGGGCCTTCCCTTCTCCCAAACCGCTGTTTAGGAGAAGGCAAGGCCCCAGAGGCGCCTGCTCTGTTTGCCCGAGCCGTTCTTGCATGCGGAGGGCGGCTCGGGCAAACGGAGCAGGCGCCTCTCGGGCCCTGCCTTCTCCCAAACAGCGGTTTGGGAGAAGGCAAGCCTCGAGATTGGCTCCGTTTCCCCAGTTCTCCCTCACAAGCAGAGGGAGAGCCTGGGGAACAGGCCCTGTCTGGGAGTCGGGTTTGGGCGGCTCGCCTCTTCCGCCAGGTTCCACGGGCCCTGCGGGGAGCCGTTTTCCCAGTTTGCGCCAGATTCCCTCCTCCTCCTCCTTCTGTGGGGTCACTTCTGGAGGAGGAGGAGAGCGTCGCCTGGCCCCTCCCCTCCTGAACCTCCCCTGCCTCTCTAGGTCTAGGTCCTAGAGAGGGTTGTGTTTCCCATCCGCTGTTCTGCAATCAGCTGGTGTGCCGCAGGAAAACCTCGGAGGGGGGAGAAAGGCGGGGGGAAGAGGTTTTCTTGCGGCACACCAGCTGATCACTCACGGCACACTAGTGTGCCGAGGCACAGCGGTTAAGAAAGACTGCCATAGAGAAAGCTGGGAGTCGGGAAGCCACTTTCACACAAATTGGCGGAACAGGGCATAGGGTTACAGCCTGTGTTGGACGGGGTCACACTCCCCCTGAAGACGCAGGTTCGCAATTTGGGAGTGATCCTGGACTCATCGCTGAGCCTGGAACCCCAGGTCTCGGCCGTGGCCAGGGGAGCTTTTGCACAGTTAAGACTTGTTCGCCAGCTGCGCCCGTATCTTGGGAAGTCTGACTTGGCCACGGTAGTCCACGCTCTGGTTACAGAATAGCAGGGCTGCCCAGGAAGTCGATCGCGATCGACCAGTCGATCCCCGGACCGAAGGAGGTCAATCCCAGCCAGATGGGGCGCGTCTTAGAGGGGGCAGAGCCAGGCCGCGCCAAGCCAAGGCAGTGGTGGCATAGCTAGCACAAGGCTGGTTTGGCACTGCCATCCTCAAGCCTGGAGAAGCTGCTGGGACCTCCAAAGCCAGAGGGGAGGGGGCGGGGCTTGGCACGGCCTGGCTCCGCCCCTCTGGCTTCCGCAATACCAGCAGCTTCTCCAGGCTTGAGGGTGGCAATGCCAAGCCAGTGGTGACATAGCTAGCACAAGGCTGGCTTGGCACTGCCATCCTCAAGCCTGGAGAAGCTGCTGGTATAGCGGAAGCCAGAGGGGGGCGGAGCCAGGCCGCACCAGGCCACGCCCCCGCCCCTCCCCTCTCCAGCCTTGAGGAGGTAGGTAGATCTTTCTGACTTGGTTTTATTATAAGTAGCTCGCATGCTAATAAAGTGTGGGCACCCCTGCCGTATAGACTACTGCAACGTGCTGTACGTGGGGTTGCCTTTGAAGACTGTTCGGAAGCTTCAATTGGTCCAATGGACAGCAGCCAGGTTAATAACAGGAGTGGCACTCAGGGAGCGCACAATTCCTCTGTTGCGCCAGCTCCACCGGTTGCCAGTTTTCTTCCGGGCACAATTCAAAGTGCTGACTTTAGCCTTTAAAGCCCTAAACAGTTCTGGCCCAGCTTACCTGTCCGAACGCATCTCTCCCTATGAACCATCTAAATCAGGGGTGCTCATTAGGTAGATCGCGATCTACTGGTAGATCGCGTAAGGCGTCCTGGTAGATCGCAGGCACGGCGGGGGGAAGGCTCAGTCCCACCCCGCAGGCTCCCAACGCCGCCCAGGTGCAGAAGGAGGTTGGACTGGATGGCCCTTGGAGGTCTCCTCCTATTCTAGGAACCCGTTGTTGTTGTTGTTATTATTATTATTATCAGAGGCTGAATGACCATCTGTGAGGAATGCTTTGATTGTGTTTTTCCCTTATGGCAGAAGGAGGTTGGACTGGATGGCCCTTGGAGGTCTCCTCCTACTCCTAGAACCTATTGTTGTTGTTACTATTATTACTATTAGTAGTAGTAGTAGCAGCAGCAGAGGCTGAATGAATATTATCATCATCATTATTATGAATAAATTCAGGGGCTTATCATACTCACATTTAGTTGAATTCAGTCTTAAAATATATTATATGTCTCTCACTGAAACAAATTTCCAAATATTTGGCTTTTATGGCTCTCTGAGTAGTGGGTAAGCAGATCATTTTGACTTGGTTGTTTTATACGTAGCTCGCATGCTGGAAAAGTGTGAGCACCCCTGCTCTAGATGCTTAAGATCACCCGGAGAGGTCCCGCCTTCTTAGCAGATCCGGTTGGCGGGTACGAGAGACAAGGCCTTCTCTGTGGTGGCCCCTCGGCTATGGAACGCCTTCCCTAGGGACATTAGATCGCTCTCCTCCCTCCTAACATTTCGAAAGAAAGTTAAGCCCTATCTGTTTGAACAGGCATTTGCAGATGCAGTATAACAGTTTCATTATGATTTATGGAATGATATGACGGTGCGATGAAAAATGGTTTTTAACAAAGAGACGCTGAGAATTTTAATTGCTAATTGTTTATTTGTTTTTATATAATTACTGCATTGTTTTTTATTGTATTTTTATCCTGTGCATTTACTCGTAGCCCAGGCCCGGATTAGGCTCTTCGGCCGCCCGAGGCCAAGACGCCCCACACCGCCCCCCCCAGGGCGCGGAAATCCACGCCCCCAGGGCGTTGAAAGCCACGCCCCCAGGGCGCTGCTGTGCATGTGCGGCAGCAGCCCCGACCATGCGGCTTCGTCGCTGCCTCCTCCCGTAACCGGAAGGAGGGCCCGAGGAGGTGGACGGAAGCCACGCGGCACCGGCCCCACGGCTTCCATCCACCTCGCGCCTTCCTTTCAGTCGCGGGAGGAGGAGGTGGACGGAAGCCGCGCGGCACCGTGGGGCTTCCGTCAGCCGCCTCCTCCACCTCCCGCGACCAAAAGGAGGGCGCGAAGAGGAGAGCGGGACTTCCCTTCCTCCTCCTCGCACCTTCCTTTCGGTCGCGGGAGGAGGAGGAGGCGGCGGACGGAAGCCCCACGGTGCCGCGCGCCTTCCGTCCTCCTCCTCCTCCTGCGACCGAAAGGAGGGCGCACTAGAGGAAGGAAGTCCCGCCCTCCTCCTGGCCGACTGGGCCACCCCTTGCAAAGGAAGGAGGCGGCCAGGAGGAGGAAGAGAAGCCCGCTGGCGGGCATGCGTGCGCATGCATGCATGCCCGCTGGCGGAGCTTCCCTTCCTCCTCCTCGCTGCCTCCTTCCTTTGCAAGGGGCGGCCCAGGTGAGGGAGGGCGCCATTCCCTTCTCCCGCCCCTCGCAGCGCTCTCCCCCCCTCTCCGAGGGAGGATGACTCTCTCGGGAGAGGGCGGGGGGGAAAGCGCTGCGAGGGGGCAGTTTTTTAAAAAAATGTTTTCGGGGGGCCGAATTCGCTGCCCCCCAAAACCTGCCACCCGAGGCCATGGCCTAGTCTGGCCTTATGGGTAATCCGGGCCTGTCGTAGCCTCAAGTCGCCCACGGGCTGAGAAGGGCGGTATAGAAATATGATAAATAAAAAAAATAAATTTTGTTTCCCCTTTTCCCTGGACCAGTTGCTGGGTGACTATGACAAGGTGAAGGCGGTGTCCGAAGGCCCAAACTGCCAGTGCAAGTGCGTGGTGCGGCCCCTGAGCAGAGGTGCTTGCCAGAGGCTGAACGAGGAGCTTCGAAACCAGAAGATTTTTACGTGGTGGAAACAATAACATCTGGACCAGAGTGCAAATGTTCATGTGTGGCTCCACCATCTGCTTTGAATCCTTGCGAAGGAGACTTCCGGTTGAAGAAACTGCAAGAAGCAGACAGCAAAGACTTCAAGGTATTTGCCTTTGGGTGTATTCCCCCCCCCCCCCCCGCTTCCCACTTTTAAAATCTGGGATGGGAATTATTTAGACCTCCGGATGTTGCTGAATTACATTCCTCATCAGTAGCTGTGTTGACTAGGATAATGGGAGTTACATCCCAAACAACAACAACAACAAAATAAATTTACAGGTTTTATTTTCATATGAGGAGGAAGGTGAGAAGACCTTAGGTCAGTGTTTTTCAACCTTTTTTGAGCCGCGGCACATTTTTTACATTTACAGAATCCTGGGGCACACCACCAACCAAAATGGCACAAAATGACACTCTAACACAGTCATACAGATAGTTAATACGTTTTTGAATGTATTTATACACTCAGTGTGAAACCTGGACCTGTTTCGATGAACACAACATAGATATCCTGGCAGGAATGGCAGAAAGACACAAACTTCCCACACAGAACTCCCATAAGCAAGAGAAAATGCTATAAGAGTTTGGTGGGCATTGACCTTGTGTTTTGGAGTTGTAGTTCACCTATATCCAGAAAGCACTGTGGACTCAAACAATGTTGGATCAGGACCAAACTTGGCATGAATACTCAATATGCCCAAATGTGAACACAGATGGAGTTTGGGGAAAATAGACCTTGACATTTGGGAGTTACAGTTTCTGGGATTTATAGTTAACACACAAAGAGCATCCTGAACTCTGGCAACAATGGAATTGAACCAAACTTGGCATATTGAACTCTTATTACCAACAGAAAGTACTGAAAGGGTTTGCTTGGGAATTGACCTTGAGTTTCCCACAGCACACCTGATGATCGCTCATGGCACACTAGTGTGCCACGGCACACTGGTTGGGAAACACTGGAGTAGGATAATGGGAGTTACATCCACAACAACAACAACAACAAAATAATTTTACAGGCTTTATTTTCATTTGAGGAGGAAGGTGGGAAGACCTTACGTGATCATAGTGTTTACAAAGGCACCACTTTGCTGAATGGGGAAATGGGGGGGGGGGATGCAAAACAGTGCCCATGTAGCATGCCCAGACTTAGCTTGTGAAGCCTTACTGGGGGCCCCCATTCACTACCTTTTTAGAAAAGGTATTCTAGAAGTTATAGTACAAAAAGTAACTTTTTTCCAGGGAACATCTATACCAGTGTTTCCCAAACTTTTTTGAGCCGTGGCACACTTTAAACATTTAAAAAATCCGGGGGCACACCACCAACCAAAATGACACAAAATGACACTCTAACACAGTCATACATATAGTTAATTGACCTTGAGTTTTGGAGTTGTAGTTCACCTACATCCAGAGAGCACTGTGGACTCAAACAATGATGGATCTTGACCAAACTTGGCTAGCGGGCCCCTCAGGCAGTAGAGCAAGCCGAGGGCCGCCACCAAGCCCAGGCTCCGGCCCAGGGTCCCGCTGCCAGCCCCAGCCGCTCCCATTGCCACGGGTAGCGGCTCACGGGTGACGGGCTTCAGCCCCGCCCACTGAAGCCCGTCCACCGCTCATGCTCCTCCTCCTTCTCACGGCCTCAGCGAGCGAGGGGCTGGAGTCATGGCGGAGAGCGGCGCCAGGGACGGGGGCCGCTCTCCGCCATGACTCCCACCATGACTCTGGCCCCTCGCTTGCTGAGGCCGTGAGGAGGAGGAGGAGCATGAGCGGTGGGTGGGCGTCAGCCGCACCCACTGAAGCCCATCCACCGCTCATGCTCCTCCTCCATGCGGCCTCAGTGAGCGAGGGGCCGGAGTCATAGTGGAGAGCGGTGCCAGGGATGGGGGCCACTCTCTGCCATGACTCCCGCCATGACTCAATCAGGCACGAGCAAGCTTCTGCCACTGGGAAGGGGGCGGGGCCCGAGCGACGTCACCATTCCCTCCTCGATTGGAGGCTGGCTGGGGAAACGGCCGAAGGAGGCGGTGCCCCGGCCCCTTCTTCTTTTTCTTCGCCGCCGCCCGGCCCTTCCTCCTCCCCCCCCCCCCCAAGCAGCAGGAGTTCGGCAAGAGGGAGAGAAAGGGGGGGGGAGACTTTTTTCACGGCACACCAGATGATCCATCACGGAACAGTAGTGTGCCGCAGAACAGCGGTTGGGAAACACTGATCTATTCTACAAGAAGACTTGGAGAGGATGTTCCTTGAGATGACCCTAACACTACAGCACTCCCCTAACATTTTGTTGGTTTTGCAAAGGATGACATTTCAGAGGAAATAATATAAGATTGGCCAGGAAGCCACTGCTTCCTTGTAGTTTGGCTGCCAACGGTTTACCTGTCCGAACGTATTCTCCCCTATGAACGATCAAGGCTATTAAGATCTTCTCGGGGGAGAAGCCCTGCTCTCACTCCTGCCACGTTCGCAATCGCGTCTGGCGGGAACGAGAGACAGGGCCTTCTCTGTGGTGGCCCCGTGGCTATGAAACTCTCTCCCGATTGAGTTCAAAATAAAATCAAAATCCAACACATTCCGCATATGTGGTCGTTCACTTTGGTCTGTAACACGTTTCGGCTATCCTGTATTATGTTTTTAGATTGTACTAGCTGTACCCGGCCACGCGTTGCTGTGGCAAAGAACAACAGCAACATCCTTTCTTGCCTTTCGTTCTTGCTCTCCCCCCATCTCCCTCACCCTTCAGCTCTTTCCTTCTCTCTTTCCTCCTTCCTTCCGTCTTTTCTTTCCCTCCTTTCCCCCATTCTTTCCTTTTCTCTATCACTCCTCCTTCCCTTTCTTTCCTTCCCTCAGTTCCCTTCTTCCCTTTATTTCCTTTATTTTTCTCCTCCCCTCACCAGCTTCACCCTCCTTTATAGCCTTTTATTACCTTTGTGTTTGATGTGTAGTCTCTTCTTCCTTCCTGTGGTACCTTTTTCCTTCCTTCCTTCCTTCCTTCCTTCCTTCCTTCCTTCCTTCCTTCCTTCCTTCCTTCCTTCCCTCCCCTCTTACCTTTCTCCCCCCTTCCCTCTTTCATTCCTTTGCCTTTTCCCTCCCTCCTTTCTTCTTTCCTTCCTTCCTGTCTGTTCGCCTTCCTTCCTTCTTTCCCTCTTTCTTGCCTTTCCTTTTTCTGTCCTTTCTGCTGTCTCTTCTTCCTTCCTTGGGTATCTCTTCCCTTCTTCCTTCCTTCTTTCCCTCCCTCCTTCTCTCGTATCTCCCCCACCACTTCCTTTTCATTCCTTCCCTTTTCCCCTCCCTTTCTGTTTGCCTTCCATCCTTCTTTGACTTCCCTTTTTTCCCTCTCTCTCTTCTCTCCTTCCTTCCTGTCTGTTTGCCTTCCTTTCTTCTTTATCGCTTTCATGCCTTTTGTTTTTCTTTCCTTTCTGCTGTCTCTTCTTCCTTCCTTGGGTATCTCTTTCCTTCCTTCCCTCTTTCCTTCTTTCCCTCCCTCCTTCTCTCTTACCTTTCTCCTCCCTTCCCTTTTCCCCCCCTCCTTTCTTTTCTCCTTCCATCCTGTCTGTTTGCGTTCCATCCTTCTTTACCTCTGTCATGCCTTTCATTTTTATTTCCTGTCTACTGTCTCTTCTTCCTTCTCTGAGTATCTCTTTCCTTCTTTCCTTCCTTCCTTCTTTCCCTTCCCCCTTCTCTCTTACCTTTCTCCCCATTCTCCCTCTTTCATTCCTTCCCTTTTCCGCTCCCTGCTTTCTTCTCTCCTTCCTTCATGGCCCCTTGGCCTCCCTCTCTGCCTGCCTGTTTGGGCCACGGCGGACTCTTTTTGTGGTGACACACCTGGCCGGGGACTCTGTTCCGCGCAGGCAACGGAGGTGCTCTTTTGGTGGGGTGGGGGTGGGTGACAGGGGCTCAGTACTCATGCGCAGTATTTCTGCACATGCGCTGTCTGTCTTTGGCGTGGGGGATCATGGGAATTGTAGTCCCCCTGGTTTTTTGGTGTTTTACGGTGATGTTTGAGTTTTTTGGGATTTTTCCGGGTGCTAAACATACCTTGTTCAGTTGGGAGTTTTGTGGCCTGATTTGATGTTTCTGGGTTCAGTGGTTTCTTTGTCTATAAGCCCCTAAGCATGCCTTGTCTCTTTTTATATATATAGATTATTGCATTGAATCCTTGCTGTGAGCCAGTCTGAATCCCTCTACGGAGGTCGGGAAGATCGGGATATAAAAGTTTTAAATCTGTATATATAATAAAGCGGAATGTTTGTTTGTATGTATGTTTGTTTGTTTGTATGTATGTATGTTTGTATGTATGTGGCAGCATTCTGATTGGCTCCCGGCTTCAACATTCTGACAACATGATTGGTTGCCAGTGAGGTAGTATTTGCATAACACTCTAATTGGCCAGCGAACACGAACATTCCGACGCTCTAAACTGCCAGAGGGGGATAAGGCAAAGGCCTGAGACAGTCAGCCATGGTGGGAGGAACTCAGATAACCCAGGGCCCTTCCAAACAGCCTATAACCCTGCATATTAACGCAGAAAAACTCACAATATTGGCTTTGAACTGGGTTTTCTGAGTCCACACTCATATAATCTGGTTCAAAGCACATAGCATGGGATTTTATTCAGATGTGTGCAAAGGAACTCACATAACCCAGGGACCTTCCACACAGGCTTATAACCCTGAATCTTACGGCAGAAAAACCCACCATATCGGCTTTGAATTGGGTTTTCTGAGTCCACACTCATATAATCTGGTTCAAACCACATAGCATGGGATTTTATTCAGATGTGTGCAAAGGAACTCACATAACCCAGGGACCTTCCACACAGGCTTATAACCTTGAATGTTCAGGCAGAAAAACCCATCATATCTGCTTTGAACTGGGTTTTCTGAGTCCACACTCATATAATCTGGTTCAAAGCGATGGACCATGGCCGATGGGACTCGCAGTACCTTCACTAACTTCCTGAGACCACTGCGAGCCATGTAAACATCTGATAAGGACCACCCTTGGCACACAATGTCTTTCTCAAATAACCCGGGCAGGGCCGGGTCCCCAAGCTAGTAAATAAATAAACAGGCAAGAAATACTCTTGGGTTTAGTTATTTTTTTGTGTATTTTTTAAAGTGGAACTTGCACAGAATCCTTTTTTGACGACCACTCCAAGAATCCCTTCGTCTCATAATTTACTGATTCCAGTGATGACATCAGTGTCCAGATTGCTCTCACCTTCTGAGGCAGAGGAAAGTTAGGGGCCTTCCATATCACCATTTAACCCAGAATATCAAGGCAGAAAATCCCACAATATCTGCTTTGAACTGAGTTATCTGAGTCCACACTGTTATATATTCCAGTTCAAAGCAGATAATGTGGGATTTTATTCAGCTGTGTGGAAGGGGCCTTAGAAACTATGTGATAGTGAATTGGGTCCTTAGGCCCACCAGCCAGGGTGGATTTAACAGTAGTAAGCAAAGTAAGCACCCGCTTAGGGTGCCATGTGGTCAGGGGCGCACCCGGCCGCCAGGTTCCACACATGTGGTATCTGTCTTTGGCATGGGGGATCATGGGAATTGTAGTTCCCCTGGGATTTTGGTGTTTTAGGGTGTTTTGTTTGAGTTTTTTGGGATTTTCCGGGTGCTAAACATACCTTGTTCGGTTGGGGGTTTTGTGGCCTGCTTTGATGTTTTTGGGTTCAGCAGTTTCTTTGTCTATAAGCCCCTAAGCACGTCATGTCTCTTTTTATATATATAGATTACTGCATTTAATCTTTGCTGTGAGCCGGTCTGAGTCTCTCTATGGAGGTCTGGCAACTTCTTGCAGCCGGAGTTCCTCCTTTTCAGCCTCGCTTAGGGCGATTGGTGTCTCGGTCCAGCTGGAGTCCCACCGCCGCAATGGCGCATGTGCGGAACTAGCTGGCTCCGCACATGTGCACCCGGCGCATATGCGCACCCTCCACAAGGCGAGGGGGCGCCAAAATAATGTTTGCTTACCATTTTAAATTACCTTAGTCCGGCCCTACTTGCTACCTGCAGGCTTTTGAAGGAGACGACACTTGGTGCTGAGCGCAGCAGTCCCAGGGCATGTGGTGGGGAAGTTTTGTATGCGCAGCAAAGATGAGGAGAGCAGATGCATAAGGGGGCACTCTAGCCAGGAATTTGTCCTGACTGGGTTGAACTAGCCATAAAAGTAAAGGGCCGTGGGGAAATCTTTGCTGGATGTCGTCATTTAGCAGATCTGGGTTTTATAGTGCTAGTTTGAAAAACAGAAATGTGTGAGCCTCGGAGTATTTTTTTAACATAGCTGTAGAGTACGGGGTAGAGAACCTTTTTTCCTTGAATTAAATGCTCGTTTGGTAGGAGACGTTGCCAACCTGTTAGCGGTGGGCAGGTAGAAGCCAATGATGAGTGAAACCAGAGCTAGCAGTTGGCAGCGCCACCTCCCCCCCCCTCCCCTCCTTTGGCTTCTTTCGCGGCTGCTTCTCCCTCCCCTCCACCCACCCTCCAGCTTTGAGTAAGGGAAAATCTTGGGTAAACAAGCCAGTTGAGAGGAGAGGAATGAGAGAAGGGGGGAAATGGGATGGATGTAAGGAGATAATTAGGTGAACTTAGTAGTAAAGGTGAAATTCTGAAAACTGGTGGCAACTTAAATCCACTAAATTAAAGATAATAAACAAAAAAACCCCCCCACATACATTTAGAATAAAACAAGAATAATAATATTTATTTATTTACTTCGTTTCCATATCACAATTTCTCAGCCCTCGGGCAACTCAATGCGGTGAACACGGTATCCTTCTGAGACACTTCGCAGGAATGGGTCTTGGGGGTACTACTTCGCAGTGGCTCCAGTCCTTCCTTGAGGGTCGGTCCCAGAAGGTGTTGCTAGGGGACTCCTGCTCAGCCCCATGGCCATTGTACTGTAGGGTCCCACAGGGCTCAGTTCTGTCTCCTATGCCAGGGCTGTCCAACAGGCGTCCCGCGGGCCGTACACGGCCCCCGAGCCCCTTGCCCGCGGCCCTCCTCTCCTCCGTAAAAAAAATCCCCCCCAAAATTCAAAAAGAATCCCAAAAAAAATTCAAAAAAAAGTGCGCATGTGCGCAGTTTTGCCTGCTTCTAACGCTGGCGTGATGCTTTGGGAGGGAGGGCGGAGCCATGGGGAGCCCCCAGTAGTTCCTCCCTCTCTCCCAAAGTGTTAAGCCAGCCACGGAAGCCGGTGAAATCGCCGGCTTCTGAGGCTGCCGTGATGTCTTGGAAGGGAGGGGGGGTCCCCCGCGGTGCCTCCCTCTCTCCCAAAGTGTCAGAACAATTGTTCTGACGCTTTGGGAGAGGGGGCAGAGCCGCGTGGCCGGGGGCGTGGCCGGGGGCATTGCCGGGTGGCCCCCCAGGTGATTCTCACCAGAAGTCCGGCCCCTGAGCTGGCAGAAGTTGGACTGCCCTGTCCTATGTTGTTCAACATATACATGAAGCCGTTGGGAGAGATCATTCGGAGTTTGGGGCTGTGGTGTCATCTGTGTGCAGGTGATGTCCAACTCTGTCACTCCTTCCCACCTGCTACACTGCAAGCAAGCAAGCACGCCCATTGGCCCATGCGCTCGTGAGGAAGCCAGCGGCCCCAGCCTCCCATTGGCCGGGCACTCTTTGTGTACACAGCAAGCGAGCACGCCCATTGGCCCATGCGCTCACGAATAAGCCATCCATTGGTCAAGCAGTCTGTGTGTACGCAGCTGCCTGCTCGCCACTGAGGGGAAACGCCTAGAGGAAAGGGGCATGGCCTAAAGCTTAGCTTCGCCCCGCTCCTCCGTGAAGAGCCTTAAACATATAAACCAGTGACTATGAGAATAGTTAAAACTGCCAAAACCATTTGGATGCACAACCTGAAGGTAATTCTACACCGGGGGTGCTCATTAGGTAGCTCGAGAGCTACTAGTAGATCTTCGGCCCTCTTCCAGGTGATCTTTGGGCCTCACCACCCGGATGGGGTGCTCCTGCCATGCGCATGCACATCCTGCGCGCACGCACGCACGCTCCTGTTGCTGGCTTCCGCTCTCGCGGTGCTTCTTTCGCCTGTGGGGCATTGCAGGAAGAAGGAAGCACTAGACGGGGCCTCTGGAGGGAGCGCCCTGCCTCTCTCTCGTCCAGAAGCAGCTGTGCAGCCTCCGTTGCCGGCGAGACAGGCAGGGCGGAGCACTCCCTCTGGATGCCCTGCCTCGCTTTCTCTCCTTCCTGCAATGCCCCCAGGCAAAAGAACGCTGCACGGGCGGAAAACAGCAGCAGGAGCACGCGGGGTGGCGGGAGCATGCGGGAGCGCACGGCAGTGGGAGCAGGTAGATCTTTTGGACTTGGTTGCTTTAAGAGTAGCTCTCATGCTGAAAAAGTGTGAGCACCCCTGTTCTACACAATATTGGGTTGTTGCGCGTTTTCCAGGCTGTATAGCCATGTTCCAGAAGCATTCTCTCCTGATGTTTCGCCTGCCTCTATATTCACATTTAGTTGAATTCAGTCTTTGTATGTATGTATGTATATATATTATATGGCTGCCACTAAAATAAATTTCCAAATACGAGGGCGGGTCAATAAGTCCATGACTTTTTGAATTTCCCGCCTCTTAACTGAAAGGGCAACACTGCTCCTGTCAACAGGCACCTGTCAGTTGACTCCTGTCAAAATTTGAACAAGCTGCGTCATTTAGTTTGTGTTTGACAACCATTGATAGCAGACTATTGCGTGATTTGAGGAGAAAATGGAAAAAAGTGAATTTTGTGTGCTCATTAGTTTTGCGGAAAAAACCATCACTCAAACCAAGGCTAAGCTCGATAAATATGATGGGGACTCTGCACCATCCATTTCAATGGTGAAAAAGTGGTTTACTGAATTTCGTTGTGGTTGTACAAGCACGGAAGATGCCGAACGTTCTGGACGCACAAAGAGGTCTCTACACCCGAAACAATTGAAAAAATTCACAATATGGTGTTGGCCGATCGGAGATTGAAAGTGCGAGAGATTGTGGAAGCCATAGGCATCTCACGTGGCTCAGTGGTTTCAATTTTAAATGATCACTTGGGTATGAGAAAGCTTTCCGCAAGATGGGTGCTGTGTTTGCTCACAATACAGGACAATGCAAACGTGCACACATGTGCAGTTTCCATGGCAAAAAAGTCACGGACGTATTGACCCGCCCTCTTATTTTGCTTTCATGGCTCTCTGAGTCCAAAAAAGGTGCCCGACCCCTGCTCTGGACGATCCGAATCCACTTGCACATTTCCTTCCCATGGAGCAAAACATCTCTGCTTCACAGTGCCAAGTCTAAAATGTCGGAAGCCCATGCTTTTGTGTAATTCTGGTAATTGTTGCCTTCTTTCCTGCTTTACGAGGCTTTGGGAAACCAACAATGTAAATGGAGACAGTAGTTGCAGTTTTCTTTGCATCATTGTTCCAGCCGACTTGAAACTTGAGCCCTCCCCCGTCTCCAGCCGGGACTCACTCTCATAAACTGTGACCCAGCGAACAGCCTCTCCAGCCACAGCTCCTTTGTTCTCAGGACACCAGGTGACACGAAGCTCGTGTTGGATGCGTAAGAGAGCCCGCCTTCAAGTCCTGTCAAATTACATTTAGTAAACTGGCAAAGTCTTCCAAATCCCACCAGGCCTCTTTGTGACGATTTTCAGTTGCTTTGCAATCCGAGTGTGTTTGGCAAAATCATGCCCCCTTTTTCTTAAGGGAGGATGTTTTGTTATGGAAAGAAACTTTTATATATACCCTATTCCAGACCTGGGCACCCCACGGCCCGCAGGCCACATGCGGCCCGCTGGCTGATCCTGACCGGCCCGCGTAAGGGCCCCGGCAGGCAGGCAGGCAAAGCAGAGCGGCCAACGGAGGGGAATAAATTCCCTTCTGCCTTGCACGCTCCCCGCTCCTTCGCTTCTGCTGCTGGAGGTGGGGATGAGTGGTGGGGGGCGGAGCCTGTGGAGGAAGGCGGAAGAGCTGAGCCTTCCTCCACAGGCTCCGCCCCTCTGCGGCTCACCCCCGCTTCCAACCTTCGCTCCTGCTGCTGGAGGCAGGGGCGAGCGGTGGAGGGCGGAGCCTGCAGAGGAAGGCAGAAGAACTTAGCCTTCCTCCGCAGGCTCCATCCCCCTGCGGCCCGCCCCCCCTTCCAGCCTTTGCTCCTGCTGCTGGTGGCGGGGAGAGCAGTGGAGGGCGGAGCCTGCAGAGGAAGGCAGAAGAGCTGAGCCTTCTTCCGCAGGCTCCGCCCCTCCACGGCTCACCCCCGCCTCCAGCCTTGGCTCCTGCTGCTGCTTCAGGAAGCGTCGGAGGTTCAGATTAGCAATTTTCCTGCAACTCTTTCTCTTTGCTAAAGCCTCAGAGTATGTGGGGAGTGGAATGATAGATAACTAGAAACAATGCCTTATAATGGCATTGCTAGGAGTGTGCAAAATGCAGCAACACCAAAACATATGTTGTGTGCAGTGTTTCAGCAGAGTAACGGTGAGGCCGTAGACCATATTTTAGTTCTTGCGGGCCATTGGTGGTCCACGGACCACAGGTTGGGAACCACTGCTCTAGGTCATAGCTGTCCGTATTATGGAGTTACAATGAACTACGTGGCCAAGCAGACATTTGAGCCCTGCTCTCCAAAGTTGGATTGAAGTTGAAATTGAATCCAGACAAGACAGAGGCACTCCTGGTCAGTCGTAAGGCCGAACAGGGCATAGGGTTACAGCCTGTGTTGGATGGGGTTACACTCCCCCTGAAGATGCAGGTTCGCAGCTTGGGAGTGATCCTGGACTCATCACTGAGCCTGGAAACCCAGGTCTCGGTGGTGACCAGGGGAGCATTTGCACAGTTAAAACTTGTGCGCCAGCTGCGCCCGTACCTTGGGAAGTCTGATCTGACATCCCGTATAGACTACTGCAACGCGCTCTATGTGGGGTTGCCTTTGAAGACTGTTCGGAAGCTTCCATTGGTCCAGCAGCCAGATTACTAACAGGAGCGGGGCTCAGAGAGCATATTACTCCTCTGTTGCGCCAGTTCCACTGGCTGCCAGTCTGCTACCGAACACAATTCAAAGTGCTGGCTTTAGCCTATAAAGCCCTAAACGGTTCTGGCCCAACCTACCTATCCAAACCTACCTATCCAAACACATCTCCCTTTATGACCCACCTAGGACATTAAGACCGTCTGGGGAGGCCCTGCTCTCGACTCTGTCTGCATCACAAATGCGTTTGGCGGGGATGAGAGACAGGGCCTTCTCAGCGGTGGCCCTTCGGCTGTGGTACGCCCTTCCCGAGGACATCAGATTAGCTCCCTCGCTCTTGGCCTTCCGAAAAAAGGTCAAAACTTGGCTGTTTGAGCAGGCATTTGAAAAGGCTGTGTAACTGACATAGGACTGGAACAATTGGATTACGAGATTGGATTACGTTTTATCTAGGAGACATAATGTATTATTGCACATGTAACTAAAAAGATACGAAAAAAGCTGTGACTCTGTGTGAACGCAATCCCAATTCTTAGTATTGCCATTATTTTCTTGTGCATAGTGTGGGAAACCCACAGTAAGATTAGTGCGCTCTCTCTGTTTTCCCCCTTGAGAGTTTTCTTCTTCTTCTGACGATAGCTCTAATAGTTTTTCCAAGACCTTTTATGGCATTGTCTCCATACAGTTGTGTCAGAACAAAATTCTCCTTTGTCGGCCAGCAAACACAAATCTTTGTGGTGCTGACTGGTGGGGATGGGATATATAACTGACCATAACTAGAAAAGCCTGGTTAATAGATCTCTCCTTAGTTACTGACAGGATCCAGTCCTTTTCCAAAGCTAATTAAACTTGTAGTGGTGGATTTAGAAATGACTTTTTTTGAGTGGGTTGCCTGCCTGTTACTTTTTCCCTTTTTCTCAGGTCAGGAACCTATGGCTCGGGAGCCAGGTGTGGCTCTTTTGATGATTGCATCTGGCTCGCAACAGCCTAGGAACTGTGGGAGTGGAAATCCAAAACACCTGAATGGAGTCAGATAATCCCAGTAATCTCCAGTAAAAGCCATTTAGAACAGTATTTTTCAACCTTCTTTGAGCCACAGCACATTTTTTACATTTACAAAATTCTGGGGGACACCACCAACCAAAATGACACAAAATGACACTCTAACACAGTCATACATATAGTTAATATGTTTTTAAATGTATTTATAGACTCAGTGTGAAACCTGGGCCTGTTTCGATGAACACAACATAGATATCCTGACACCACCAACCAAAATGACACAAAATGACACTCTAACACAGTAATACATATAGTTAATATGTTTTAAAATGTATTTATACACTCAGTGTGAAACCCGGACCTGTTTCGATGAACACAACATAGATATCCTGGCAGGAATGGCGGAAAGACACAAACTTCCCACACAGAACTCCCTTAACAAAGAGAAAATACTATAAGAGTTTGGTAGGCATTGACCTTGGGTTTTGGAGTTGTAGTGGACTCAAACAATGTTGGATCAGGACCAAACTTGGCATGAATACTCAATATGCCCAAATGTGAGCACAGATGGAGTTTGGGGAAAATAGACCTTCACATTTGGGAGTTACAGTTTCTGGGATTTATAGTTAACACGCAAACAAAGAGCATCCTGAACTCTTGCGACAATGGAATTGAACCAAACTTGGCATATTGAACTCGCATTACCAACAGAAAGTACTGAAAAGGTTTGCTTGGGAATTGACCTTGAGTTTGGAAGTTGTAGTTCACTTACACCCAGAGAGCACTGTGGACTGAAATAATGATGGATCTGGACCACACTTGAAATGAATACTCAATATGCCCAAATATAAATGCAGATGGAGTTCAGGGGAAATAGACCTTGCCATTTGCTGGGATTTATAGTTCCCCTACAATCAAAGAGCATTCTGAACCCCACCAATGATAGAACTGGGAAACTTCCCACACAGAACCCCCAGGTGGCTCCCTTCCTCAATGGCTCTCTCCCTCTTCGACACCAGAAGGGAAGGCACTCGGTCCGCGGTTGCCTGCCTTCCTTCCTTCTTTCCTGCGGTTTGAAAGAAGAAGCCGGTGGGCCTGCCTCCGACAGCACTCCTCACTTCCGCTTCCGTTCCCCGCCCTCCCCGAATTGGATGCTGGCTGGCTGGGGAAACAGCCGAAGGAGGCGGCGCCCGGCCCGTTCTTCTTCGCCGCCACCGCCCGGCTCTTCCTCCCCCCCTCCCAAGCAGCAGCAGCAGGAGTTCAGCAGGAGGGGGAAGAAAAGGGGGAAGAGAGATTTTCCCGTGGCACACCAGGTGACCGCTCACGGCACACTAGTGTGCCACGGAACAGTGATTGGAAAACACTGCGATATGGGACAGTTGGCAACTCTAGGCTCAAGCGTCCTCTTGAGGACCTCACATCTCCATGGCTCCTTGTAGCCTTGTGCAGTGCTTCCAGTGGATGGCTAACAGTTGAGTCATATTCCTTGTCATCTAGGAACCAGATTGTATTCCAGAGGGCTAATTTGCTGGGATCCCTGGAGAGGATTAGATAGACGTACTTGGCTGTATTACTCAAACTGGAAAAACAAAGAACTAGGCCATCCAGGACTTTCTAGCGCTGAGCACAAACCAAAGCAATATACCATCTACAGTTTTTGATTTACTTAGCACATGATTTCTTCTTTCCCCCCTCCTCTTCCTCGTTTTTATATGGCTTGATATGCGATGCTATTTAAATTGCTATTATCTTATTTCTGCAAAATGTGGCTTTTCCAAGGTTCATGCCAATGTAAAATTTTCTAGCCCTAGCTTGGGTTTCCAATAGTCCCCCCCCCCCTTGATGAGGTCCAGTTCTTCGGACAAACTTGTGATTACAGAACTCGGACGATGTGTACTTTTAACTATTTATATTTTTAATTGGTTTTTAATCTGTTTAATGTATTATTTGTTGTATAAATTGTTGTTTTATTGATTGTTTATGTGGCATCGAATTGCTGCCTGTTGTTAGCTGCTCTGAGTCCCCCTTCGAGTTTATTGCAGTGTTTCCCAACCTTTTTTGAGCCTGTAAAGAGGCTATTCAAATGAAGCGGCTGGACAGGGTGGACCCTCTTTTACTGATCCCACCGCTGCCACAAATTTGTAACGATGAGGTCACTACGTATCTGACCTAATGTAAAAGGGTGTTGTATAACTTTAATTTAAGGATCCCTTAAACATGAAGAGATTAGCCACCAGATTGTGAGGACTGTTGTTGTTATCTGTTATCTAGGAGGGTCTGTCACCAATTATTGTGGGACTTCAAACTGTGTAACAAGACAGGTTAAAAACACTTTCCTGTCTTGCTTTACTCTGAGGCTGGACTTTTAAAATACGGAACAGAGAGAGATTGTTGATGAAAAGAACAATAACAGTTTATTTATAGCTTGGCACAAAAGCGTGATGGATACGTTATAACTTCTTAGAGGCTCAACTCATCATGGTTACGTTGGTATTGTAGAAGATACAAAGTTTAAAATGTTTGACTGTTACTATTACTCAGTTAGATCAGTATGTAACTATCTCACACACAGACCTTCTTCCCTCCTATAGGCACCTTGCCTATCTCTAGCCCTCAGGCTCTATACAAACAGACTGACTCGCAAGCTCAGCCTACTAGAACTGTCTCTCTACAGCTCCAAAACCAGACTGCCCTCAGAACCTGCTCTCCTAGAGCTCGTCTGACAGTTAAACTGACAAAATTCAAACTTCCCCAGAATTCTATTCTTGGCTGTGGCAGAAAGCTGTTGACTCCTCCCACCTCTGCCTTACAGCCATGTTGCTATGACAACTCTTCCCCAAGGTGGGCCTTCACTGAAGAAGTGCACCTTCCCTAAACATCTAAACATCTCAATACATATTCAATCTTCAATCCTATAATAAAAAATAAACACTTCTGCACAGAGCCGCGGCACACTTTTTACATTTACAAAATCCTGGGGCACACCACCAACCAAAATGACACAAAATGACACTCTAACACAGTCATACATATAGTTAATATGTTTTAAAATGTATTTATACACTCAGTGTGAAACCTGGGCCTGTTTCGAAGAACACAACATAGATATCCTGGAGGGAATGGCAGAAAGACACAAACTTCCCACACAGAACTTCCATAACCAAGAGAAAATACTATAAGAGTTTGGTAGGCATTGACCTTGGGTTTTGGAGTTGTAGTTCACCCATATCCAGAGAGCACTGTGGACTCAAACAATGTTGGATCAGGACCAAACTTGGCATGAATACACAATATGCCCAAATGTGAACGCAGATGGAGTTTGGGGAAAATAGACATTGACATTTGGGAGTTACAGTTTCTGGGATTTATAGTTAACACACTATCAAAGAGCATCCTGAACTCTTGCAACAATGAAATGGAACCAAACTTGGCATATTGAACTCTCATTACCAACAGAAAGTACTGAAAGGGTTTGCTTGGGAATTGACCTTGAGTTTGGAAGTTGTAGTTCACCTACACCCAGAGAGCACTGTGGACTCAAACTATGTTATGTTATGTTGTTGTGTGTTTTCTATCTAGAATCACAATGTTGGAAGGAGGCTCACCACTTTAAGGTCCCTAAAACAGGCATGGGAAAACTTCGGCCCTCTGGATGCTTTGGACTTCAACTCCCACCATTCCTAACAGCCTGAGGCCCTTTCCTGCTTAAGTGGCTGAGGGGGGGGGGTGAGGAAAAGGGCCTGAGGCTGCAAGGAATGGTGGGAGTTGGAGTCCAAAACACCTGGAAGGTCCAAGTTTGCCCATGCCAGCTTTCGACAGAGACCTCTTCCTCCCTTTGCGCACTTTCTTCCCCCTCCTGCTAAACACTTACTTTTTCTTCTCCACTGCCGCTTCTGCCACCATTTTGATCCGAGGGGGCAGTGTGAGCGTGTTCAGGGGGGAGGGGGGAGGGGGGAGGGAGGAAGACATGACCTGTGCAGGCGCTACTGCGCAGACTCGCCCCAGTGCAAAGCGAGGCAAAGCGAGCAGAGCGGGGCTGGGAAGAAGGGAGCCCGAGTTGAGAAGAAAAAGTGTTCGGCAGGGGGAGGAAGGGTATTGGAGGTTCCCATTTCCCACGGCACACCTGATGATTGCTCACGGCACACTGGTTGGGAAACACTGGTTTATTGCATTAGCTTGTGGGTGTGTGGGAAATTGGCCTAGTAATTGTAAATCTTCTATATAATAAAAGAGAATGTTTGTTTGTATGTTTGTATGTATGTATGTGCCAGCGTTCTGATTGGCTCCCAGCCTCAACATTCCGACAACATGATTGGTTGCCACTGAGGGAGTATTTGCATAATGCCTCTGATTGGCCAGCACCACCAACATTCCGACACTCTAAAGTGGCAGTGGGGGGTAAGGAAAAGGCCTGAGGCAGTCAGGCATGGTGGGAGTTTAAGGCCAAAACACTTTGCGGCCCCCACCTATGACAGAACAAGACCACGCTTGGCACACAGAACCCTCAAGACCCACTCTACATCCTGGTGCAGTTTGAGGGAGGATGGACCATGGATGACGGGATTTGCAGTGCTTAGAGCATCGTGGCCCACACCAATGACGGATCAGGACCAAACTTGGCACACAGGGGTGCAATGACTCACTTTCCAACCTGGTGTGGTTTACGGCAGGATGGCCCACAAATGATGGGATTTGCAGTACCTTCACCCCATTCATTTCCCACAGAACATTGTAGCCCCTACAAATCACAGACCAGGCCCAAACTTGGCACACAGAGTACCCATGACCCACTCTACATCCTGGTGCAGTTTTGAGTGGGACGGACCACGGATGATGGGAGTTGAAGTACCTTCACTCACTTTCTGAGACCGCTGCGACCCTCATCCAATGACTGATGAAGACCACACTTGGCACACAGAGCCTCCATGACCCACTTTACATCCTGGTGCAGCTTGGAGAAGAGGGATCATGGATGATGGGACTTCCAGTACCTTCCCTCACTTCCAGAGACCACTGCGACTCTCATCCAATGACTGATCAAGACCACACTTGGCACACAGAGTCCCCATGACCCACTTTACATCCTGGTGCAATTTGGAGGAGGATGGACCATGGATTATGGGGCTTGAAGTACCTTCACTCACTTCCCGAGACTACTGAAAGCCAAATATACAAGTGATAAGGATCAACCTTGGCACACAATGCCTTTCTCAAATAACCTGGGCAGGGCCGGGTCCCCAAGCTAGTAGTAAATAAATAGTACCTTGGGAAGTCTGACCTGGCCATGGTAGTCCACGCTCTGGTTACATTCTGTATAGATTACTGCAACGGTCTCTATGTGGGGCTGCCTTTGAAGACTGTTCGGAAGTTTCAATTGGTCCAACGGATAGCAGCCAGGTTGATAACAGGAGCGCCATTCAGAGAGCGTACAACTCCCCTGTTGTGCCAGCTCCACTGGCTGCCAGTTTGCTACCGGGCACAATTCAAAGTGCTGGCTTTAGCCTTTAAAGCCCTAAACGGTTCTGGCCCAGCTTACCTGTCTGAACGCCTCTCTCCCTATGAACCACCCAGGTGTTTAAGATTGTCTGGAGAGCCCCTGCTCTCAGTCCCGCCTTCTTCGCAGACCCGATTGGCGGGGACGACAGGGCCTTCTCAGCGGTGGCCCCTCGGCTATGGAACGCTTTCCCTAGGGACATTACATCAGCCTCCTCCCTCCTAACATGTTGAAAGAAAGAAAGTTAAAACCTGGCTGTTTGAGCAGGCTTTTGCAGATGAAATATAACTATTTATTTGTGATCACGGAGTGAATTGACGATGCGATGGAAAATGATTTTAATGATGAGATGCTGGGAACTGTATTTTTTTAAAAAAAAAACCTGTATTTTTTTAAAAAAAATTGCTAAATTGTTTATTGTTTTTATCTGTTGGTATATAACTGTTTTAATTGTATTGTTTTAATTTAATTGTATTGTGGGCACTGGTTGCCATGCGTAAACCGCCTCAAGTCACCTTCAGGCTGAGAGGGGCAGTATAGAAATATAGTAAATAAATCTATCTATCTATCTATCTATCTATCTATCTATGTATATAATAAAAGTCAGGGTTTGCGGGCGGAGGTGCGGAGGAATATGTGGCAACTTTCTGATTGGCTGCCATTGTGGGATTATTTGCATAAAGGACTCTGATTGGCCAGCCTCAGAACTCCAACATTCTAAGGCACCAGACAGAGGGGATTGCTTGCCACTGAAGGAGTATTTGCATAAAGGACTCTGATTGTCCAGCACCCAAGAATCCAAGCCTCTTCATTCAAACAACATGATTGGTTGCCACTGAGGGAGAATTTGTAAAACCGGCTCTGATTGGCCAGCTTCCAACATTCTAAGGTGACACAGAGGAAAAAGGAAAGGCCTCAGGCAGTCAGTCACTGCGGCCCACAACATTGACGGATCAGAACCAAACTTGGCACACAGAGGCCCAATGGCCCACTTCACAACCTGGTGTGGTTTAGGGCAAAATGGGCCACGAATGATGGGATTTGCAGTACCTTCACCTGATTCACTTCCCAAACAGTGACCCACTCTCAATCCTACTGTAGTATGGAGGAGGGTGGACCATGGATGATGGGACTTGAAGTACTTCCACTCACTTCTCGAGTATGCTGCGAGCCTCATCCAATGACTGCTCAAGACCAAACTTGGCACACATAACCCCCATTACCCCCTTAACATCCCGGAGAGGTTTAGGGAAGGTGGATTATGGGATTTGTAGTACTTTCAAATGCTTTTGTTCCAACAGACCACTTTGGCCCCCAACAAAGAACAATAAAGACCTAACTTGGCACACAGAGCCCCTAAGACCCAGTCTACATTCTACTGCAGTTTGGAGGAGGGTGGACCATGGATGATGGGACTTGAAGTACCAAAGGCCAACCTTGGCACACAATGCCTTTCTCAAATAACTCGGGCACCGCCGGGTCCCCAAGCTAGTAAATAAATAAAAATAAATAAGGCGAGGGCTGCTGCTCCCCACATCCCTCAAAATGCTTGTCTTGACAGCAATCATGCAAGGGAGTTGGTTTCTTTCCTCAGAGCCTCACAGCTGAGTTCTTTGCTGGGTTTGTTTGAAAGGGTCTTCAAACTGTGAAAATGTCATGTAATCAGGTCTGAAGGAAACGACAGATGATTTGACTGTTTCATCCCTCTGTTTTGTAGCTGGCGGCCGTCATTGAGATGCTGGAAGGTGCTTTCTACGGCTTAGACTTACTCAAACTGCACACTGTCACAACCAAGTTGTTGGGTCGAGTCGAAAAACTGGAAGAGGTAAGATGGATTGCCACCTTTCCAGGGTGGCCTTGGTCTTCTCCCTGCTACTGACATTTAAATAACAATTAAAATCAACTAAAAAAAGGGGAGGAGGAGCTCGACGGGAGCGGACGCATGGTGAGAAAGCTCCCACATTATTACTATATTTGGCTTAAGTTCTCCCTTTGCTGGACTCTTTTTCATTGCTTATCATTGTTTGAAACGTGGGAGGACTGGAGGCTTCATGCTTATCAGCTTTGAACTGTGGAAATTTATAGAAGAACTACCAAAGGGAATTCCACATCTACAGACAGCGTTTTAAGACTCCTTTCTCCCAGTTACAAGCAGAGAGTAAGCTCAGAGAGAGCTCGGTTTTCCAACTTAAAGACCGGTGGTTGCATCAACTGGAATCATTATTTAATATCTAAACTTACTAGCTGCAAAAATAACAAAACAACACAGACCTCCTTGCTGTATTCCCCCCAGAAGAGAAAAGACCATCATATCTCTTTAAGATGGTGTCTACAAGGAGCATTTACAAGCAGCTCTCACTCCCTCTCGAAGCGCAGGCTGCAGACAACACCCGGAGAAGGAAGGAAAGGGGGGGGGGGGAAGAACCAACACAAACAAAGATCACACAGTTTTTCAGCCATGATAAGAAAACGGAGGAGGCGAATGAGAAGGCGGAGAAGGAGATTTGCTCAAGCCCTGCAGCATTAGATTGGACAATAGACCTGAGGGATGTAGTCACAATTTCTCCGATACAGATGAATTCACCAAATCTGGCAGACGAACTGGCGTGGAGTGGATCTGCAGCACCTGATAGAAGGTACAGCAGCAGTAACAGCAGCTTACAATCCATGCTTGCAGGGGAGTCGGAAGATCTGGAGAAGGACATCTCGACCGAGTCAGGACCAGAATTAACCCCCAGACGGGAAAAAGTATGACATTGCTCCCAAACTCAGCGTGGAATGCACACCGAATCCAACCCCAGATTATAGAATGCCGAGCAGGCAGCTTGAGGATAAGATCTCCAATATAGCAAGTGAATTGGGATTTATGAAAACTTTTTAGCCAGCAGTAATAGAATGTTAACAGCTATTACTGAAGCCATTATCGAAATAGACCACAAGCTAAAGGGAAAAGACAGCCAGCTCTCAACACCAACACCAACAGAGAAGATGCCTGCAGGTAAGCAGAAGCAGCCACAGAAAGAACCTCCCAAGCAAGGAAAGAAAAGCAAAAACATCAAATGCTGTGGGAAAAAACAGAGACAATTTGGCCCTGGGGCCAAAAAGAAAGACCTCCTCAAACTCTGGAAGCTGCTTGAAGGACAGAATAAACCCAAGTCAACAAGGAG
This sequence comes from Anolis apletophallus, assembly GCA_030556195.1. Lineage (NCBI taxonomy): Eukaryota > Metazoa > Chordata > Lepidosauria > Squamata > Anolidae > Anolis > Anolis apletophallus. The sequence continues at coordinate 162,020,200 of JARBWK010000005.1, read as the reverse complement.
CAACAAAGAAGGCACCAAAAGCAAAAGAAGCAACAGGACGAAAAAGACAACTATAAAAGCCCAGCAACCAAGCACTTAACCAAAAGCCCAGAGAAAGGTCAAATAGAAGTTGAAGAAAGTGAATCTAACGAAAAAAGTCAACAACAACGCAATAACTCTGTAGCAGGACGGGTTGACACAAAGTCAACAATGCAATACCCCACGCGGGGGAAAGAGAGGACGCAAAAGACCCTTATATCAGGGTGGAACCCAAAATTAACTTTGATCCCAAATAAATTGGTGTTCCTAAATTATCCTAGGATAGGGAAACCTATAACAGATAAGACACACATGGAACATCTACTTGACGTCATAGGTGAGGTTTTACCAGGGGCAGTGATGAAATCAGATATATTAGACATTGAATATTTGGACTACAATAACACTAAGGTACATGCCCTTGTAACCTTTAAGGATCAAGACATAGCTCATTTCATTTATCAAACCAAGAACTTTTTTGCTAGATTGGACCTGATCCTTACTAGATTTTTTGAAGATCGATCAAAACCCAGCAGTCTACTGGAGCTGGATAAGAGAGGAGTCACAGCAACAAATCATTCCAAAAATCTGCAGATTGAGAACTGTAGTCCAAAAGTTAGCAACACCAACAAAAGTCATGCAAAGGACATAGACACTTGGACTGACATGAGATACCTTGGGAAAGAAGAGTTGGCTAACTCTCCACCCATGGAACGTGTTCCCTTTACCCCCGTAATTAAGATCAGCAAATCGTGGAGCTCAAATGTGAGTAGAATAACATCAGAAATGGATAACATCACAATTGCAGAAGGTCCTAAACAGAAAAGTCTGGCTGAAACCAACAGGACAGGATGATATAATTGGCCCATAGGCATACCTCCCCAACAACAAGCTCACTTATCCATCCTTTCCTGGAATATTGCGGGTTGGCGGAGTAAGCAGGCTGAACCTGAATTTCTAGGATACATTCAAAAATTTGACCTCATTTTGGTGCAAGAGACCTGGGCACTTGATAACATAGAGTTGCATAACTACGAATCGCACTCACTTAATGCCAAAACTAAAACCAAAAGAGGCAGGGCATGTGGAGGAATCAACCTGTTTGTATCCACAAAACTGAAGACCAAAGTTACTAAGCTAGAACCCTTGCTGCAGTTAGCCCTTGCTACTCTTATCACATTTAACTCTACCAAATACTTACTATTTAATGTTTATCTCCCACCTAGGAAAATTAGAAGTTTAGTCAAACAAGATTGGCAAAAGCTTGAGGAATATATTGATAAATGGGCAACCACATATCCCGATGCACTTGTGATAGTAGTGGGCGATTTCAATGCCAGGCTGGGTCACAATGACTCTGACCTCTTCGACTTTTTCCACCAAAACCATTTAAAATCTGATACCGCCCATCCAATACCAGAGAGAGAATCTAAGGACGCAGGTCACAACTACGCGGGGCTATGCTTACTACATATGTCCAATAATTTAGATCTTGTAATCTTGAACGGCTCTGTGACTGGTGACAAGCCAGGGAATTTACCTATATGTCAGGCTCACGAGCCTCAACAATTGACTATATATTAGTTTCCTATAGAGGACTGGATCTAATCGAAAACTTTAGGGTTGACAAACAGCTGACCAGTGACCATCTACCTTTAGCACTCAACCTAAAGACCTGTGACAGAAATACTTATTTGGAACAAACTCCCTCATGCGAAACACAAGAGGGACCAAGGACTATCAGAGCAAAATGGACACACAATTTAGATATGGCAGTTAAGAACGCCCTGCAATCTGATGCTCTTCTTCAAATACACTCACAAATACTTCAAACTACCCAACCAGATGACGTGATGCCACTCTACCAAAATGTGATTGCACAATTACAACAGTTATTGACTGCCAAGCACTGCAATAATATGAATAGGAAAGTACACACACATAAACCTTGGTTTGACAGTGAATGCAAAGCCCTTAAAAAGACATGATGAAGATATATAAAACATACAGAAGCAAGAACTTATGTCAGATACCTCAGGATTGGTTTACCATAAAAGCAAGATATAAAGCAGTAATTAAACAAAAGAAGTCACAAGCCCAGAAGAGTGACTGGGATAAATTAATTGCAGCTGCAAAGTCCAATAATTCAGCTCTGTTCTGGAAAATCGTTGCAGGAGATATCAGACATGGTGCCCTCAGCGTAGGCTGCCACATTACAGCACACTCATGGGAAGAACACTTTAAAAATGTATATATGTCCAGCACGGTTACTACGAGGAAGGGCAATCCGGACATAGATTCAACATCCAGTTGGCCCCGGGTAAATGAATCAGAGATCAAGAATTTAATTAATAGGTTAAAGCCTGGTAAGGCCCCTGGCTGTGACAATATAACGGCAGAACTTCTAAAGACAAACAAGGACTGGTGGATACCAGTCTTGGCACGTCTGTTTACCAGGATAGACCAGACAGCCACATTCCCTACAGAATGGGGAATAGCCACAATTATCCCGATATACAAAAAAGGAGAACGTTCCAACCCAGCAAACTACAGACCAATCAGTTTGCTAAGCATTGTTAGCAAACTTTATGCTTCTCACTTACATCTAAAGCTGATGGACTGGATAGACCAAGAGAACATTCTCGAGGATGAACAAGCTGGGTTCAGAGAAGGACGTTCTACCCTGGATCAATGTCTAATCCTACAGCATCTAGCAGAAAAATACTCTGCCCCGGACAGAGGAGCATTATACACAGCTTTCATTGATTTCAAATCTGCGTTTGATCTGATCCCGAGAGACAAACTATGGAAGAAACTAGAGTGCTCATCAATAGACAGAAGACTCTTAATCTTAATACAAGGGCTATACCACAACACCTCACTCAGAGTAAGATGTTCCCAGACTGGCCACTACTCTGGAATAGTTCCTACCAACAGAGGCGTTAGGCAGGGATGTATTCTGGCCCCACCTTATTCAATCTATATATAAATTCTATGGTAAAAGCCCTGAAGGGGGATCATTTCCACCCCCCGCGTCTAGCCTACAGACCAATCTCCATGCTGCTATACGCAGATGACGCGGCTATAGTATCGTACTCACAAATTGGTCTAAAAAGGCTATTACTAGAACTCCAAAGATACTGTGATAAAGACTCCTAACTATAAACTACAGTAAAACCAAAATAATGATTTTTACCAGGCGAAAAATCAGACCAAAATGGACTATCAATGGATTACCCATCGAACAAGTAGACAAATACAAATACTTGGGGATCACATTCCATTCCTCGGGTCGGTGGAATGAACAGATAAAATCTGCAACAGACAACGTGCAAAGAGCTTGCAGAGCCATTAAGAATTTTTATTTCACCAAGGGAGGCCAATATATCCCAGCTGTCACAAAAGTGTTTGCAGCGAAAATAATTGCCCAACTTCTGTACGGCGCACAGGTATGTGCCTTCAAAAATTGGACACTTTCGAAAAAGTCCAAACCAAATTCCTGAGAAGTATCCTAGCAACTCCATGCTGCGTCCCGAATAACACCCTACGCCTAGAAGCGGGCTTACCTTCCATGGAGGCACGAGTCCAGACTCTTACACTAAACTTCTGGCTAAAGTTAAAACACTTACCCAAAGGACTGGCCCCTTTAACCCTGACAGACTCTTTTAGGTCCACATGGAAAAACACGATTCTCAGAAACCTCAAACTATCAGGGTTACAGGAAGAAGAACTAGACCTCCTGGGATATACGAATGCCAGAGTAGCAGTAAGGCGCAGAACAATGGATATAGATTACCAAAAACACCTAGCCTGTGCCAGATACCAGCCACTATTTAAATGCAGTACTAATGTACCCTTTGCTACACAAAATTATTTAACAAATCTAACAAACCCGAAACACAGGAAAGTGTTCACTCTGGCCCGAGTTAATGCTCTGCCAACAGCTGTGCTACTGGGCAGGTACACAAAAACACCCTATCATGAACGTATATGCCCCTGCGACACAGGGGTGGTTGAATCTATAGAGCATGTGTTCTTTCACTGCCCTCTGTATGTGGATGCCCGCCTCTCCTTAATCTCGCCAATACTGTCCCGCTTACCTGGCAGATCTGAGGAATTCTACCTATACTGGCTGCTCGACGACAAACACAAGGAGACAACCAACCTGGTGGCCAAATATCTCATGGCTGTTCTAGCTACGAGGAACCAGCATATTAAATTGAACGCAGAAACGTTTCACAGACAGGGCCGGATCTTACGTTACGCAAACTAAGCGCCCGCGGGGGGATGCCATATATTCAGGGGCACATCGGCCACCAAACGCCCCTTCTCAGTCTCCGGCCCCATGGAAGGAGGCCCGCGCCACATCAAATGCGGCGCGAGGAGGCCAGAGCCGCCCACAGTGGCTCCACGAGGCCGGAGACCGCGTGTACGGAGCCTCCGCCTCCGGCCGCCAAACCCTCCTTAATTTTCGTGGAGGGTGCGCATGCACGCCAGGTTCACATGTGCGGAAGCAGCTGGCTCCGAGCATGCACACCCGGCGCACATGTGTGGAACCAGCTGGCTCCATGCATGCGCACCCGGCGCACATGTGCGGAAGCAGCTGGTTCTGTGGATGCGCACCTAGCACACATGTGCGGAAGAAGCTGGCTCCGTGGATGCGCACCCAGCGCACATGTGTGGAAGCAGCTGGCTCCGCGCGTGTGCACCTGGTGCACATGTGCGGAAGCAACTGACTCCGAGCATGCGCACCCGGCGCACATGTGCGGAACCAGCTGGCTCCATGCATGCGCACCCGGCGCACATGTGCGGAACCAGGTGGCTCTGCGCACGTGCACCCGCTGCACATGTGCGGAACCAGTTGGCTCCACGCATGCGCACCCGGCGCTCATGTGCGGAACCAGATGGGTCCGTGCATGCGCACCCTCCACACATGCGCACCCTCCACGAAGCCGGAGAGCGAGGGGGCACCAAAATAATGTTTGCTTACCATTTTGAATTACCTTAGTCTGGCCCTGTTCACAGAGCTAAATTCCGAAGGCTGAAGGCTCTGTGTGTTGGGATTGGAGGAAAAGCAGGCTGCCTGCAGTCATTGGTTCTCTTCTACTTTCTTCCTTTATCAGCCTATATTGTAACACCGAATGTATTCAGCATGCCTCACTTACGTTTTGAGTTTTCCCTTTCCCTCTGCACTTTCCAGGAAGTGTCTAGAAACCTCACTAAGGATAATAAAAGCAAAAGGCAAAATGCAGAGGAAAGTTTGCAAGAGAGATATGTGAAAGACAAGACCAACTCTTCCATCAGCAGCTCCAACAACCTTGGCGATGTCCGGAGTTCGCTGCAGAGAGACGCGGCTGCAGCTTACACCCTGACTGAGGTGAGTCCTGCCCAGGGTCCAGAGAACTAGAAACTCTCACCATCAATCAAATACTTAAAAGCATAATAAAAACAGAATAAGACCAGAGTAGGGATTACAGTTTAGAGACTGAACGCCTGACGGAACAGGGTGGTCTTACAGGCCCTCCGAAAAGCCTGTAGGTCAGTTACTGCTCGTGCCTCCTCCGGGAGGGCGTTCCAAAGGGTAGGCGCCGCTACAGAAAAAGTGCGCTACCACGTCGATGACAAGCGGCAGGTCTTAAGTGATGGAACCTCGAGTAGGTTTTGGTCCATGGACCGCAGTGGTCTCTGGGGAACGTGCAGGGAGAGGCGGTCCTTCAGGTACACTGGCCCCAGGCCATGCAAGGCCTTAAAGGTGAGCACCAGCACTTTGAAGGTAATCCAGTGCTCGATAGGGAGCCAGTGCAAGCGCTGTAGGACTGGTGTGATGTGCCTTCTCGCTTACCACTGCTGAATTTTAATTAATGGGTCCAATAGGGCTATTTTTTATCTCAAGGAGACTCGTGGCAATAATTTAACATGGTTTTTTTTAATCTTTTCAAGGGAAAATATGAAGAAGTTTACCTACATGACAAATTGGGATCTCCAGAGAGAATCTCAACAGAGTCATTGCACTACATGCCTCTGGCTCATCCAAAGGAAAGGAATCCAAAGTCCATTTCATCAAAAAAAACGAATGTGAGGAATCGACCTTCATCTCAGCCGACCATCATCCGAGGAATCACTTACTATAAGGCCAAAGATGCCGAGACAGAAAATGAACTAGAGGAACGTGAGTTGCGGTTTCAGCCTATAAAGATTACATTTCCCAGGGGCACCTTTTCCAGACGCTATGTTGTTCACATTCCCCGCCTCCAAGGAATTCTGTGGGTAACTCAGTATTCAGTTAGACTTCGGAAGAGTGATTCATTTTTTTGTGCATAAAGACTTTGGCCGAGGCTTTTGAGGGTATAGCCAGGACAATGAAGCAATGGGTTGGAGATGCTTACGGTATAGAGCAGGGGTAGGCAACCTACGGCCCACAGGCCGGATGTGGCCCGGCAGCCGATTCTGTCCTGCCCGGGGAGAAGGGCATCGGGGGCGGGGCCAAGAGGAAGGGGTGCTGCTGCCGCCATCCCATCGCGGGCACTGTGGGGCCTGTGTCGGCAGATCGCCTCCAGCGGCGGCTTTGGAGTGCCTGCCATTCCTGGAGGTGATCCGGGCCTGCAGGGGGAGCAGTCAGCGATCTGAGGCAGCTGATCGCCGTGGCGACCCGGAAGACAATCAAGCTCCACCAACAATAGAATTCAACCAAACTTGGCACACAGGACTTCCATGACCAACAGATAATGCTGGAGGAGGTTGGGGGAGGCATGTACAATAAATTAGATTTACAGTACCTTCAATCGCTTCAGCTCCATCGGCCCCTGGGCGTGTGCTCCCTGCACGAGGCCTCTTCCCTCCGTGTGCCTGCAACGCCGGGGTGCATCTCTCTCCCGGCATTGGAATTGTAAACCTTTCGACCCCGGTGGGGGCAAGCAGTGAGCGGCAAAGGCTGCCCGGATAGCCTTGGCCATACCGGAGGGCCTTGCGCTCACCCTTCGTCCCTTCTGAGCCCAGCGGGGGCAAGCGGCGAGGGCTGCCCGGATAGCCTTGGCCATGTGGGGGGCCTTGCACTCACCCTTCGTCCCTTCCGGGCCCAGCGGGGGCAAGTGGCAAGTGGGGAAGGCTGCCCGGATAGCCTTGGCCATGAGGGGGGGCTTGCGCTCACCCTTCGTCCCTTCCGAGCCCAGCGGAGGCAAGCGGCGAGTGGCGTAGGCTGCCCGGATAGTCTTGGCCATGCGGGGGGCCTTGCGCTCACCCTTCGCCCTTTCCGAGCCCAGTGGGGGCAAGCAACAAGCGGGGAAGGCTGCCTGAATAGCTTTGGCCATGCGGGGGGGGGGAGGCTTGCGCTCATCCTTCGTCCCTTCTGAACCCAGTGGGGGCAAGCGGCGAGCGGGGAAGGCTGCCCGGATAGCCTTGGCCATGCGGGGGGCCTCCGAGCCCAGCGGGGGCGCTCACCCTTGGCCATGCAGGGGGCCGTCACTGCTGAGCTTGGTGGGGGTGAGAGGTGAGCGGCGAAGGCGCCCCGCATGTCCCTTCTGAGCTCGGCTTTGCACACCTTTGTCTCCAAGCTCCTCCTCCTGACTCCCTGTATCCCTGTGGGAAGAGGAGGAGGAGCCAACCAGGAGCGCCTGGCTGTTTGGCTTCCACAGGAGCCAGCAGCCATTTTGGAGAGGCAGAAAGGGTGGGGCCAACTGAGGTGGCTTTGCAACCCCCTTGTTGAGAACCGCTAAAGTAGAGGTTAGCCTCGAGCAAAGGTTCTCAGCTGCTGCTTAACCCGCGGAAGGAGAGAACTGAAATCTGCGAGCCAGATGCAATCCTCAAAAGAGCCACACCTGGCTCGCAAGACATAGGTTCCCGTCCCCTGGTATAGAGTGAAATACAAAAGCAAGCAGATTGTTTTGAAAAGCATGTCAGATGAACCATGCCAGGGAAAAGCAAAGTAAATGGAGCCCCTGTGTAAGAGCGCCCAGTTAGATATCCTCTCTCCCACACACAATGCATGTAAACCCCTCTCTTATGACTTTTCTATTTACAGAAGATGAGGCTTTCAGTGGTGATGCGATTGACTTGCTGATTGAGGACCAGCTTTTGCAACATACCTACCTGTCGAGTATTTCCACAAGGAAGGAACCACCCACAGAAGACCCCCTAAAACGGCAGAGTAACGAGCATGCTGAGGGACATGCTGAGACCACCGTACCACTTGAGAACCATGCCTCTGACACCACTACCCCTGTAGCTGAAGCCCCACTTCCCCCTGCCGCCATGACTCCCTCTGCTGAGCCAATGCTATCCCCTACCACTGAAGGCATCTCAGTACCTTCGGAAACCACATCAGCTGCTGAAGCTTCCTCAGTAACTTGGTCAAAAGGTGGTAGTGCCAGACGGACTTTGAAAAGAGTGGCTATAGATATCACACAAGCTCCCATAATGACAGCAACCCAAAATGTTCCAACTACAAAGCCAACCAGTCCCATAGCGGCCATAACAGATTTCCAAATAGAGACAACAGCTGAGCCTCGCACAGTGGCTGCTGTGGCTAAAGCCACAAACTCTCCCAGCCTCACAGCCACACCCAAGCAGGGCCTGGATGAAGAAGACGTAAGGAACAGCATCGGTGAGCTCATTTCCTTCTTCCTGTTTATATGTTTTCAACCGCAACATGCCACAGCAGCATTGTTATGATGGCGAGAAAAGCCTTTCAGCTTCAATCTCTATGAATATTTGTTTCTAGGTACCTTCAAGTTGTGTCTAATTTTTCTTAGAAAGATTAGTTTGGAGGGGGTTTGCCTCTACTGTCGCCTGAAGCCGAGAGATTGTGACTTGCCCAGGATCACTTACTAGGATTTCATTGCTAGTAGCAATTTGAACTCTGGACTCCAGAATTATAGCCTAGCCCAGTGTTTCCCATCCAGTGTGCCGTGGCACACTAGTGTGCCGTGAGCAATCATCAGGTGTGCCGTGGGAAATTGGAACTTCTAATACCCTTTCTTCCCCCTCCTGCCCACAGTGCTCTCTGGGTGTAGGTGAACTACAACTTCCAAACGCAAGGTCAATTCCCAAGCAAACCCTTTCAGTACTTTCTGTTGGTCATGAGAGTTCAATATGCCAAGTTTGGTTCAATTCCATTGTTGCAAGAGTTCAGGATGCTCTTTGATTGTGTGTTAACTATAAATCCCAGAAACTGTAACTCCCAAATGCCAAGGTCTATTTTCCCCAAACTCCATCTGTGTTCACATTTGGGCATATTGAGTATTCATGCCAAGTTTGGTCCTGATCCAACATTGTTTGAGTCCACAGTGCTCTCTGGATATAGGTGAACTACAACTCTAAAACCCAAGGTCAATGCCCACCAAGCTCTTATAGTATTTTCTCTTGGTTATGGGAGTTCTGTGTGGGAAGTTTGTGTCTTTCTGCCATTCCTGCCAGGATATCCATGTTGTGTTCATCAAAACAGGCCCAGATTTCACACTGAGTGTATAAATACATTAAAAAACATATTAACTATATGTATTACTGTGTTAGAGTGTCATTTTGTGTCATTTTGGTTGGCGGTGTGCCCCAGGATTTTGTAAAAAATGTAAAAAATGTGCTGCGGCTCAAAAAAGGTTGAAAAACACTGGCCTAGCCTTCCAATCAGTATGCCACGTTTGCTCTTTTGATAGATATATTGCCATATAATAATGACAACTTATGTGCTGACAATTCTCCCAAATATGGAATGATTGTGGTTTAAAGATGGACAATGAAAAGCCACCAATGTTTGTGAGGGCAGCAGGGGATGTCCTGTAACACAGTGTTTCCCAACCTTTTTTGAGCCGGGGGCAAACCACCAACCAAAACGACACAAAATGACACTGTAACACAGTAATACATATAGTTAATTGACCTTGAGTTTTGGAGTTGTAGTTCACCTACATCCAGAGAGCACTGTGGACTCAAACAATGATGGATCTGGACCAAACTTGCCAAGCGGGCCCCTCAGTTGAGCAAGCCGAGGGCCGCCACCAAGCCTAGGCTCCGGCCCAGGGTCCCGCCGCTAGCCTCAGCCACTCCCATTGCCACGGGTAGCGGCTCAAAGGCGAAAGGGGCAGTGGGGGAGAGGGCGAAGGCGGCAATTCACGTCCCTGGCGCCGCTCTCCGCCATGACTCCGGCCCCTCGCTTGCTGAGGCCGCGCGGAGGAGGAGGAGCATGAGTGGCGGACGGGCTTCAGCCCCGCCCACTGAAGCCCGTCCACCGCTCATGCTACTCCTCCTCTGCATGGCCTCAGCGAGGAGGAAGAGCATGAGCAGTGAATGGGCTTTAGCCCCACCCACCGCTCATGCTCCTCCTCCGCATGGCCTCAGCGAGGAGGAAGAGCATGAGGGGTGGACGGGCTTCAGCCCCGCCCACTGAAGCCCGTCCACCGCTCATGCGCCCCCTCCTCCTTTGCACAGCTTCAGCGAGGAGGAGGTGCATGAGCAGTGGACGGGCTTCAGCCCCGCCCACTGAAGCCCGTCCACCGCTCATGCTCCTCCTCCTCCGTGCGGCCTCAGCGAGCGAGGGGCCGGAGTCATGGTGCAGAGCGGCGCTGGGGACAGGGGCCGCTCTCCGCCATGACTCCCGCCATGACTCAATCAGGCACGAGCAAGCTTCTGCCGCTGGGAAGGGGGCAGGGCCCAAGCGATGTCACCCTCCCCTCCTACCCTTGATTGGAGGCTGGCTGGGGAAATGGCTGAAGGAGGTGGCACCCCGGCCCCTCCTTCTTTTTCTTTGCCACTGCCCAGCCCTTCCTCCTCCTCCCCCCAAGCAGCAGGAGTTCGGGGGAGACGTTTTTCGCTGCACACCAGATGATCCATCACGGAACAGTAGTGTGCTGCGGCACAGCGGTTGGGAAACACTGCTTTAGAAGACAACTGAAGACCTGGCTCTGGGGCCAGGCGTTTGATTAGAAGCCAGTGTCAATAGGAAAAGGAAATGTGGGTTTTGCGACATGGATTCTCCCAGCTTGGTTTGGGTTTCTTCTTCTCTTAGCTTTTCTTTGCGAACGAAGATTCAGGAAGGTCTTGTCCCACGCTTTCTACAAGCGCGTTGATGACTAACAGGGCTTTTTTGGAAGTTGAGTGTGTCCTTCGAGCCTGTGCAATGGGCCTTTCTGGTGGAGCGCAGCGTGCACAGAACTGGCCTCACCCTTTAAACCAAACATTCGTCTGCCGGGGCCTAGCAAGCTTAGGACAGTGGCAGCGAGATCTTCAGGTCATAGGTTTGGTTCAAGTTTCCTTCTCTGTTGACCTTACAGGGTTAGACGAGCACCATCTGCCTGGGTTTGAATTTAGAGTTTTCCTTCTCTTAGGACGGTTGCCAAAGGGCTAGAGAGCCCACCCTGCCCGTTGATGCTCTTTGTCAGACCCTTCGGTTGTGACCTGTCTGGCATGGGAGGCCCTACCAGTGGCTATTATGCTACCACCAGCATAGCTCATAACTTCATTAGGGTACGCAAGCCTCTCCCCCACGGCAAGGGGGTGCCACTGGTATGGTTTTACTGGCACGTTAATTCATTGTTAAATTTACTGATGGTGTTGTACAATGTTTTAAAATGATTTTATTGTGAATTGTAATTTTTATAGTATTTACGTTGTTAGCATCTTCTGATGCTGATGTGAGGCCGCTCTGAGTCACCCTCGTGGGGAGAAAGGCGGGATAGAAATATACAAAATAAATCTACAGTATATATATAAAATCCTTCATGTGGTGGTTCCAGTCTTATAGACAAAGAAGCCACACAAGGCAGACACACAAAATCAGCCCACATACCCAGAAAACCCTACGAGGTCTGTTTACAAATCAACCCCCCGCACAAAAAGAGCCAACGGCCACAAATCCAAAAAAAGCATTATGGACTACGACTCCCATGATCCCCCACGCCACCTCCCTCTGGCAGTTTAGAGTGTCAGAATGTTAGTGGAACTGACCAATTAGAGGCATTATGCAAATATTCCCTCAGTTAGCATGTAGGCTGGGAGCCCCCCCCCCTCCCCTGGCAGTTTAGAGTATCGGAATGTTGGTGGTGGTGCTGACCACTCATAGGCATTATGCAAAACAGACAGGTAATAAAAGGCAATACAAGAGGTAGAAGCTGGTGAAGGGACTAGCAAAAGGAAGGGGGAAAAAGGTAGGGAGGGAATGGAGGAAGGGAGACAAGGGGATCAAGGACTGAAACAGGAAGGGGAGGGATGGCAGGAAGGAGGGAAAGGAAAGAAGGGAGGAAGGGAGGGAGAAGAGGCAGGAGGACAGAGAGAAGAGAAAAGCTGAGGGATGAGATGAGGGGGAGAGGGAAGAAAGGAAGTACTAAAGGCAGGACAGGAAGCGATGTTACTGTTGGTCTTCGCCACATGCACACACGTATGTATATATAGACATGCACACATATATTGTAGCAGGAAAAATCCTACCAAAGATTACCCCTTTGACTCCAAGGCTGCTATCCGTGCGGGCGCAGGAACGAGAAGACATGACAACTGGGTTACTTTTCAGGAAACACAGTTTATTCCAGATCCACAGCTGTAGGGGTCTGCCCTTTGGCGTAACAAGACGCAAGGAACAGAACACCCCCCTCCTTTCAGTCATTCAGTTTTATACAATCAATGGAGCCGGTTCATTCATTTCACTGGCTATCACTCATGATGTGCTTCTGATTCTAACCAATTAACAATGCATTAGGTAATCTAATAATTCATTGGCTGACAAACACTACGCAGTTTATTTTCCCTGACCAGTTATTAAAGCTTTCTCTATGTGCGTAGATTGTCCCTATATTGTTACTTTTCTGATAAGCTTTTCCCACGGACCAGCCAAGTGGGTGTTTCATTAAGCTAACACATGTGATGTCTCCTAGACCAATCACTGTCTAGTAAACAAAGGGCACATGGTTTTCTCTGAGCCAATTGTAATGCATCAGGGCAACCAATGAGATGGCATCCCTTCTAAACCAATCACTGCTGGTTTCTAACGTGCTTGCTAAACCTGTCTCCTTCTCTATGCCTAGCCTATGCTTAGGTAGCATTCTCTCCTGGCGTTTCTTCTGCAACTCAATGAATCTCCTTCAATATACATGCACTGAAATATACACATGCACACATACATACACACATCTGTACTTACACACATCTACACATATACACGCATATACATATACAAAAACACACATACATAAGTACACACATATACACGCATATAAATATACACATATACATAAGTACACACACATACACACATATGTACACATAGACACAAATGCATATATATACATACATACATACACACACAAAACACATACATATAGACTGGGACACAGGAAAGAGAAAAAGCCACAGCAGCGCGTGGCCGGGTACAGCTAGTAAATAAATAAATCTTCTCACCCACAGAAGAGGGTTTCGCGAGACCAGTTGCTCTTGTTGAGGCCGCGGACCATATTTTAGTTCTTGTGGACCAGTGATGGTCCATGGACCACAAGTTAGGAACCACTGATTTAAAGCATGGAATACTTTGCTAGAGGAAAATGGGTCTGCACAAGTAAGGATATCTAGGGATAAGCAACTTAGATGGGTCCAAGGGTGAAACAACAGAACACGGATGTTTTTCAATGGCAAACAAGATGAATCACAATTTCGGGAAGCTTTGAAGATACGTACAGTATGTGGTTCACCACCTTGGCTACCTGGCAACAACACGCCTCCGCTTTAGCAATGGCAGAACAAAATTTTAATGGGATATTTATTTATTAGATTTGTACACTGCCACTCCCAAAGGCTCGGGGCGCTTTACAACAATGTAAAATGCACAGAAGGTAAAACATAGTAAACAGTAAAAGCGAAGTAAAAACACATCATAAGCCTTCAAATGCCTGCCTAAATAAGTATGTCTTACATGCTCTGCGAAAACTATACAAATTTTGCAGAGCTCGTGTCTCAGGAGGCAGGGCATTCCACAATGTTGGAGTGATGATGGAAAAGGCTCTGCGTCTAGTAGAAGTCAGGTGGAAAGACTTCGCGCTGGGAATGTTCAGGAGATTCGAGTCTACTGAGCGTAGTGATCTCGGAGGGTTGTATGGAATCAGGCGATCCCGCAAGTACACTGGCCTCAGACCATGTAAGGCCTTAAAAGTAAGAACTAACACCTTGAAAGTGATCCGGAATTCAATAGGCAGCCAGTGCAGGTCCTGCAGAATTGGTGTTATACGGCAAATCACGGGCTCCCCTGTGAGTAGCCGGGTTGCAGCATTCTGCACTAGCTTAAGTCTCCGGATCGCGGTCAAGGGAAGGCCAATGTAAAGAGCGTTACAGTAGTCAAGTCTTGAGATGACCGTGGCTTGGAGTACCGTGGCCAGGTCGTTCCGGGACAAATAGGGGGCCAAGCGCTTTGCCTGTCGCAGATGGTAGAACGCGATTCTGCTGACAGTGGAGATTTGGGTCTCCATTGACAGCAGGGGGTCCAAATGGACACCGAGGCTTTTTACTGTTGATGACGGGCATAATGCCTCGCCATCCAGGGTTGGCAGTTGAATTTCCCTATCGCCCAGACGACCTAGCCAAAGGATCTCCGTCTTGTAAAGATTGCTGAGGATTTACTTTGGATAGCACTTTTTTTGCCATTCTGCTTTCTTCACAGGCCAGTGCAAGGATACTTTGTCTACCATCTCAGGACCAATGATCCAGAATACCTATGGGCGGAATGAAGGTGCTTGGATGAAGGATCCAGTTGCCAAGGATGAGCGGATCTATGTCACCAACTATTACTACGGCAACACTCTGGTGGAATTCCGAAATCTGGATAACTTCAAACAAGGTGTGTCCTTTGAAAATTTTGTTATAAATGGCAGTTTCTAATTGGTTCTGTCTTAAAAATCGCCAATAATGAAATAACAAAATTTTGAAAGTTTTGTTAGAGTTCTGAAATGTTCACCACTAGAACTTTAGCAACACTGTAGAAGCAAAGCACCAGCGCCACCTAGTGTTCACCACCAGAACTTTAGCAACACTGTAGAAGCAAAGCACCAGCGCCACCTAGTGTTCACCACCAGAACTTTAGCAACACTGTAGAAGGAAAGCACCAGGGCCACGTAGTGTTCTGCACCAGAACTTTAGCAACACTGTAGAAGCAAAGCACCAGCGCCACCTAGTGTTCACCACCAGAACTTTAGCAACACTGTAGAAGAAAAGCACAAGCGCCACCTAGTGTTCACCACCAGAACTTTAGCAACACTGTAGAAGCAAAGCACCAGCGCCACCTAGTGTTCACCAACAGAACTTTAGCAGTAGAAGCAAAGCACCAGCGCCACCTAGTTTTCACCACCAGAACTTTAGCAACACTGTAGAAGAAAAGCACCAGCGTCACCTAGTTTTCACCACCAGAACTTTAGCACTGTAGAAGCAAAGCACCAGCGCCACCTAGTGTTCTCCACCAGAACTGTAGCAACACTGTAGTAGAAAAGCACCAGCGCCACCTAGTTTTCACCACCAGAACTTTAGCAACACTGTAGAAGCAAAGCACCAGCGCCACCTAGTGTTCTCCACCAGAACTGTAGCAACACTGTAGTAGAAAAGCACCAGCGCCACCTAGTTTTCATCACCAGAACTTTAGCAACACTGTAGAAGCAAAGCACCAGCGCCACCTAGTTTTCACCACCAGAACTTTAGCAACACTGTAGAAGCAAAGCACCAGCGCCACCTAGTGTTCACCACCAGAACTTTAGCAACACTGTAGAAGCAAAGCACCAGCGCCACCTAGTGTTCACCACCAGAACTTTAGCAACACTGTAGAAGCCAAGCACCAGCGCCACCTAGTGTTCACCACCAGAACTTTAGCAACACTGTAGAAGCAAAGCACCAGCGCCACCTAGTGTTCACCACCAGAACTTCAGCAACACTGTAGAAGCAAAGCACCAGCGCCACCTCGTTTTCACCACCAGAACTTTAACAACAATGTAGAAGCAAAGCACCAGCACCACCTAGTGTTCTCCACCAGAACTGTAGCAACACTGTAGAAGCAAAGCACCAGCGCCACCTAGTGTTCTCCACCAGAACTGTAGCAACACTGTAGAAGCAAAGCACCAGCGCCACCTAGTTTTCATCACCAGAACTTTAGCAACACTGTAGAAGCAAAGCACCAGCGCCACCTAGTTTTCATCACCAGAACTTTAGCAACACTGTAGAAGCAAAGCACCAGCGCCACCTAGTTTTCACCACCAGAACTTTAGCAACACTGTAGAAGCAAAGCACCAGCACCACCTAGTGTTCACCACCAGAACTTTAGCAACACTGTAGAAGCCAAGCACCAGCGCCACCTAGTGTTCACCACCAGAACTTTAGCAACACTGTAGAAGCAAAGCACCAGCGCCACCTAGTTTTCACCACCAGAACTTTAGTTTTGTAAGTACTTTAGAACCATGATTGCCCAGGCCTAATGCTTGCCATAGATGCAGGCGAAACGACAGGAAAGAATGCTTCTGGAACATGGCCATACAGTCTGGAAAACTCACAGCAGCCCAATCCTAACTAACTTGACTATCTCATCTGCCAAAAGAAGGCCCACACTTTCTATTAAAATACTGATAATAGAGTGTTCTTCATTTTAAATATTGTGTTTTTCTTCCTTTTTTTTTGCACTACAAATAAAATATGTGTAATTTGCATTGGAATTCTTTTTTTCAAACTGTAGTCCGGCCCTCTTCTTTAAAAGTTTGAGGACCCCTGATACAGACAATTCTGATCTAGATCAAAACAGAAAGATTTAGCTAGGCTCAAGTTTGCTGTTCACCTGATCTGGTTGTATCTGCTTTACAGGTCGATGGAGTAACTCGTATAAATTACCCTATAGCTGGATGGGCACAGGTCATGCAGTCTTTAATGGCTCTCTCTACTACAATCGGGCCTTCACGCGCAACCTGATCAAGTATGATCTCAAGCAACGCTTCGTGGCCGCTTGGGCCATGCTGCACGACGTCGCCTACGACGAGGAGACGCCGTGGAGGTGGCGTGGCCATTCCGACGTGGACTTTGCCGTGGATGAGAACGGCCTATGGATCATTTACCCAGCCATTAATTACGAAGGGTTCAGCCAGGAGGTGATAGTCCTCAGCAAACTCAATGCCAACGATCTGAGCACGCGAAAAGAGACCACGTGGCGGACAGGCCTGCGCAAGAACTTTTACGGCAACTCTTTTGTCATCTGCGGAGTCCTCTATGCTGTTGACAGCTACAATAGAAAGAACGCCAATATCTCCTATGCGTTTGACACGCACACCAACACCCAGATCGTTCCACACCTGCTGTTTGAAAACGAGTATTCCTATACCACTCAGATAGACTATAACCCCAAAGATCGGCTCCTGTACGCCTGGGACAATGGCCACCAGGTGACCTACAATGTCATCTTTGCTTATTGAGGTAATTTTAAAGAGCCACTCGCACCTTTAAAAATATTTTTATTGTACAAAACAGAGTAAATGTGGTTGTTATTCTTCACCTTTTAAAAATGGATTGTAGATCAATCCGTCTGCTAAAGTCAACCCTTTTATTTTGGGCATAACTTGCTTTTGTTTTTATAGTGGATATTCTGCCTTTTCTGAGACGATGGAAATATTTCTTCTTTTAGCAACTGTTAAATCCCGACTCCGAAATGAATAAAACGGCCCCCCCTTGCCATGTTGTTTTTATACAGGGATAACCCCACAAAGTTACAATCTTTATAATAAAACACCATGTTAAAACTTAGCAAAACTACAGGTCTGCTTGCACTTGCTTCTGTATTACATGTCATTATTGTCTCTTACCTAATCACATTTCCTAATTGGGAAAATAATAATAACAATACATTTGAAAAGATTCGAACGCCGCTGGACACAGCCTACAGCTTACGTCCACTCTGTGAGGATCTTTTCCTCTTAAATCGCTGCCACCATTTCGTAAGATTTGACCACCGATGTGACGGTTTTTCGGTGACTGGCATTTTAAAAAGAAACGACTTGCAGAGGAGTTGTGATAAAAGTCGTTAACAATTTATTTCCCAACAGGGTTCAATGCTTAGTTGGTTTCAAAAGGACTCCTAAGAGGTACACACTTGATGTTACAACAATTCAACAATGGGGTACAACTTCCCCTGTATGACCTAACACAGGGCTGTCCAACTTCTACTGGCTCAAGGGCCAGAATTCAGGTCACTGATGACCTGGGGGGCCGCAGCGGGGGGCGGGGGCGGTCGCAGGGAACGGGGCTGGTTGCGGACATGCGCAGCAGGGCGGGAGTGGCGAGGCCCCGATCCCCAGGCTCTTCTCCCTGGAGGGCGGCACCTCTCTTCCTGCTTGTCTCCCTGGTCACGGAGAGAAGCAAGAAGGGAGGAGCAGAGCCCGGGGATCGGCGCCTCTCTTCCTGCTTTTCTCCGCTTCTGACGCTGGCGTGACGCCTTGGGAGGGAGGGCGGAGCCATGGGGACTCCCCATGGCTCTGCCCTCCCTCCAAAGCATCACGCCCGCAGAAGCGGGCGAAAACCGCGCCACGCACTTTTTTTTTTTGAATTTTTTTCAGGAATTTTTATTTATTTTTAAAATATTTTTCCCCAGAGGATGGGGGCGCAGGCACGGGGCTGGCGGGCCATGATCGGCCCACGGGCCGCCTGTTGGACAGGCCTGGCCTAACACAGGTACAAGCAATTTACTACCTAACTGCTTCCTCAGATAAATAACCAGCCTTAGGCTTTACCTATTAGGTTATTTTTATTACTAACTGGGACCAAGTCTGTCCTACACTTAGGTTTCCCAAACCCTACACAGAACTGAACTCTGGCAGCTCCCGACGACAGCTTTTGCCCTTCCAACTGACAAATCTTAACTGCTCTTTTTTAAAATTGTGAACATTCTAAAGCCAGTGCAGCTCCCGTTTCCATGGTAACAGCCTTGCATGGGGCTTGCTGCACCAACATTCCATTGCCTACTCTCTGTGGCTCTTTAAAGATTCTACCATTAAACACATAGTGATTATCAAACTACACATCTACTTTACAACAAATAACACACATCATCACAACACTTTATTTATATTCCGCTCTTCTCACCCCGAAGGGGACTCAGAGCGGATTACAGGTACACATACTTAGCAGACAATCCCTGCCGTTTCCACATACACACATATAGACGAACAGAGGCAAACTCTGGCCACCAGGGGGAGCTGACGCACCCCTCATCTCTCAGCGTCCCTTGTTGTTCCTTCCGCATTCCTCAGCGTTCCTGGAGTTCTTTAATGGCCTCATAATTCAGTCAAAAAAATTCTCCTACTTGACAGATGCAACTGTCTTTCGGGCTGCAAAGGTCGACAGCAGGCTACACTCAAAGGTTGAGCACCCACCTCGACCTGGGAAGGCCTCGAACTCATGACCTATTGGTCAGAGAGATCTTATGCAGCTGACACTTAGCCAGCTGCGCCACATTCCCGGTGATGTGCCACATTCCCGGTGATGTGCCACATTCCCGGTGAAAACACAACAGGTTGTCTATTTTTGTATGCCCTCCACTGTAAATACAATTTTATCTGGATGAAGCAATGGAACTGGAGCAGAAATATCACAGTTATACTCTCTGGACTTTCAAAATAGCTTTAATAAGCTATGGTCACGGTGATAGAACATAAGCCAATGAGGCAGATTTCAGGGTATTGTTTTCAGAGCACCGAATAAACTCATGCATACGTTTCTCTCAGATCAATAGCATTCCAAAAGATTAGTTTTAGCTGATTTACATATAAATCTCTATGTTGTGCTTTCTGTAAGTAACACCTCTTTCTTACAACAAACCGAAATGTGTTTTCAATTTTCCAAACTGCCAAATGCATCCCTTTCCTGTTCCAAGGAAGCGCTGCCCAATTCCTTCCTATAATATTCCAACCTTTGTAATTCTCCTAATTGCAGTTCTTTGGCGGAACAGACATCGGAGGGAGCCCCCCCCCCCCCCCGCTGCCAACTCTTCAATATTGGGACTTGGGGACTTAATTAGATGCAGACATTTTTTAATAAAAAAATAAACCAGTGACAATGCTCTCAATTTCATGTTATTAATTTGTGATTTTGTCAGTAAGTGACATACACCAAAGTATGGCCTAGGAATGGAGAGAAGAAGAATAGTGCTAGGAACAATTGGGCTTCTTGGACCGAGGTCAGCAGTTCCATGAAGCTGGACTTCCGGCAGTGGATGCAATGCACCCCTCCGCAGCTGGCAGGAATGTTTTTGCAAAGAGGGAGCTTTACACTGAGCCATAGGGGAGGGAGACCGCATATTTGAGGTCCATCATGCAGGCCCGGATTAACCCCTTTTGGTGCCCTAGGCCAGTGTTTCCCAACCGCTGTGCTGTGGCACACTAGTGTGCCGTGAGCGATCATCAGGTGTGCCGTGGGAAAAGGAGGAGGCTGCTATGGCTGCTGCTGTTGTTATTGTTGTCCCTCTCCCTGCTGTTGTTCCCGCGCCTCCTCCCGTCTTCGCCCGAGCTGTCCGTGCCATCCTTCCCCTCAGAGTCCGAAGGAAAAGCAGCAGCGGCGCTGGAGGCCGCTTCCTCCTTGCCCTGGCCCACTCTTTCCCTTGCGCTTGCTCAAGCGTGAGGCGAGGGGGGCGGCTCCTCTGCGCAGCTGCACCTTCCGCTCGCTCGCGCACTCTCTCTACCGCTGCGTCGCCATCATGGAGGAGGAAAGGCCGACAGAGAGGCTGAGGTGAGCGGAGGGAGGATCTTCCCATGAGGAATGCCCATCATTATTTGAGTTCACAGTGCTCTCTGGATGTAGGTGAACTACAACTCCCAAATGTCAAGGTCTATTTCCCCCAAACTCCATGTGTGTTCATAGTTGGGCATATTAAGTATTCATGCCAAGTGTGTTCCAGATCCATCATTATTTGAGTCCACAGTGCTCTCTGGGTGTAGGTGAACTACAACTTCCAAACCTAAGGTCAATTCCCAAGCAAACCCTTTCACTACTTTCTGTTGGTAATGAGAGTTCAATAGGCCAAGTTTGCTTCAATTCCATTGTTGCAAGAGTTCAGGATGCTCTTTGATTGTGTGTTAACTATAATTCCCAGAAATTAACTCCCAAATGTCAAGGTCTATTTCCCCAAACTCCATCTGTGTTCATATTTGGGCATATTGAGTATTCATGCCAAGTTTGGTCCTGATCCAACATTGTTTGAGTCCACAGTGCTCTCTGGATATAGGTGAACTACAACTCCAAAACTAAAGGTCAATGCCCACCAAACTCTTACAGTATTTTCTCTTGGTTATGGGAGTTCTGTGTGGGAAGTTTGATTCCATTCCATCATTGGTGGAGTTCAGAATGCTCTTTGATTGCAGGTGAACTATAACTCCCAGCTGTTGAGCAAGACCTTCGTGTGTGTCTTTCTGCCATTCCCTGCCAGGATATCTATGTTGTGTTCATCGAAGCAGGCCCAGGTTTCACACTGAGTGTATAAATACATTTAAAAACATATTAACTATATGTATTACTGTGTTAGAGTGTCATTTTGTGTCATTTTGGTTGGTGGTGTGCCCCAGGATTTGGTAAATGTAAAAAATGTGCCGCGGCTCAAAAAAGGTTGAAAAACACTGCCCTAGGCCACACTTTGAAATTACGCCCCAAAACCAACCTCTACTGCACCCCCCCCCCACACACACACACATTCCTTCTTTCCACTTTGCCCCAAAAAGGAAAACTGAGGCTGTTAGGAATTGTGGGAGTTGAAGTCCAAAACACCTGGAAGGCCCAAGCATCCCCCCCCCTCCTTAGGCCTTCCAGACTAGGCCTCAAGGCAGCCTCCAGCAGCGCGGCCTGCCTGCCTCTCCTCTTTTACCGAGGGGCGGGATGCCTCCTAGCTGGCGCATGCGGGCCTGGCTCCCGCCTTTGGTGCAGCAGTTGCCCAGGATGCTTGATGTGCTGCATGCGGAGGGCCAGCAAGGCCTCGCCCAGGCCCAGCTCAGCGCCCTTGTGCAGGCAGAAACCCAGGGAGCCGCTCCCAGGCCCTTCCCGGCCCCTGGGCCTTTCGGAGCTGGAGCCGCCATCTTGGCGAAAAAGAAGCCCTTCTCCGACACAGCAGTGGCACGCGGGACTACACATTCTGAAGGGTGCCGCGAGCCGCCATCATGGCACGGTGCCTGCCGGTCATGGTAGATTCTACCCCTTTCCGCCAAGAAGAGGCTGGGAAGGGAGAAGGCTACGGAATACCCGATGTGGAAGGAAGATCCCTCGTGGCTCGTCTTCGCGCATGCGTGGGCTGGGCGCCCGCCCCTTCTTTCCTCTGCTGCCCTCCTCCTCCACTGAGAATGGAGGCGGGGAAGGAAGCCGCCCAACGCTGAGGCGAGAGGGACGGACTGGCTCCCAAAGTTTATATTTGTTTCAACTATTTTTGACCCATGATTTTTGCGCCCCCTGGCCTTGCGCCCCTAGGCCACGACCTTGTCTGGTCTTATGGGTAATCCAGTATCTTTGGGAGGCGGTGGTCCTCCATCCTAGAGATGTGCCCTGCCCAGCGCAGCTGTGTTCTCAATAGCATGACCTCAATGCTGGTGACCCCTGCTTGCTCAAGGACAGCAACATTCATCACATAGTCGGTCCAGTGTACATTTAGGATTGTGCGAAGACAGCGCTGATGAAAGCGTTCGAGGAGTCGTAGGTGTTGGCGATAGGTGACCCATGTTTCAGACCCATAGAGGAGAATAGACAATACGATAGCTCTGTACACACTGATTTCGGCGCTTTGCCTCAGGTGCTTGTTGCTCCAGGCTCTTTTGTGAAGCCTTCCGAATGCACTCTATGCCTTTGCTAATCTGTGATCTATCTCTTTGTCAATCTTGGCATCTGAAGAAATGATGCTTCCCAGGTAGGTGAATTGCTGAACGGACTTAAGCACAGATTTGCCTATGCTGACGTGGGGGTGATGGTGTTCTTCCTGTGGTGCGGGCTGGTAGAGGACTTCCGTTTTCTTCAGGCTGACTTCCAGCCCAAACAGCTCTGCAGCTGCTGCAAAGCAGGATGTGAGGCGCTGCAGGGCTGCTTCTGAATGGGCGACAAGGGCAGCATCGTCGGCAAAAAGCAGCTCACGGACTAGATAGTTGAGAGTCTTAGTGCGAGCCCTCAGGCGGCTTAAGTTGAACAAGCTACCCTCAGTACGATAGCGTATATATATGCCGTCTTCTTCTTTGAGATCTGCCGTAGCCCTTTGGAGCATCATGCTGAAGAAGACTGTAAATAGGGTTGGTGCAAGAACACAACCTTGTTTCACTCCATTAGTTATGAGAAAGGGCTCCGAGAGAGCATCGCCGTATCTGACTTGACCGCGCCTGGCCTATAAAATTCCTACTGTATTGGATACTCAGTGTGGCAGATTTCTAAAGGGCGGCTTGCACCTTCTCCACAGATTTCCTTCCATTCTGCATTTATTTCCAACAGTATATTGCATTGCTTATAAGACAACTGCAAGGAGCAGCCAGCGACGGGCAGACACCCATCTTCCATTGTGTTACAAAGAACGTTGGCATCCAAGTGCACAACGCCTTGCACTCTTCCTTAAACGGAGAGTGCTTAGGAAACATTACTCATCCCCCCCACTAAGAACCGTATACATTTTCCTCTGCAAAACAAACCAACCAGTAGAACCTCATAATCTTTGAAGACAGAATATTATCTAGCTGAGGAACTCTGATGCTCTGGGGGAAAAAAACTAGCAGCACATATGTTGGAGTTACAGCCAAACATGTGGATTCTGTACTAGGCTCTCTCTCGGCATTACTTCGCGAACGAAGATTTTTAGGAAGGACTCATCCCACGCTTTCTACAAGCGCGTTGATGACTAAGAAGGCCAATCTGAGATAGGCAAGTTCGGTTGCAGAAAGCACAGCAGAAAGTCTCCTTGGCTGATGTTGTTTCCAAGTTGTGGTTCTTTCTGCGTTCGGCGTTTCTCTTCGAGACCCATTTGGTGCGTCTTCTCGAAAGAGGCCACAGCATTGTAGACAGTGCATCTCCATGCCTCCTGATGTGAGGCCAGGGTGGACCATTGTTGGTGATCAATCTGATCGGGTCTGAGATGTTGTTTCAGCGACACTTAGGGCACATTCAGACAGTGCCTAAAATGCTCAATCTCCAGCGTTTTTACATGGGGCGTCCAAACAATAACCCACGTACAGGGGCGGTCTAAGGTTATTTTATATGGTAAGCGAACATTACTTTGGCGCCCCCCTTTGTCTCCGCCCCCTTTCCCTTTGCCTCCGCCCCCTGCCTGCCCAATTGCATCGCGTGACGTGTTTACAGGCTTCTGCTCATGCCCAGAAGCTCCTGCAGGCGCAGAAGCCGAAGCCTGTAAACACGTCACGTCAGCACTCCATCCGTACTCGGCATGCAGGGGGCGGAGGCAAAGAGGTTAAGCCTCTCCCTTTGCCTCCACCCCCTGCGTGCCGGGTACGGACGGAGTGCTGACGTGACATGTTTACAGGCTTCGGCTTCTGCACCTGCAGGAGCTTCTGGGCATGCGCAGTGGCTCCAGAGCTCAACTTCAGCTCTGGAGCCACTGCATGCATCGGAAATCTCCGCGCATGCCCAGAAGCTCCTGCAGGCCAGGCGCTGAAGCCGACGCAGCAGCAGGGAGGTTTGCTACAGCAGCACAGCCGACGTGGCGGCCTCCTTCCCAGACGCTGGCGCCCTATGCTGCCGCTTACTTCGCGTATATGTCGGACCACCCCTGCCCACGTAAAAACAAATTCATTCAGGACGAAGCAGGAAAACCCTGCTTTGTCCCGAATAATTTGATAGTGGATTAGGTTTAATCCACTATGGCCGCTGTCTGGACTGCCCCCTTCGGAAGTTCTGGGACTTCCGAAAGTGCATTCCATGCAGCCCTCTCACATTTTCTGGGCTGAATCATTCTGGAATACTTGAGATGGCTCTAACCCCTCCTCAACCCCCTCAGGCTTAAAAATAAAATTACTTCCCCAGCCACCATTAAACCGTTGACAGAGCTCTTCTGGTGCATACAAATGCATTTTAATGGCGGCCAGGTAAGTAATTTTATTTTTTGTAAGTCTTTTTTGGGGAGTGGTTTGGGTGTCTTGATGTTCTCCCGGAAGGTACCCCGAGGACATCTAGACCCCGAGGACATCTAGACCCTGCAGACAGCATGGGTTTTTGGGGCTGGTGTACAGACTAAAGTCTGCCCCATCCCAGGTTTTTTAAACCCGGGTTGGTGCGGACTTTTCCACTATGTGGAACCACCCTTAGATGTATCCAATAGTTCAGGGGTGCTCACACTTTTTCAGCATGCGAGCTACTTATAAAACAACCAAGTCACAATGATCTACCTACCCGTATTTTGATGGAAGAAATAAGGGACATTTACGTGATTTTTTTTTTGCAAAGATAAGGGACACTTCATAAAATGCATCCAGACAAAGAGTTCCTTCTCCCATCCTGACATCATCCCACAGATATAAACAATCAGAATGAAAGCAGACAGACCTTTCAGCTGCAAGGCCATTCAATGCTGATCAATGTGGCCAATGGAACATTCAAAAATACATCCAGACAAGAGTTCCTTCTCCCACCCTGACATCACTCCACAGATATAAATAGGCAGAATGAAAGCACACAGACCTTTCAGCTGCAAGGCCATTCAATGATGATCAAAGCTGCTGTGCAGATGAACTCCTCGTAGTCACAGATCGTAGGCTTTGGCAGAAAATGGCTGCCAAAGCCTCCTTGTTGTTGTCCTCTCTCGTGGCTCCAAATGCGCATGCCCACCCCCTCCTTCCCTCTGCTGCTCTCCTTCTCCTCCTCCCTCCTCCTCAGGCCAGGCCCGGATTATCGTTTTGTGGCGCCTAGGCCACACTTTGTAATTGCCGCCCGGGGCGGAGCCGGCATGAGGGAGGAGCCAGGGAAGTTCCGCCCCTAGGGCGTCTGACGTGGCTTCCCCCCGCCGCCTCCTTGCTCGCACGGGCGCTCCTTCCTTCACGGAACTGGTCGATCGCAGGCGCCGCCCCTTCCTTCAGTGAAGGAAGGAGGGGCGGAGCCAGCGCAAGGGAGAAGGAGCCGGGGGAGTCCTGCCCCTAGAGGCGTCTGACGTGGCTTCCCCCGCCGCCTCCTCGCTCGCAAGACGGGCGCCTCCTTCCTTCACTGAAGGAAGGAGTGGCGCCCACCCGCACAAGCGAGGGGGGAAGCCACGTCACACGCCCCAGGGGCAGCGGGACTTCCCCCGGCTCCTTCTCGCTCGCTCCTTCTCACTGCGCAGGCGCAAAGATCGGATTAAAATTTTTTTTTAAAAAAAAATCAATTTTGGGGGGTCCGGATCTGCTGCCCCCCATAGCTGCCGCCCTAGGCCATGGCCTAGGGTGGCCTTATGGGTAATCCGGGCCTGCCTCAGGCCACGCTGCGACGGCAGCAGTCGTCACTGAGGATGGAGCCGGCGGCGGGGGAGTCGCGGCAGGGGCAGCCTGAGCCGAGCAGCACGGAGGAAGATGTGCGCCGCGCATGGGGCAGAAGCACCTCTCACAATTGGCTGCGATCGACCAGTTCCGCCTCCGCGATCGACTGGTTGATCGCAATCGACCTAATGAGCACCCCTGCAATAGTTCATCTGTGCGAATGATCAGCGGAGTATACTTCCATGAGTAGTTTAGTATCGGGTATGTTTTTCTCTGCATAATCAATGTAAAATCTAGGAAAACGTTATATATGTTGTCTACATTAGAAGGATGTTGACAAGCTAGAACATGTCCAGAGAAGGACAGCCAAAATGTTCAAGAGTCTGAAAGCCAAACCCTATGAGGAGCCCTTAGGGAGCTAGCTATGTTTAGCTTGGATGTCTTCATTTCCTTGGGCGAGAACACAAGCAGAGCAGAGCGGTTGCAGGAGACTGCCTGGTCTTCCTCACTCTCCATTTTTAGCAGAGCTTAATAGAAAGTTAAGCAGAGAATGGGATAGAAACCAGGGTCTCCCTTGCAAACTCCCCCTCCAAACACCAATACATAAAACCCTTTTGGCCTTGTTTGTTTGTCTTGCTCATGTACACAGCTACCTCCACAGGATGGGAAACTCTTTCATCTAGGCCAGTGTTTTTCAACCTTTTTTGAGCCGCGGCACATTTTTTACATTTACAAAATCCTGGGGCACACCACCAACCAAAATGACACAAAATGACACTCTAGAAAATACTCTGCAATACGCATAAATATCAAAATAATATACAGTAAGTGTATGAAGGAAAATAGAACAGACTCTAATACAGTCGTGCATACAGCTCACAATGGTATATCTTACTGTACTCCAACAGCAGTGCTTCTCAACCTTCCTAATGCTGTGACCCCGTAATACAGTTCCTCATGTTGTGGTGACCCCAACCATAACATTATTTTCATTGCTACTTCATAACTGTAATAGGGGTTGATTTTGTCATTTGAAGTTGTAGTTGTTGGGATTTATAGTTAAACTACAATCAAAGAGCATTCTGAACTCGCCAACAATGGAATTGAACCAAATTTGGAACATAAAACTCCCATGGCCAACAGCAAATACTGGAAGGGTTTGGTGGGCATTGAACTTGAGTTTGGGAGTTGTAGTTCACCTACATCCAGAGAGCACTATAGACTCAACAATGATGGCTCTGGACCACACTTGACACGAATCCTCAATATACCCAAATGCGAACACTGCTGGAGTTTCAGGAAAATAGATCTTGACATTTGGGAGTTGTAGTTGCTGGGATTTATAGTTCATCTACAATCAAAGAGCCCTTGCACTCTACCAATGATAGAATTGGGTCAAACTTCCTACACAGAACCCTCATGCCTTAAAGGAACTAGCTGGCGCGAACCTCCATCCCACCTCACACACTCTCCCTCACCCACACATGCACATCATGCTGCCATGCGCCAAGCACGCCTGCTCTCCCCTCCCTGCTTAGAATCTCAGAATCAGCCCTCCCCTTGGCTGGGAGGCCTGCCAATCACAGCTGAGGAGAGCTTTAGGTGGGAGAATTCACTGTCTGTTTTCAAAAAGAAAGAGAAGGAAAAGCGGAGAGATCTTCAACCTTCTCTGCCAAATGGCTTCCTAAGACCATCAGAAATACATGTTTTCTGATGGTATTTGGCGACCCCCCTGAAACCCTCTCGCGACCTTCCTGGGGGTCCCGACCCCCCAGATTGAGAAACACTGTCCAACAGTGATAAACCCCGCAGTCGACGGATAATCCGTATCAAATAATCCAAACACATATAGGATGGGAACGATGTTCCAGAAAGCGGTGTGGGAGTCAGATAAATCCAAAGTCATTCAAAGGAGCCAAAGCAGTTCATAAACAGGCAAATGCCAATTAATCCAGTTCTATAAAGGTCCAGAAGTAAATCCAGCCATAGGACATCATGGGCTTAAATCTGCGCTTGCAAATCTCTATATATAATAAAGCGGAATGTTTGTTTGTATGTATGTATGTGTCCGGAGGGATATGTGGCAGCTTTCTGATTGGCTGCCACTTTCACAGGCCACAGCGACCACTGCGGGTGATGGACCTGCACGAAACTTGGTACACATAACCCCCTGACCCCCTTTACATCCTGGTGCGGTTTGGGGACATGGACAATGGATTATGGGATTTGTAGTACTTTTCTAACACTTTGTTTTACAGACCACTGTGGCCACCAAAAAGAACCAATACAGAGCACACTTGCCACAAAAACCCCCATGACCCACTCCACATCCTGGTGCACTTTGGAGGAGGGTGGACCATGGATGATGGGACTTGAAGTACGTTTACTCACTTCCCAAGACAGCTGTGACCCTCATCCCATTACTGATCAAGACCAAACTTGGCACACATAACCCCCATGACTGCCTTCACGTCCTGCTGAGGTTTGGGGGAGGACTTAAAATGGATGCTGGGATTTGTAGTACTTTCACACCCCTCTGATCCCACAGACCACTGCGGCCCCCAACTAACACCGATAAAG
>JARBWK010000005.1:161853116-161991109 GCA_030556195.1 Anolis apletophallus | reverse complement strand
TGACATACATCACCGTATGGAACAACAGGGTATTAAAGGGACAATCTTAGGCGAGGGAAGTGACGACCGGATTTTAAGGAAAGTTTATTCAGGAGTCCGTGGTAAATTCACACTCAGTCCGAGTTCTTAAACCGGTTCACTCAAAGTATCCAAATATTGTGTCCCAAAACGGTAATCCTGAAGTCTCTGCTGTTCTAATCCATTATTAGGTGGGAGGCTTTGCAGGGCAAGGAAACGTCCAAAGGAGCCGCAACGGTCAAGTTGCGGGCCCGATCCGTTTCGCCCTCAGCGGGCTTCCTCAAGCGGCAATTGGCAACAATACAAACGGCGTAGCACAGGAAAATACACGTTCATAGCATGGTTGTAATCCGTCACAAAGTCTCCTGTGAATTTACCACGGACTCCCGAATGAACTTTCCTTAAAATCCGGTCGTCACTTCCCTCGCCTAAGATTGTCCCTTTAATACCCAGTTGTTCCATACGGTGATGTATGTCTGGCTTACGGGCAATGTATAATGCCTACTCGTAATATGCTTTGGCACTCACTACCTGGATATTGACATTATATCATATATATTTTTGGAATACACCAAAGTATGGCCTAGGAATGGAGAGAAGAAGAATAGTGCTAGGAACAATTTGGCTTCTTGGACCGAGGTCAGCAGTTCCATGAAGCTGGACTTCCGGCAGTGGATGCAATGCACCCCTCCGCAGCTGGCAGGGATGTTTTGGCAAAGAGGGAGCTTTACACTGAGCCATAGGGGAGGGAAACCGCATTCATGAGGTCCATCATGTATAGCGGTGTTTGTTTTTTTCTATTTATCGTGTCAGAAGCAAATTGAAAATACAGTTCTAATGTAATAAAACTTGGCCTTATACTAAATTTCCTTTGTCCAGAAGCTGGCCACTTGGAGTGCCTCTGGCGCAGGGGTGGGCAATAATTTTTTCTAAGGGGCCACACGAGAGCCAAAAAATATTATGGAGGGCCGCACCTAAAGGCGGAACTACATTCTAATCTACATAATTTATGTATTTATTTACTATATATTACACATCATTAATATTAACATATTAACACAGTGTTTCCCAACCAGTGTGCCATGGCACACTAGTGTGCCGTGAGCGATCATCAGGTGTGCCGTGGGAAATTGGAACCTCCAATACCCTTTCTTCCATTGTTGCAAGAGTTCAGGATGCTCTTTGATTGTGTGTTAACTATAAATCCTAGAAACTGTAACTCCCAAATGTCAAGGTCTATTTCCCCCCAACTCCATTTGTGTTCACATTTGGGCATATTGAGTATCCATGCCAAATTTGGTTCTGATCCAACATTGTTTGAGTCCACAGTGCTCTCTGGATGTCGGTGAACTACAACTCCAAAACTCAAGGTCAATGTCCACCAAACTCTTATAGCGTTTTCTCTTGGTTATGGGAGTTCTGTGTGGGAAGTTTGTGTCTTTCTGCCATTCCTGCCAGGATATATATGTTGTGTTCATTGAAACAGGTCCAGGTTTCACACTGAGTGTATAAATACATTTAAAAACATATTAACTATATCTATCACTGTGTTAGAGTGTCATTTTTTGTCATTTTGGTTGGTGGTGTGCCTCGGGATTTTGTAAATGTAAAAAATGTGCCGCGGCTCAAAAAAGGTTGGGAAACACTGTATTAACATATCAAGAAATATTCATATATTATTAGTATTAATATCATAATTATTATATTATAGTGTATATATATAGACATTGTAATATATTGAAATTATAATGTAATATAACATATTATTTATTATATTATTATAATATTATTATTATAACATTATTATGAAATAATAATAAAAAAACCCACTAAAATAAAATAAAATTCAAGAAGACAAGTTGCGAACAAAGATGGAATGGCCCAATGGACCCAGCTCAGAGGATGGCAAAGTGGACCCAGCCGCCGCCACATCAGAGCAGAGCAGCAGGCGATCAGAGGCTGCAGTCCTCTGCCCGCTCTCGCCACCAGCCGTTCCCCAGCTGATCGCCCTGCTATGGAGTGCCTGCCATCTCTGGAGGCGATCCGGGCCTGCAGCGGGACTATTCGGCGACCTACGGCGGCTGATCGCCACTGGCGACCCGGAAGACGATCAAGTCTTCCAGGTTGCCAGGGCGATCAGCCGCCGTAGGTCGCCGAATAGTCCCGCTGCAGGCCCGGATCGCTCCAGAGATGGCAGGCACTCCAAAGCTGCCGCTCCTCTGGCCTGTATGCTGACACAGGCCCCACAGAGCCCGCAATGGGATGGCAGCAGCGGCACCCCTTCCTCTTGGCCCCGCCCCCGACGCCCTTCTCCCCGGGCCGGACAGAATCAGCTGCTGGGCCACCCCTGCTCTGGCGTCTCCGTAAGAAGGTCCTCCATTGTGCATGTGGCAGGGCTCAGGCTGCATTGTAGTAAGTTGTCTGTGGTTTGCTCTTCTCCACACTCGCATGTCGTGGACTCCACTTGGTAGCCCCATTTCTTAAGGCTAGCTCTGCATCTCGTGGTGCCAGAGCGCAGTCTGTTCAGCGCCTTCCAAATGGCCCAGTCTTATGTGTGCCCAGGAAGGAGTTTCTCATCTGGTATCAGCCACGGATAGAGGTTCCATGTTTTTAACCTGCCACTTTTGGACTCTTGCTTGCTGAGGTGTTCCTGCGAGTATCTCTGTAGATCTTAGAGAGCTATTTCTTGATTTAAGGCATTGACATATAAAATGGGCTTATATATGGGCTTCAGGCAGGGTGGACCTTCCTTTTCAATCCCACCACTGCCACCAATTATAAAGTATGGAGGGAATAATCAGATGTTGTTTCAGGGAGTCCTTATATCTCGTTTTTGGGGCACCTCTCTTGCGCTGACCCGTGGCGAGTTCACCATAGAGTAGTATCTTTGGGAGGCGGTGGTCCTCCATCCAAGAGACCATGTGCCCTGCCCAGCGCAGCTGTGTTCCCAATAGCATGGCCTCAATGCTGGTGATCCCTGCTTGCTCAAGGACAGCAACATTAGTCACATAGTCCGTCCAGTGTATATTTAGGATTGTGCGAAGACAGCGCTGATGAAAGCATTCGAGGAGACGTAGGTGTTGGCGATAGGTGACCAATGTTTCAGACCCATATAGGAGAATAGACAGTACGATAGCTCTCTACACACTGATTTTGGTGCTTTGCCTCAGGTGCTTGTTGCTCCAGGCTCTTTTGTGAAGCCTTCCGAATGCACTCTATGCCTTTGCTAATCTGTGATCTATCTCTTTGTCAATCTTGGCGTCTGAAGAGATGATGCTTCCCAGGTAGGTGAACTGTGGAACGGACTTAAGCACAGATGTGCCTATGCTGACGTGGGGATGATGGTGTTCTTCCTGTGGCGCGGGCTGGTAGAGGACTTCCCTTTTCTTCTTCCAGCCCAACAGCTCTGCAGCTGTTGCAAAGCAGGACGTGAGGCGCTGCAGGGCTGCTTCTGATTGGGCAACAAGGGCAGCATCGTCAGCAAAAAGCAGCTCACGGACCAGATAGTTTAGAGTCTTAGTGTGAGCCCTCAGGCGGCTTAAGTTGAACAAGCTACCATCAGTACGATAGCGTATATATATGCCGTCTTCTTCTTCTTTGAGATCTGCCGTAGCCAGGGGCGGTCCTACAAGGTAGGCCAAGTAGGCGGCCGCCTAGGGCGCCATCTGGGAAGGGGGCGCCATCCTGGCTGCATGGGGCGCCATCCTGGCCCTGCTGATGTTCCTCAGAGAGCGCCACAGCTGCCTGCTTTTGGGCCCCGGCCTTGTGTGCTCCGACGCCGTTTCTGGGCATGCGCGGAGGTTTTTGCGCAGGCGCAGTTGCTCCAGAGCTGAAGTTGGCGCAGGAGCAACTGCACATCCGCGAAAACCTCCGCGCATGCCCAGTAGCTCCCTTGCGCAGAAGCCTGTAAGCAAAGCACTCCCTATCGGGCAGGCAGGGGAGTGCTTCCCTCTCCCTTTGTCTCCGCCGCGTCTTGGGCGTTTGCAGGGAAGGAGAAAAGAATCAGTGAAGGAAGTGTAAGTGAAGGAATGAATGAAGGGCTTTGCTCCTCCTCCTCTGTGACCTCTTCTCTCCCTCCTTCCTTTCTTCGGCTCTATTTCTGTCTAGACCTGAGGGGCCTGAGGCTATGAGGAGTTGTGGGAGTTGGAGTCCAAAACACCTAGAGGAGGGAGGGCCCAAGTTTGCCCAGGCCGCTGCCTGTATTCGACCTCATTTGAACATTTGGGCTGTTTTTCTATTTACATTTACATTGGGATCCTAATTTTGGACTTATGGGAGACTCCTATGAATTATGAGTCGGGTGGTAGGTAATATATTCTGATTTTGATGCATTTACATTGCATTTCTTGTTGATTATTATACAGTTCTGCTTAATATTGTCATACAATATAATAAAAATACAATATAACAATAGAATAATGATATATTTTATATTACATGTAATATTACAAACAATATTGCAGTATAGTGGTATTGTACAAAATAGTAATATATAATATTTTATTTTACTTTATTTTGGGTTATTTGAGTTTTCTAGGAGTAATGAAAATATTTAGTAGAGGAGAATTTTATTGAAATAAATAATTTTATTTATTATTTTATAATAATAATATAATAGAATGTTATATTGTATTATAATGTCAATATATTATAATATAATATTGTAATGTAGTATAATATAATTATGATATAATATAGTATGAGTATGGTATAATATATTGTATATACATTGATACAATATAATACTACTAATTGTATTGTGATATTATAATTGTATATTTGTTTTACATGGGGGGCGGCAAAATAATGTTTTTTTGGGGGGTGCACCAAAATAATGTTCGCCTACCATTTCAAATTACCTTAGACCGCCCCTGGCCGTAGCCCTCTGGAGCATCATGCTGAAGAAGACTGTAAATAGGGTTGGTGCAAGAACACAACCTTGTTTCACTCCATTAGTTATGAGAAAGGGCTCCGAGAGAGCATCGCCGTATCTGACTTGACCGCGCCTGGCCTATAAAATTCCTACTGTATTGGATACTCAGTGTGGCAGATTTCTAAAGGGCGGCTTGCAACTTCTCCAAAGATTTCCTTCCATTCTGCATTTATTTCCAACAGTATATTGCATTGCATATAAGACAACTGCAAGGAGCAGCCAGCGACGGGCAGACACCCATCTTCCATTGTGTTACAAAGAACGTTGGCATCCAAGTGAACAACGCCTTGCACTCTTCCTTAAACGGAGAGTGCTTAGGAAACATTACTCATCCCCCCCACTAAGAACCGTATAAATTTTCCTCTGCAAAACAAACAAACCAGTAGAATCTCATAATCTTTGAAGACAGAATATTATCTAGCTGAGGAACTCTGATGCTCTGGGGAAAAAAAAACTAGCAGCACATATGTTGGAGTTACAGCCAAACATGTGGATTCTGTACTAGGCTATTTCTGTACTAGGCTCTCTCTCGGCATTACTTCGCGAACGAAGATTTTTAGGAAGGACTCATCCCACGCTTTTTACAAGCACGTTGATGACTAAAAAGGCCAATCTGAGATAGGCAAGTTCGGTTGCAGAAAGCACAGCAGAAAGTCTCCTTGGGTGATGTTGTTTCCAAGTTGCGGTTCTTTCTGCGTTGTCGTTTCTCTTCGAGATCCGTTCGGCGTGTCTTCTCGAAAGAGGCCGCAGCATTGTAGACAGTGCGTCTCCATGCCTCCCGATGTGAGGCCAGGGTGGACCATTGTTGGTGATCAATCTGGCCGAGCCTGAGATGTTGTTTCAGGGAGTCCTTATATCTTTTTTGGGAGGGGGGAGCCTCTCTTGCGCAGACCCGTGGCGAGTTCACCATAGAGTAGTATCTTTGGGAGGCGGTGGTCCTCCATCCTAGAGACGTGCCCTGCCCAGCGCAGCTGTGTTCTCAATACCCTCAGTACGATAGCCTATATATATGGCGTCTTCTTCTTCGAGGTCTGCCGTAGTCCTTTGGTGCATCATGCTGAAGAAGATTGTAAGTAGGGTATTTATTTCAGCCTACTGTGTTGAGAAATAGACGGGTACCGTGAGGACATCTAGACACCCCCTGCAGACAGCATGGGTTTTTGGGGCTGGTGTACAGACTAAAGTCTGCCCCATCCCAGGTTTTTTAAGCCCGGGTTGGTGCGGACTAAACCACCCTTAGATGTATCCAATAGTTCAGGGGTGCTCACACTTTTTCAGCATGCGAGCTACTTATAAAACAACCAAGTCACAATGATCTACCTACCCATATTTTGATGGAAGAAATAAGGGACATTTACGTGATTTTTTTTTTGCAAAAATAAGGGACACTTCATAAAATGCATCCAGACAAGAGTTCCTTCTCCCACCCTGACATCATTCCACAGATATAAATAGGCAGAATGAAAGCAGACAGACCTTTCAGCTGCAAGGCCATTCAATGCTGATCAATGTGGCCAATGGAACATTCAAAAATACATCCAGACAAGAGTTCCTTCTCCCACCCTGACATCACTCCACAGATATAAATAGGCAGAATGAAAGCACACAGACCTTTCAGCTGCAAGGCCATTCAATGATGATCAAAGCTGCTGTGCAGATGAACTCCTCGTAGTCACAGATCATAGGCGTTGGCAGAAAATGGCTGCCAAAGCCTCCTTGTTGTTGTCCTCCCTCGTGGCTCCAAATGCGCATGCCCACCCCCTCCTTCCCTCTGCTGCTCTCCTTCTCCTCCCTCCCTCCTCCTCAGGCCAGGCCCGGATTATCGTTTTGTGGCGCCCTAGGCCACACTTTGTAATTGCCGCCCTGGGGGGCGGAGCCGGCACGAGGGAGGAGCCAGGGGAAGTTCCGCCCCTAGGGCGTCTGACGTCTTCCCCCGCCGCCTCCTCGCTCGCACGGGGGCCCCTCCTTCCTTCACGGAACTGGGCGATCGCAGGCGCCGCCCCTTCCTTCAGTGAAGGAAGGAGGGGCGGAGCCAGCGCAAGGGAGAAGGAGCCGGGGGAAGTCCTGCCCCTAGGGCGTCTGACGTGGCTTCCCCTGCCGCCTCCTCGCTCGCACGGGCGCCACTCCTTCCTTCAGTGAAGGAAGGAGTGGCGCCCACCTGCACAAGTGAGGGGGGAAGCCACGTCACACGCCCCAAGGGCAGCGGGACTTCCCCCCGGCTCCTTCTCGCTCCTTCTCGCTCGCTCCTTCTCACTGCGCAGGCTCAAAGATCGGATTAAAATTTTTTTAAAAAAAATTTTTGGGGGGTCCGGATCTGCTGCCCCCATAGCTGCCGCCTGCCTCAGGCCACGCTGCGACGGCAGCAGTCGTCACTGAGGATGGAGCCGGCGGCGGGAGAGTCGCGGCAGGGGCAGCCTGAGCCGAGCAGCACGGAGGAAGATGTGCGCCGCGCATGGGGCAGAAGCACCCCTCACAATTGGCTGCGATCGACCAGTTCTGCCTCCGCGATCGACTGGTTGATCGCAATCGACCTAATGAGCACCCCTGCAATAGTTCATCTGTGCGAATGATCAGCCAAGTATACTTCCATGAGTAGTTTAGTATCGGGTATGTTTTTCTCTGCATAATCAATGTAAAATCTAGGAAAACGTTATATATGTTGTCTACATTAGAAGGATGTTGACAAGCTAGAACATGTCCAGAGAAGGACAGCCAAAATGTTCAAGAGTCTGAAAGCCAAGCCCTATGAGGAGCCCTTGGGGAGCTAGCTATGTTTAGCTTGGATGTATTCATTTCCTTGGGCAAGGACACAAACAGAGCAGAGCGGTGGCAGGAGACGGCGTGGTCTTCCTCACTATCCATTTTTAGCAGAGCTTAATAGAAAATTAAGCAGAGAATGGAATAGAAACCAGGGTCTCCCTTGCAAACTCCCCCTCCAAACACCAATACATAAAACCCTTTTGGTCTTGTTTGTTTGTCTTGCTCATGTACACAAAATGACACTCTAGAAAATACTCTGCAATAGGCATAAATCTATATATATAAAAAGAGAGAGTCCGTTTTTGACGCTTATGCACGGACACACCATAACACCCAGACCCTCAAAACCCACCACACACATTTCAACAAACCAACACCTACAATCGTCGCACAAAAAAAACCCAAAAGCATAACTCCTAAGACCCCTAAACCATTTAAAAAACCCCATACAAACCTATGGAGGGATCCGGAACACCAAAAAACTACAAACAAAATGGCGCAAAAACCACTTCCTGTCCCACAAATAACACTCCCCCGGAAGTTGTCCCTCAAAAAAAAACCCGGCAGTAAACACATACCTAAAACACTAACAGAAAGTTCCTAGCCTTCTCCTCTCCTCCGCTGCCTCTCTTCCGCTCCCAGCAGAGGAGGGGAAGGGAGAGGACCGTCTTGAGCCACTTTCGCAGGAGGAGCTGAGGACGTGCGCCCGACCACAGCAACGTTCTCCAACGCAGCCCTCCTCCCCGCGAAGGTCACTCTTCGGCCCACCCTGTGGCTGGGAAGTGACGAAGGGAGAGCGATGGCCGCTCTTCCGGCCCCTTTCGCTCTCCTCCGCCGCCTCCGTGCTGCTCCCTGACGAGGAGGACGAAAAGAACCCCCTGCGATCGCTCTCCCTTCGCCCTTTTCTTCTGGAAGCGGAAGAGATCGCGCGGGGGCCCTTTCGTCCTCCTCTTCAGGGAGCAGCACTGAACCGGCGGAGAGAGCGCACAGGGGCCGGAAGAACGGCCATAGCGCCACCGCAATCGCTCCCCCTTCGTCACTACCCTGCCACAGGGTGGGCCGAAGAGCGACCTTCGCAGGGAAGAGGGCTGCGGTGGAGAACGGTGCTCTGGTCGGGACCACGTCCTCCACCTCCTCCTGCGAAAGGGGCCCGCACGGTCTCTCCCCTTCCCTCCTCTTCTGGGAACGGCAGAGAGGCACCGGAGGAGAGCGAGAAGGCGGCCATCAGGAACCAGAACAGACGGACAACGAAGACACAGGCAAGCTGACAAAAAACAAAACAAAAAAACCCCCACTAATGCACAAAAAAACACAAACCTAAACAAATAAACACATACATAGACACCAACACTATATATACACACACATACAAATATATACACACACAAAACCACAAACACATATATACACAAACCCATACATTCACCCACACACACACACAAACACCCCCAAATATACACTGACACAAATAAAAAAACACACACAACAATTAAACACACATACAGCCATACATACACACAACCAAACACATACACACACACACACAACACACACTCACATCATAACATACCCTTACATACTTTTCAACATCTCCTACATAGGGCACAGCAACGCGTGCCGGGTTAAGCTAGTATCAAAATAATATACAGTAAGTGTATGAAGGAAAATAGAACAGACTCTAATACAGTCGTGCATACAGCTCACAGTTCTATAAAGGTCCAGAAGTAAATCCAGCCATAGGACATCATGGGCTTAAATCTGCGTTTGTAAATCTCTATATATAATAAAACGGAATGTTTGTTTGTATGTATGTATGTGTCCGGAGGGATATGTGGCAGCTTTCTGATTGGCTGCCACTTTCACAGGCCACAGCGACCACTGCGGGTGCTGGACCTGCACCTAACTTGGTACACATAACCCCCTGACCCCCTTTACATCCTGGTGCGGTTTGGGGGACATGGACAATGGATTATGGGATTTGTAGTACTTTCTAACACTTTGGTTCCCACAGACCACTGTGGCCACCAAAAAGAACCAATACATACCACACTTGCCACACACAACCCCCATGACCCACTCCACATCCTGGTGCACTTTGGAGGATGGTGGACCATGGATGATGGGACTTGAAGTACC
The DNA here is from genome assembly GCA_030556195.1 of Anolis apletophallus. NCBI lineage: Eukaryota > Metazoa > Chordata > Lepidosauria > Squamata > Anolidae > Anolis > Anolis apletophallus. Next base: position 161,981,262 of record JARBWK010000005.1, on the reverse strand, counting down.
TTTACTCACTTCCCAAGACAGCTGTGACCCTCATCCCATTACTGATCAAGACCAAACTTGGCACACATAACCCCCATGACTGCCTTCACGTCCTGCTGAGGTTTGGGGGAGGACTTAAAATGGATGCTGGGATTTGTAGTACTTTCACACCCCTCTGATCCCACAGACCACTGCGGCACCCAACTAACACCGATAAAGACCACACTTGGCACACAGAGCCCCAGTGACCCACTCTACATCCTATTGCCATTTGGATGGGGCCAGACCATGGATGACGGGACTTGCAGTACCTTACCTCACTTTCCAAGACTGCTGCAAACCTAATCCAATGACTGATCAAGACCAAACCTGCCACACAGAGCCCTCATGACCCACTCTACATCCTGGTGCAGTTTTGTGTGAGATGGACCACGGATGATGGGACTTAAAGTACCTCTACACCCTTCCAGAGTCCGCTGCAACTCTCATCCAATTACTGATCAAGACCACACTTCGCACACATCATCCCCATTGCTGCCTTCACGTCCTGGTGAGGTTTGGGGGTGGGGGGCACAATGGATGATGGGATTTGTAGTACTTTCACATCCCTCTGATCTCACTGACCACTGTGGCCCCCAACAAACACAGATAAAGACCACACTTGCCAAACAGAGCCCCCATGACCCACTCTACATCCTGCTGCACTTCTCAAATGACCCGGGCACCGCCGGGTCCCCAAGCTAGTCTATTATATAAAGGAGGTCCCGTCGTCGAACAACTGACAGAGACGGAGAAACCTTCCAAGGCAGAGACACCAAACTTGCCAACACAAATAGGCCTCAGGCAAGGAAGGTTTTTAGCAAAGAAACTTTCCCCCCCAAAACCTAGAAGGCCCCCAAAACAACGGTACAAAAAAACTACATTTCCCAGCATCCTCTGCGGCAGCCAGCAAAACCCATTGGCCAACATCAGTTACCATAGTAACGGTGGGCAAAGCCATTTAGAATGCTGAGTGATTTCAGTTGAGGGTTAAACTGCCACGGTCAAGATCTAGGAGGGAGACAAATAGGGCACCAGGGACACAGGCACCACTGACAAACACATACCCCCAGAATAACACAAAAGTAATACCTACACACAACACAATACGTACATAACACAACCTTGCGTCTACTGCTCAACCCATTTGTATGCCATTCCTTCCTTCCACACAGGCATAAGCTGACCCACAAGACAAGCCAGGCCTCCTAAAAAGAACCGCATCGGTCGACACACTCGCAACGCTACATACATCACACAAAAAAGGGCAGTACAAACGTCAGAACAGAAAGACACTGCACTACACTAGCTTTTGCCATCACCATAAACAAGGCTCAAGGACAAACACTACAAATCTGTGGCATAGACCTTGACACAGAATGCTTCTCCCACGGACAACTCTACGTAGCGTGCTCCAGAGTTGGGAAACCCCAGAACCTCTACATCAACACAGCAGAAGGAAAGACAAAAAACATTGTATATCCACAAGCTCTGCAGAACGCCAGCAACACCACACACCGACAACTCCCCAGGACTTCAACATCCCACCCACCAGAACAACCCACAACGACACAGCCATTACCCCACCAAGACCATAAGTAACATCAATTCCAACCCTTACATACTCAGACTTTCTCGCATCTCCTAAATAGGGCACAGCAACGCGTGCCGGGTACAGCTAGTATAGACATATGGTAGAAACCGACGGGATGTAAATACACAGGTAAGTTGGTTACCAGGATTCCGTTTCCTTATGGTCACCTTGCTATCTTCATGCAAGGTTATGCTCCTACCTAATCCTGAGCAGATAGGACTGCAAATGTAAAGAATGCGGAAACCTTGAAAAAGCTCCAGTTAGGAGCGAAACGGAATCCTGGTTACCAACTTACCTGTGTATTTACATCCCGTCGGTTTCTACCATATGTCTATATTTACAAGCGCAGATTTAAGCCCATGATGTCCTATGGCTGGATTTACTTCTGGACCTTTATAGAACTGGATTAATTGGCATTTGCCTGTTTATGTACTGCTTTGGCTCCTTTGAATGACTTTGGATTTATCTGACTCCCACACCGCTTTCTGGAACATCGTTCCCATCCTATATGTGTTTGGATTATTTGATACGGATTATCCGTCGACTGCGGGGTTTATCACTGTTGGAGTACAGTAAGATATACCATTGTGAGCTGTATGCACGACTGTATTAGAGTCTGTTCTATTTTCCTTCATACATTTACATTATTTTGATATTTATGCTTATTGCAGAGTGTTTTCTATTTTGTAATGAACCTTGCTCTATTCTTTACCACAAAATGACACTCGAACACAGTAATACATATAGTTAATATGTTTTTAAATGTATTTATACACTCAGTTTGAAACCTGGGCCTGTTTCGATGAACAAAACATATATATGACTTCCTCTCACATACTTACACATACATGGCTATCATGTCTTCTCTCAGCCTTCTCTTCTTCAGGCTAAACATGCCCAGCTCTTCAAGCCGCTCCTCATAGGGCTTGTTCTCCAGACCCTTGTGAAATTTCACCTTGCTTCCAGATAACTATGGATGTCATGAAGCTGTTATAAACAGTTCCTTGGGGGGGGGGGGGGGGACTCTAGAAAAATCCAGTAAAATAGTAAAAAAAAATAAACATTTCCAAGCGGAGAGGTTCAATTTGTTTCTTGGAAACCTGTGAATGCTTCAGCCTCCCGATGCTCCCAGGTTCGCTCACTGCCCAATTCACCAACGTGGAGCTTACGGCATTTGGCAGAGCCCTTCCTTTGCCTCGGGGAGGATCTTTGGGGAGGAAAGAGGAGAAAGAGCTGCTAGGAGGGAGAGTGCCAATTTCCCACGGCACACCTGATGATCGCTCACGGCACACTAGTGGGCCGTGGCACACTGGTTGGAAAACACTGATCTATGCAATGGTCATTGTTTGAATCCATAATATAACCTGGGAGGCTTCTCTTATTTCTTTTTTTAAAAAAAGACTTTAAAATATATAAACTACAGCAATATCAACACATAGGAACATATAATACAAAACAAAGCCGAGAGAGAGAGAGAGAGAGAACACCAAGAGTATTCAAATAAAGAACAAAACAAAATCTACAGACAGATAAATGACTTCCCATCCCATTTCCAGCAGTTATTTAAACATATGATCAGTTCATGCCTCGCTCATCACAAATCTTCTATCCTCTGAAGCAATAATGTCCCTGCAGAATTGAATTTCTTTAATTATAATCCATACGTTCCAGATGTCACATGCAGAATTGATTAAAGAAAATGAAGTGGCAGGCTTATGTCTCCCTTTGAACTACTTAGGTTGCTTCTACACTGCCATATGATCCAAATGTCAAACTAGATAATCCACATTATTTGCTTTGAACCGCATTATATGAGTCTCTATTGCCATATAATCCGGTTCAAAGACGACACTCTGGATTTTATATAACAGTGTAGAAGGGGCCTTAGTTCCCTCCAACACGGCTGAACAAAATCCCACATTTTCTGTTTTGAATTGGAATATATTGGTAGATTACCCAGTTCAAAGCAGATATTGTGGGATTTTCTGTCAGATTATTGCATTTTGAATAGCAATTCATGAGTCAGCACAAGATATACTTTCGCAGTTTGAGATGACCTGCAGTGTGACATGTTTGACACCAGATGGCGCTGTCTCAAGACTGCTGAATGGAACCTTGAGGAATTTCCGTTACAAAGTGACAGTTGGGATTTGTCAGTTGGGATTCAATATCTGTGAGGAAAGGATGTTTAGAAAGGTAGTTGTGATGGCTGTTGTTTTTCGATGTTTTGCCAGTTATTGTTAAATACAATTCAATACAAAGTTATATATTTACCTTGTGAATTGAATGAGAGTTTCATTATTCACTCGAACAGAGACTGGAGTTTTTTGGGCCGATGGGGAATTAAACTTCTATATTTCTGTTGCCTATCCGCTGTGACATAAATACTCGACGCCGAAGATTTTCTGCCTTGATATTCTGGGTTATATGGCTGTGTGGAAGGGCCCTTAGTCTTTGTATTAAGACTCTAGTTCAGGAGTGGCCAACCTACGGCCCGCGACCCACATCTGGCCCTCCGGGTGATGCCATCCGGCCCCCGGCTTCCTTGCCGAAGAGAGGGAGGCGAGTGAGGGCAGCCACAAAGCAAAGTGATGCTTTGTGTCTGGCAAAAAGGAAGGGAGGGAGGGAGGGAGTGAAGTGCCTTCTGTCCCTCGTTGTGGCTCCAGGAGAGCTTCCGCGGGAGGCCCCACCTCCCCAAGGGTCTCTGTGCAATGAGGTCACAGGCGGCATCGCGCAGAGACCCTCAGGGAGGTGGGGCCTCCCATGGAAGGCCCCCTGGAGGGACAGGAGAAGGCACTTTGCTTCCTCCCCCGCCAGACACAAAGCACCACGCCGCCCCTCAGCCGCCCCCACCTCCCTCTCCTTGGCAAGGAAGCCGCGGGCGAGAAAGAGGAGGAAAGAAAAGAAAGAGTTATAGGCGGGTTGGGGTCTCTGTGTGTGGTTTACTGTGCGGGTTGTGGTCTCTGTGTGTCTCTGTATTTGAACTGCTGGGTTGGCAGAAGCTGGGGCTAACAGTGGGAGCTCCCCCCACTCCCCAGATTTGAACTGGCAACCTTTCAGTGAGGAAGTTCAGCATCTCAGCACTTGAATCCACTGCTCTAATTCTCAGAAGGGCTTGGCTCAACCTCTGGTTTCCCAGTAAAACTGAATTGCTGGTTTCTGAATGACCCACTTGGAAAAGAGCGTTGCCAATCAGAAATGTCTGGAAATAATAATAATAATAATACTAAATCTTGCCTGTCCCTCCTCAGGGTCTATTCATGTGAATGCACTGTGGTATATGTGCCTTTCTTGTAGAAGCAGGACCTCACATTTGCATGTATTTGAACTGCTGGGTTGGCAGAAGCTGGGGCTAACAGTGGGAGTTCCCCCACTGTTATTTCATTTTATTTTAGTGGTTTTTATTATTATTTTATAATAATTTTATAATAATAATATAATAAATAATATAATATGTTATATTATATTATAATTTGAATATATTATAATGTCTATATATATACTATACTATAATAGTTATATTAATACTAATAATATATGAATATTTCTTGATATATTAATATGTGAATATTAATGACGTGTAATATATAGTAAATATAGTAAATAAATAAATAATGTAGATAAGAATGTAGTTCAGCCTTTAGGTGTGGCCCCCCATAATATTTTTTGGCTCTCGTGTGGCCCCTTGGAAAAAAATAATTGCCCACCCCTGCTCTAGTTCATCCCTTCAGCCACAAGAATTCCAGAGCTTGCTGTCCGTCCATTGCTCCGTCTTGAGATGCATTTTTCTTTGGCTGGACCTTGGTTTCCTATCCAAGATAAACTATATTTATCTTGCGTAGAAAACCCAACTTTCCCAGACCACAGTATTTACCTCATCCAGTCCTCACCCAACGAGTTCCTTAGAAAAACAGTGGCCCTAGCTAGATCGCACAGCAGCTAAAACACAATTTCTTTATTACTATTTATAGACCCAACAAGTTAAAGTTCGGAACATGTAATTTGAGTTAAAAGCACTTGGAGCAATCAGGTCAAACCATTCAGGCAGAGCTTATGTCAGATGTTTTCTCATAATACAGGAGTTAACTGTTATGTAATCCTGACAAAAATGTGGCAATGACCAAAGTGACATTTCTGATAAGAATGGGACATAAAATTGGGCTGAATGTCCTGGTAGTGTCCTGTGCTTTTCCTCACCTTGGGCCATACGAAGATCCATAATTTTGGTTCCCGAAACCTGCCTTTGATTATACATTAACTTACACATGAATATTATAGAATACAGTTTTCTTGTGTCGCATATACTGTAAAGTTTGCTTCTGAAGGACCGCCTTACCCCGTACTTGTCCCCGAGATCACTGCGATCAGATGAACAGAATCTGTTACTAATTCCATCAGTCCGCTCCTGCCACCTATCAACGACCAGACAAAGGTCCTTTTCTGTGGCGGCACCGGTCCTTTGGAACGCCCTCCCGGTCAACGTTCGGGCCATCTCTGAATTGGCCCCGTTCCGGAGGGCGTGCAAGACGGCCCTCTTCGGCCTAGCCTTTAATTAGGCACTCCGGACCAAGAGTTATGTTATGCCTTATACCCGCATTGGTCAATATAACCTGTTTTAATGTGGTTTTATGTTACTTTGTTTTTAAATTGTAGGGCCGTATGTCGTTATGTAACCGACATGCCGCCCATGTATTTTATTGTGATCCACCCCGAGCCTGCTGGGAGGAGCGGAATACAAGAGCGAATAATAATAAATAAATAAATAAAATATGCTGTTGAACCTGCTTGGATAATCCATAGGGGTTTTCAGTGAAATAATCCTCCTGGTCATTTCAGTGACATACTAAAAAGAAATGGGTTCCCTGAGACCAACAAGACAAACAGGTCCGCTGTTACCAAAGCCGAACAGCACCAAGCATATATTTCACAGCTTGTACAATATACAATAAACAAAACTCTACAATAAGCAGAAGTATGTTGTGTTCACAATACTGATTGATTGTATTCTTTTGAAGAAAAAAGTGTTAGTGTCATTTAACGCTTTTGGGTATTCGGTTTGGAGGGTGAAAATCCAAAAGTCTAGTACCCAGATCAACATATGAGGAGCGAGTTACTGCCTCCAGAATTTCTACTCGAGGAGACTCTGCATTATGCTGGAATTCTTCAAAATGTTTATAGAATGAATGAATGAATAAGTTTTATTGTTCTAGCCATAGGCCATGACAAATTAAGCGCACATATTAGCGACATCCAAAGTACACAACCCAATATAAAACTTCAGTACAAATATTAAAACTCATTAAAACTGACTCTTTAAATTCTAGTCATGTCTACAACGCACTGTATCATCCTGTGCTATTCCCCACCCTTCACTAAAGATTTTACTAGTTTTGCACAGATATTTTGAGCTGCCACTGCAAAAGTGGCAAACTTTATTGTTACATCTTTAGAGTAGTCTGCTAGCAAATCCTTAATCATTGCTGTATATAGAGAATAGAATCCATTGAATGGTTTCTAATTTTGCTTTTATGTTCAATGATGCGAAGTTTAACTTGCCTACTTGTTTGACCAATATACATGAGACAGCACGGACATACAATTACATAGATTGAGCAGGGTAGAATCATTTGGATTTTCACCCTCCAAACTGAATACCCAAAAGGGTTAAATGATACTAACACTTATGATTGCTTCTTGTAGACTTTCAGTAATATCTCTTTAAATAATTGTTATCTCTTGCTGTGAACCTGTCACATAGCCTTCTATACTAACCATTTCAACATCTCAAACTTTATCACCCGGTCCCTTTAAGTGTAGCACATTAAATAGCAGTGGTCATCTGGTAGCTGGTGCTCGCAATGGAATGAAACTCAAGCAGCGCATTGTTTATTCCAGGAGAACCTGGTGTGTGTTTTTGGTATACATGTATCTTGGAAATTACATGGCTGCATTGTATGAACATACTTGCCTGTAAGAGACCTTCTCAGCTAGAAAAAACCTTGTGTAATTATGTTCTGATATAGTTGTAACTTACTAATTGTATGTTTGTATTATATGAACATACTTGCCATTAAGAAACCTTCTTAGCCACTCTTCTCATTCCCTTTAGGTCCACTTTATTTTGTAAAACTATATTTCTCTGCCTGAAGAAGACCGTATAAGTCGAAACTGGTCGTGGTGAGGAATATCTGCACTCAGGAACTTGACTGTATAAATTATCTCTCATAAGAGAGTAAATGAAACTGTTACCTTAAAGGAGGATTCTGCCTCAAAATACCTGTGTTGCAAACTCTCTCCTACAAGGGTAGAAGATCCCAAATAGGAAACAGAAACTCTTCTCAATTGATATCATTTTTTTCTTCAAAAGACTACAATCAGTATTGTGAACACAACATACTTATGTTTATTGTATCTTGTACAAGCTCAGAAATATATGCTTGGTACTGTTCGGCTTTGGTAACAGCGGACCTGTTTGTCTTGTTTGTTTCACTACAGGGACATAGCCTTGAGGTGGAAGGGGCATCGGAAAATCTACTTCAGAGCATTTCAGAGAGAAAAGCATACGTGAAAAGTCCGCAATAATTAATGACAATCAAAATTTCTGAATACTCAGGTTAAAAGGCCCAACACATTCTATACTCAATGAGAAGAATGAGCAGGAATGACATAGAAATAAATATCCCACAGTCTTTGTTTTATTGATTTCAGTGCAGTGCAGTAAAAAGGATGATGCTAGACAAATAGAAACAGCTTTATAGGCATTGAACTCTGACCAGTGCCTTATATAACTCTCCTGAGATATAGAAGAAAACCTGTGTCCAATTGAAAAATCTTAACTCTGAAACAAGAATGGGTTGTTGTAGGTTTTTCGGGCTATATGGCCATGTTCTAGAGGCATTCTTTCCTGACGTTTCGCCTGCATCGGTGGCAGGCATCCTCAGAGGTTGTGAGGTCTATTGGAACTAGGAAAATTGGGTTTATATATCTGGAATGTCCAGGGTGGGAGAAAGAAGTCTTGTCTGTTGGAGCTAGGTGTGAATGTTTCAACTGGCCACCTTGATTAGCATTTGACGGCCTGACAGTTTTTAGGTTGTTAGTACCTGGGGGCATCTTTTGTTGAGAGGTGATTAGCTGTCCCCGATTGTTTCTCCTCTGGTGTTTTCCTGTGTTTGAGTGTTGTTTTACTGTTACAATTCTAGAGGTTTTTTAAATAATGGTAGCCAGATTTTGTTCATTTCCATGGTTTTCTCCTTTCTGTTGAAATTGTCCACATGCTTATGGATTTCAATGGCTTCTCTGTGTAGCCTGACATGGTGTTTGTTAGAGTGGCCCCTACTATCCCCAGGAACAAGAGCATGTTCACATTGCTCAATAGTCCTAACATCTCAGAAGAAAAAGAAATATATAATGTGCCTAGACACAAAACATTCCGCATTAAATCCTTTGGCACCTGTTCTTCAAAAATGTTAATTTATGCAATTGCATGTGATTGTTCCCTTGTTTATGTTGGTCAGACCAAAAGAGAATTGAAAACTAGATTTATTGAACACTGTTCAAAAATAAACCGGGGCTCTTTATACACACTGTAAAGAAAAAAATCACACCACTTCCTCTTTAAAAGTCAGGGTTCCTGAAATTTTTTTTCCTAATGCACTAACAGATGTTACAACTCAATTTACCAGATTGGAAAATAAATGGATAATCCACGCGGCCTCAACGATCCAATCAGCATCAATTCAATATTATTATGATGAGTATATAAGTACCCAGATTTCCTTAGTACTCACCTTTGGGTCACCCTGCTCCCGTTCAAGCGGGGTTACGATTGGTGAAAAACTCCATATGGTATGTATTTATCCCCACCTTGATTTTGGCTGAATTTGGTGATTGTACAATACTATATATTAATTTATATATTCATATTATAGATTTTGTGGATGCCGTAATGCCTAATTAACGCCTTGAAAAAGTGAATTTGTGAAACGGCTTTTTGGCCGCTATTCTCAGTATCTGCATGCCGTTGGCGTGTTTTCAACTTGATCCGATTTAGGAGATGCCAGAACTGCGAACTCCGCGTCCTTGGTAAATTCCTTTCCGGAGTGATTTTTAGCTCCGTCATATGGACTGTATTTATCTACTGGATATTTCTCCGTGGATTGTTTTTGGAAACTGGATATGCAGTTTGTGGAACTGTCTTATTTTGAAGCCTGTGGATTATCGTGAACTTCACCTTTGATGCGGATTTACCATTTAAAAACTGGGATACACCGATTAGGGATTTACTGAACTCTCTGTGAACTTTATTATCCCACAGACTGACCACCTTAAGCTTCTGAGACTGATTCTGCATTTGAATCTCCACCTTCTGCAATTTCGTATATTGTGTATGACACATGTACAGTATGTACATATGATTTACTTTCCACAACTTTAGTACAATTGCTTACAGTCCTAGTCTTTTTCACCTGTGTTTGTTCTACTTGTACCTTAGCCTGCTTGTTGTTTCTCGGTTGTTAGAGTGGTTCAGCATTTCTGTGTTCTTAAATAATATGCTGTGTCCAGGTTGATTCATCAAGTGCTGTGCTATGGCCGACTTCTTTGGTTGATTTAGCTGCAGTGCCTTTCATGTTCCTTGATTTGTGTTTGGGCAATGCTGTGTTTGGTGGTCCCTATGTAGACTTGTCCACAGCTGCATGGTATACGGTAGACTCCTGCATCTGGCTCCAACGGACAAGCATTCTTTCTCCAACCCTGGACATTCAACAGATATATAAACCCAATTTTCCTAGTTTCCAACAGACCTCACAACCTCTGAGGTTGCTTGCCATAGATGTAGGCAAAACGTCAGGAGATAATGCTTCTAGAACAGGGCTGTCCAACTGGCGGCCCCGGGGCCCCACCTATGCCCTCAGCCGCCATTTTTAATTTTTTTTAAATCGATTTTTTTTAAAAAAATGGCGGCCGGGGGGAAGGGGGAGGCGGGGCAGGGAGGAGGAAGAGAGCTAGCTCCTCCTTTTGGCGCCCCCTCCCTACCTAGGGCGGGGGAGCCGCCAAAGAAGGGCAGAAGGCGGCGCCAAGAGCAGCGCGTCACAGGCCTGGCGTGACGCGCTGCCCCTTGGCACCGCCTACTCCTCCTTTTCGGCGGCTCCCCCGGCCTAGGAAGGGAAGGGGGCCCCGAAAGGAGGAGTAGGCGGTGCCAGGGGGCAGCGCGTCACGCCAGGCCTGTGACGCGCTGCCGTCGGCGCCGCCTTCTGCCCCGCGGCTCCCGGCCTAGGAAGGGAGGGGGCGCCAAAAGGAGGAGTAGGCGGTGCCAAGAGCAGCGCGTCACCCCAGGCCGGTGACGCCCAGCTCTTGGCGCCCGCTACTCCACCTTTTTCGCGGCTTTTAGGAGGCGCGGGCCTGGGCTGGGGGGGGCCTGGGGGCAGGGCCGAGCGGCCCCGCAGGTCATCAGTGACCTCTTATCCGGCCCTGGACCCGCCAGAAGTTGGACAGCACTGTTCTAGAACATGGCCATACAGCCCCCCAAAACTACTACAACCCAGTGATTACGGCCATGAAAGTCTTCAACAATACATTAAACAAAAATGTTCAAGCTGCCAAGCAAGCCCCTGGCTAATAGCAGGGCCTTCTCCTGTTTCTAATAACAGAACAATATGAAAACATATTCTGGTAATTTGGAGATGGGGCTGAACCTACTCTGGAGATTTTTAAACAAATGCTGGGTGGCCATACGTTGAGTGCTTTGTGCATTTCTTTGTTGTAGTGGAGTTGGAGTGGATGCCCATTACAGTCTTTCCCAAATTTATGATTCTGTAATTTTAAGAATATAACTGTTGTTACTCTCCCCTCCTCCAAACAGCAGAAGCGAACAGCAATTGTACGTTGTCTTAGCATGAAAGACAATCTCCGTGATATGAAAATAGTACTAGATTTCAAACTGGCTAGTTGGTGCCTTCTGAGAGGCAGATGATTGGTGAGGAGTCCATGACGTCATGGAACAGAAAATCAGCCTTAGGTACTGAACACTTTTAACCTGTCCCATGGCCATCTAATGTCCATCCGCACTGGGAATATTTTTTTCACCAAACCATGTTTACACTTCCCAAAATTATTTTTACATCATTCAGTAGAAAAATAACCCAGACCTGCATCACTAGCAAAGAGAAGAGATGTTCCTGTGTCTAAGTTTGGGCAAATAAACATTGGGGTCCATTAAGACATATTCAAGATCATCTACGAATAGGTTAAGTGAAGGTGGTGCAAGAATGTCTGGCCCCTCTGGTCATAGGTGTTTTCTGGAAATTTGCCCTGTAGTGGATGGCTTCTTCTCCATTGGCTGGGAATGGCAAATTGGCGGAATTACTGCGAAGGCCCATTCCTGCCAAAGAGAAGGAGCAGGCCCGGATTAACCAATTTTGGCACCCTAGGCCACACTTTGGAATTACGCCCCCAAACCAACCTCTACCGCACCCCCCCCACCTCCTCCTCCTCGCGGCTCCGCGTGCCCTTCTTCCTTGAGTCAAGGAAGCCGGGCGCTTCCCTCTGCCTCCTCGCGGCACGCCCTCCTTCCTTGAGTCAAGGAAGCCGGGCGCGTCGTGAGGAGGAAAGGAAGCCCTGCCCCCGGGGACGAGCCTTCCCTTCCTTCCTCCTCGCCACGTGCCTGGCTTCCTTGACTCAAGGAAGCCAGGCGCGTCGCGGAGGAAGGGTAGCCCCACCCCCGGGGGCGAGTCTTCCTTCCTTTCTCCTCGCGACGCGCCCGGCTTCCTTGAGTCAAAGAAGCCGGGCGCGTCGCGAGGAGGAAGGGAAGCCCCGCCCCCTGTCACTGCGGCCTCTGGGAGACTTAGCGTGGCCTGAGGAGGGAGGGAGGAGCCAAGGAGTGCAGCAAAGGGGGCGCGGGGCGGGCGTGGATGGCGCGCAGGCGCAAAAGCGCCCAAAGATCGACTTTAAAAAAATTGTGGGGGTCTGGATCTGGCGCCCACCCCTTGGCTGCGCCCCTAGGCCGTGGCCTAGTGTGGCCTTATGGGTGATCCGGGCCTGAGAAGGAGCCACCCAGCTTCAGTTCCTCTTCCTGCTTCAGTTCCTTTACAAGCAAGACCAAGGAAAGAACAGAAAAGAGTCCCCAAGTCCAAGAAAGGGATCAAACTCTCATAACAGCGGGTGCCTCTGGGACGGTTGCGGGAGAACTGACAAAGGAAGTGTGATTCCTTTGCTGTTCTCGAAGGTAGGGAGGTATGGAAGAGTTTTTGATGTGCAAAATCCTGGTGTCCATCACTTCACAGTCTATCTGCATCATGACTTCATAGCCTTGGTCATTAATGATTTTTTCTGCAAAAAAGAGGAAAGAGACACATATTACTATATAGAAAACATCTTCCTGGGTCCTGGGAAAAACACAAAAATAAGCCTGGCGTGACTTATTTTTGTAAACGAACATAACCACCTGGTAATGAATGCATTATTTTTGAGATAATCACATACTGGCCAATTTACAATGTTTTGGAAGTTTGCCTAGTATTTGTAATTTCCTGAACCTACCTGTAATGATCTTGCTTCCCTTCCCAAACCTTTACTACTTTCTAACCTTTAAGTCCTTATTGCTACCACCATATTCTAAGACAGTGTTTCCCAACCAGTGTGCCGTGACACACTAGTGTGCCGTGAGCGATCATCAGGTGTGCCGTGGGAAATTGGAACCTCCAATACCCTTTCTTCCCCCTCCTGCCGAACACTTTTTCTTTTCCACTCGGGCTCCCTTCTTCCCAGCCTCGCTCTGCTCGCTCTGCCACGCTTTGATGTGACCCATGCGGGCGCTACTGCTCAGACTCGCCCCACGTCTTTCTCCCTCCCCCCCCCTCCCCTCCCGAACCCTCTCACGCTGCTCCCTCAGATAAAAATGTTGGCAGAAGCGGCAGCGTGAGCAAAGCGAGGCTGGGAAGAAGGGAGCCCGAGTGGAGAAGAAAAAGTAAGTGTTCGGCAGGAGGGGGAAGAAAGGGCGCGAAGGGGGAGGAAGAGGTCTCTGTCAAAAACTGGCATGGGCAAAATTGGACCTTCCAGGTGTTTTGGACTCCAACTCCCACCATTCCTAGCAGCGTCAGGCCCTTTCCCCTTTCCCCCCTCAGCCACTTAAGCAGGAAAGGGCCTCAGGCTGTTAGGAATGGTGGGAGTTGGAGTCCAAAGCACCCAGAGGGCCGAAGTTTTCCCATGCGTGTTTTAGGGACCTTAAAGTGGTGAACCTCCTTCCAACACTGTGATTCTGGATAGAAAACAAACAACAACATAACATAACATTGTTTGGGTCCACAGTGCTCTCTGGGTGTAGGTGAACTACAACTTCCAAACTCAAGGTCAATTCCCAAGCAAACCCTTTCAGTACTTTCTGTTGGTCATGAGAGTTCAATATGCCAAGTTTGGTTCAATTCCGTTGTTGCAAGAGTTCAGGATGCTCTTTGATTGTGTGTTAACTATAAATCCCAGAAACTGTAACTCCCAAATGTCAAGGCCCTAGATGAGGCTAGGGCCTTTCAAGCAGAGGAAGGAGGAGAAGCCAGTGGTCTCTCAGGCTTTGAAAGCTCCGGGGCGCTGAGAATCACTCTCTGCTCTTCCTTGCAGCTAGGTAAGGGCCTGCCAATATTTGCAAGAATTAATATTATGGACCTCGTGCCCACAGCCTCTCCAACTCTATGGCTACTGAACCTGGAAGTCAACTGCACCCGAGTTCAATGCCTGTTATCTGTATACCTTAATAAAACGGAATGTTTGTATGTATGTGTGCGGAGGGCGGAAGGGCGGAAATGTGGCAGCGTTCTGATTGGCAGCCACTTTCACAGGCCACAGCGACCAGCGCAGGTGATGGACCTGCACCAAATTTGGTACACATAACCCGCCTAACCCCCTTTACGTCCTGGTCCAGTTCGGGGGACATGACCCACGGATTATGGGATTTGTAGTACTTTCTAACACTTTGGTTCCCACAGACCACTGAGGCCACCAAAAAGGACCAATACAGACCATGTTTAACACAAACAGCCCCCATGACCCACTCTACGTCCTGGTGCAGTTCGGAGGAGGGTGGACCATGGATGATGGGACTTGAAGTACCTCTACTCACTTCCCAAGTCCGCTGTAACCCTCACCCAATCACTGATCGAGACCAAACTTGGCAAACATAACCCCCATGACTGCCTTCACGTCCTGGTGAGGTTTGGGGGAGGACTGACAATGGATGATGGGATCTGTAGTACTTTCACACCCCTCTGTTCCCACATACCACTGCGGCCCCCAACAAACACTGATAAAGACCACACTTGGCACACAGAGCCCCAGTGACCCACTCTACATCCTACTGAAGTTTGGAGGGGGGCAGAATATGGATGATGGGACTTGCAGTACCCTCTCTCACTTTCCAAGACTGCTACAAACCTAATCCTATGACTGATCAACACCAAACCTGGCACACAGAGCCCTCATGACCCACTCTACATCCTGGTGCAGATTGGAGGAGGGTGGACCATGGATGATGGGACTTGAAGTACCTCTACTCACTTCCCAAGTCTGCTACGACCCTCATCCAATTACTGATTGAGACCACACTTGGCACACCTAACCCCTATGACTGCCTTCATGTCCTGGTGAGGTTTGAGGGAGAACTGACAATGGATGGTGGGATTTGTAGTATTTCACACCCCTCTGTTCCCACAGACCACTGCGGCCCCCAACAAACACCGATAAAGACCACACTTGGCACACAGAGCCCCAGTGACCCACTCTACATCCTACTGAAGTTTGGAAGGAGGCAGAACATGGATGATGGGACTTGCAGTACCTTCCCTCACTTTCCAAGCCTGTTACAAACCTAATCCAATGACTGATCAACACCAAACCTGGCACACAGAGCCCTCATGACCCACTCTACATCCTGGTGCAGTTTTGTGTGTGACGGACCACGGATGATGGGACTTGAAGTACCTTCACTCTCTTCCTAAAAACAATGCAACCCTCATCCATTCACCAATACAGACCAAACTTAGCACACAGAGCCCCCATGACCCAATCTACATCCTACTACACTTTGGGGGAGGGTGGACCAGAGATGATGGGACTTGCACTACCTTCAGTAATTTCATGATACCACTGCAACTCCCAATAATGATGGATCAAGATCAAACTTGGCACACAGAGCCCCCATTACCCACTCTACATCCTGCTGCACTTCTCAAATGACCCGGGCACCACCGGGTCCCCAAGCTAGTCTACTATAAAGCAGCAAGGCGCTGGACGTGCCAGTAAGCGATATCCAAGATACCTGTCATTGTCCTTATGAACATTTTACCTAGGAAGAAAGAGGCTTGGAGCCTGAGTGGCAGCCAGCCAATGCTCTCCTTTCATCCAGGAAAGCTTGCAGCCAACGTCTGTTTTTTATTATGTATAATGACAGAAATGGAATCAGACTCTCAAGATATGGGATATACATTAATTTCTGTTTACTGCTTTCCTGGGTAAATGTGGACTCCAGCTGACAGTCCCCAATTAAGGACAGTGATATCCCATAGCATTAGCATAAAACATCAGAGATCTTGGGCAGACTTGAGACAACAAAAATTATGAAAAACAGTAAGCAACAGCTTCAGATGCCGCAAGATTGTGAAAAAGTCGAGTATTTGTCAAAAAGCATTTTTATGTGTGTCACAAATGACGTGAGAAACTGCAAATCTCTTCTGGTGTGAGGGAATTGGCCACCTGCAAGGATGTTGCCGGGGGGGGGGGTGCCTGGATGTTTGATGTTTTGCCATCCTTGTATGAGGCTTCTCTCATGTCCCTGCATGAGGAGCTGGAGCTGACAGAGGGAGCTCAACCCACTCTCCCCAGTTTTGAACTGCTGACCTATTGGTCAGGAGTCCTGCTGGCACAAACGTTTAACCCATCACGCCACCGGGGACTCCAAAAAGCAAATGAGGTGATAAACTTCCGTCTGGATGACTTCAAACTGTGATGGACTGAAGTAGCAGAATTAATACACATAAAAAATTAAGCAATCAACAAGAATTCTGAACTAGAGCCTATTTTTAATATTATTTCCTCCAAAGCGAGGTAGTGTATTATTTCTGCATAGAGGTGCATGTCATTGTGAATCCTGTGCACTGACCATCTCATGTACTGCTTGTGAGCATGGCTGGATTACCCATAAGGCCACCATAGGCCATGGCCTAGGGGCGCAAGCCGAGGGGGGGGCCCAGATCATGGACCAAAAAAAAAACCCCTGGTCTGCTCCCCTCGTTCCCCCTTTCTCATGCCCCTCCTCGCTCCTTCTCCCGGCAAAGTCTCTGCTCCGTCCCCTCCGTCTCTCGCTCTCTGGGCTGCGGTGGGGCCCTCGCATTGATCCATTGATTTGCCCGCGGGTCTCTGGCTGGCCTGACCTCCTGGCTCCCGGGGAAGCCGTCTCCATGGCGACTCGCCCGGCTCCCCCGGCGGCAGACTGTAAATTCCTGCAGCCAGAGCCGAGTGGCAGAGTCCGGGAGAGGGCGGTGGGAGGGAGGGGAGAAGGAGGAGAAGGAGGCAACTAGGAGGAAAGAAAGCAAGTAAAGAAGGAAGGGAGGGAGGGAGGGAGAGGGGAGAGAAAGGGCGTTGCTTGGGTGGACCTCTCCCAGGTACCCAGCATGAGATCACACCAACCCAGGCTCGCTCCTGCGCTCTCGGACCAAACCGGGGCGGGCTGCTTGGCCAAAGGGAGCCGCGGGAGGGAGGGAAGGATCAAGGCCAGGGTCTGGCTCTCCTGCCTTCGGGAGCAGCCGAACAAAAGCCACACAAACCCCAACCTGAATCCTCCCTCGCTCTGCGGGAGCGCACGCCACTCTCTCTCTCTCTTGCGCTCTCTCTCGCGTGCGCGCTCTCTCTCTCTCTCGTGCACGCATTTGGAGCGAGTTTGCACCCGCTGCGCTCTCCCCAAGCCTCCCGAGGAGACCTTCAGAGCACAGCGGAGCTTTCCAGCCGGTGGGAATGGCGACCTTGGAGGTGGCGGGATGGTGCCTACTTCCCTTTCTCTTCTGCTCCGGAGGCACCATGGTGAAAGCCAGCCAAGTGTGGGTCTGAGTGGTGTGTGTGTGGGGGGGGGGGGGGGGGGTGGAGGAGGTTGTCTTACAGAGGGCGTAATTCCAAAGTGTGGCCTAGGGCGCAAAAAGTTGTTAATCCGGGCCTGCTTTTGAGGCGATATCAAGATCTTCTCAGACTCTGAAGTTGTTGCTCCACAATAGTATCAAGTTGTTTCCCATGTGTACAAGCTATATGCTATGCGTACCAATCTTAATAATGTTAATATCAATGGGCACAAAATATTAATATTAATTGCTGCACAAAAATGCATGCAAGTATTGCTTATTTCGCCTCGATGCAGACATTCATGCCACACATCCACACACTGCAGCCAACACACGGACGTGTCATGACACACTGTTTGGAAAGCTTTGTTCTTATGTACAGTTGAATTATACATTAAACGAAAAGGAAAGTCCTATAAGCTATGGAAAAAGCAGAAGCTCTGAATAAACGAGCGGGGATATGTTTGACAGAAACTGAATCCAGACAAACCAAACTCTTATCCAGCTGGCCACCGTGAAAGTGCAATTGGAAAATACAGCAAAGTTGATTAAACCTTGAGTTTAACTATCAGATGGAGGTAGAAAAAGTTTCAAGCAAGCTACGAGAGGCTGAGGGGTTGAACTGTTTGTACATAAGTAGTGCACCTGCAACTCATCCCTCAGCTCAAATCTTGCAAATGCTACGACTCAAACTGTGCTGGTTGCCATCTCGGATCAACTCCGACGCCAGCTTGATTGAGGCGGATCGGTGCTGCTTTATTTTATTTATTTTATTTCCAGCATTTCTACCCCGAGTGGCCTAACAAAAGGCACAATTCGATGCCAAACATGATAAAATCTATTATATAAAGGAGGACCCGTCATCGAATGACTGACAGAGACAGAGAAACCTTCCAAGGCAGAGACACCAAACTTGCCAACAAAAATAGGCCTCAAACAAGGAAGGTTTTTAGCAAAGAAACTCCCCCCTCAAAACCTAGAAGGCCCCCAAAACAACGATTAAAAAAACTACATTTCCCAACATCCTCTGCGGCCGCCAGCGAAACCCATTGGCCAATATCGGCCCACACAAAATGCAGGGAGGTTGAGTTACCAAGGCTAGAATAGAATGCTGAGTGATTTGAGTTTAGTCAGTTGGTGTTTGAGGGTTAAACTGTCAAGGCCAAGATCTAGGAGGGAGACAAATAGGGCACCAGGGACACAGGCACCACTGACAAACACATACCCCCAGAATAACACAAACTTGCAAAACCCACAAAAAAAATCCTGCAACACAAAAACCCACCCCAAACAAAATACACAACAAACACCACTGGCAAAAGCAACACCCCCTCCACATCACAACCAGCACACAGCCAGACTAAGACAACTATGTCACCACAACACACACAAAATACACCCCACAAATACCTGACAACTTCCCCAACACAAAACCCAGGACTGCACTCACTACTCACCACCACACACACCTCCAAATACACACACGTCCCAGGCACAATACTCCAGCAATTCCTACCCACACAACACAACACAACACAACTTCCTATCACAACCCATCCCCCCAACCTTACGGGACCCCGCACACACAACACCTACCACCACCACAAACAAAAACCAACTCCACCTATACTCCAACCACAACACAATACAACACTGTACTGATGCTCTACAAACACACACAAACACCCAAAATACCCCACCCACACAAGCATCAACCTCTACATCAACACAGCAGATGGAAAGACAAAAAACATTGTATATCCACAAGCTCTGCAGAATGCCAGCAACACCACACACCGGCAACTCCCCAGGACTTCAACATCCCACCCACCAGAACAACCCACAGCGACACAGCCATGACCCCACCAAGACCATAAGTAACATCAATTCCAACCCTTACATACTCAGACTTTCTCGCATCTCCTAAATACGGCACAGCAACGCGTGCCGGGTACAGCTAGTACAATATAAAACCAAAAACATTCAGCAGTTAAAATTAACATTAACACAACACACTTAAGTTAAAAACAGCATTCCGTCCATAACAGGAGCATTGAGCCATAGCCATCCACTTGCCATTACAATTCCAGTCCAAAGTGCTGCATTGTGCTAATGTGCAAACGCCCGGTCCCACAGCCAAGATTTCACTTTTTTCCTGAATACCAGGAGGGATGGAGTTGATCGTATGTCGCTTGGAAGAGAAGGCCGTGCACCAACCGCAGAAGTTGGCAGACAAGGGGAAGATCTTAAATTACCACCGAGAGGCTGATGCGTTTGGACAAGTCCCCACCAACCGAGCTTTGAAGAAGTTTGAATTGAGCCCGGAAGCGGACAGGCAGCAGGGCCTCCCTGGAAGATCTTAAATTAGTCGAGGTGGGACTAGTTGTAGTTTCTGAACTGTCTTTTGGCAGCAAGTAAGCTGGGCCAGAACCTATAGAGCTTTGAAGAGGTCAACACCAGCACTTTGAATTGAGCCCTGGCGCCAAGTCTTAACTGGCAGCCAGTGGAGCTGACACAACCTGGGGTTCCAGGTATGCTCCCTGTATGTAGCTCCAGTTAGTAATCTGGCTGCTGCTCGTTGACTAGTTGATTACGTTTCTGAACTGTCTTCAAAGGCAGCCCCACCCTAGTGGGTGGGGTCCTATTCTCCGTGAACAGAGCTGGACCACCGTAGAATGAATGGGATGACCCAAAAATCGCCACTTATGTGTGCAGCTGGCCTTGGGTCTTAGTTGCAGTCCAACCAGGTTTTAGGATGAGGATAAGGAGAGTTTGAGCCCAGACACATTTGGAGACCTGAGGGAATCCACAATGGAGCTGGACCAAACTTGGTACACATTTATTTATTTATTTATTTATTTACTTCATTTCTATTCCACCTTCTCACTTTGGGACAGGGCGGAGTTACAGATGACATTACTTTGACCACAAACACACAAGACAGACAGAGGTTTAACATCTGGTCTGCCCTTAGCTGTGGGGTCCTTCATTCCTCAGTGTGTTTTCTGGAGATCTTTATAATGGCCTGGGATAAATTAGAAAAATTAAGCCTCCTTATGTGGTACAACACAACAACACACCTTGGGTTATATAATCAATATATTCAGGCTTGTCCAACCAGGTTTTTACTTTCCAATAACACAAAAGTATATCTATTTGATATAAACAGCGCACAAACCAAAGACCTACCAGAGTCACCTACACGATACAGTAAGTCCAAACTTTTCACGGAGTTATTTATTTATTTAATCCCATTCTTCTGTGATGTATTCTTCGAGACCCAATGGTCAACTCAAAAATATATTTATAATCATTACCTGTTGGCCCAAAAACAATCAAGACACAAGAGGCAAATGTACATACTGGCCACCAGGGGGAGCTTCCAACTCGTATTCATTCCTCAGTGTGATTATCTGGGATCCACCTACAATGGCCTCATAAATTAGTTAAATTAAGCCTCCCCACTAAGTGGTACCTTAATTTCCTACTTGACAGATGCAACTGTCTTTCGGGTTGCAAAGGTTGGCAACAGGCTACACAATAGGTTGAGAGCCCACCTTGACCTGGGCAGGCCTCGAACTCATGACCTTCTGGTCAGTAGAGATCTTATGCAGCTGACACCCAGCCAGCTGCGCCACATTCCCGGTGTGCCACATCATACCATTGATGATCCAACACAATATGGGTTGGGGTAAGGGGGTTTCAATAAAGGATGATGGGGGTTAACCTACACCCGCAGAGCGACTTCATTTGCACAGACTATGGATTTTGACCAATCTGGTATGCATATCCTTCATGATCTAACTTAAAATACTGGAGGGGTTGGTGAGAGGCAGGCCGAGCATGCACAAAGTGCCACAAACAATGAAACACAAGCATGGCTGTTCTGTTCTTCCCCTTTGCTACAACTGTTTCCCAGCATTGTCAGCTACTATAAGTGATGTGGGAAACAGCTGCCAAGGTACTTTTAAGACATGCCTGCTCCAAACCAAGTTCAGTCCACCAACGACCCCCTGTTTGGCTGTCTGACTGGGATTACAAATGGGGTGGGCTAAGCCACCTGGCAGGCCATAATTCATGGCTGGTGTTCTGTTTTTGTCTTAGGCAATAAAGCGGGGTTTGTGTATTCCCGCACTCCATGGGAACACAGTGGAACTGGCCATGAAATACGGCCTCTTGAGAATCCCAGCTACCATTGAAATAATATCCAGTTTTACTCTCTCACAAGAGAGAAAATGTCCAGAATGAGTCTCAAGTATCAGAAGATTGCTGGAGTAAAATTTCCAGTTTGGGGGTTCAGCTTCAGTGCTTTGCGCAAGACTTTTGTCCACATCAACTCTGACAAAATCAGGATGATCTGTGTAAAATAAAAGCATCCAAATTTGCTTGTGGTACCCTGATTGCCTTCTATGGGATTGCCTCCTTCCCTATCCCTCCATTCTAATGTGTTTGCATATTCCTAGAAGACGGTGATGGGAGATTACGCTTGACCCTTGGCCTTTGGTCTATGGATTTCCTCAGGATTCCATGCCATCCTATACACCAGGGGCCGGGAACCTATGGCTCGCGAGCCAGGTGTGGCTCTTTTGATGATTGCATCTGGCTCGTGGAGGACCAAAGCAATCAATCGCCGAATGGGGGTTGGAGGAAGGCTCTAGGCAAGCCACTCCCAGCATCCTTCTCCTCACCCCCAGCTGGGTGCGTGCAGGGGAGCGCCGGCCCTTCAGGGAGAAGGCGCCGCGGAGGTAGGTTGGTCGGTCTGTTTGTCGGCCTCTCAGTGCCGCCAGCTTGCCTGCCTGCTTTCCTGTGTTTCTCTGCCCAGGTGGACCAGCCACGGCTCCCGGGATCCCCTGGCACTCAACCGGGAGCTGTGGCTGGCCCGTCTGGGCAGAGAAACACAGGAAGGCAGGCAGGCGGGCTGGCGGCGCCAGGAGGCTGACGAACAGACCGACCCACCGACCTTCATGGCAGTTCAAACCACTTCGGTTCCCCTCAGTGTCAGCGTTGTCGGGGCATCAGGCTCCGCCCACTCAGCCACTCTGCCCAACCTCTCGCCTTCTGCCTGCCGGAAAGCAGGCCCGGCTTCCCCTCCAGGCCCCAGCCGGGCAGGGCCCGGGTCAGCAGGCGGCGGCGGTGCTGTTTGTGGAGCAGGGAAGTGCGGAGGGAGGCCTCTAGGGACGCAAACACGGCTACGGTGGGTCGCTTTGGGGCCCAAGGGATGGAGCGGCAAGGGGAAGGGAGGCCTGCCCCACTCCGATGACCCACTCACTCACTAGGATCCCTTTTGCCCCTCCTTTGCACCCACAATGGCACAGGTGGGCACAGACCCTCCCCCCCCAGGTTTCCACCATCGGGTGCTTCCAGGCTTGCCCACATTAGGGAGGCTTACTCTCTTCGGTGGCACTTAAATTGAAATTGAAGTATGTACGTATAGACTCACATTTAGTTGAATTCAGTCTTAAAATATATATATTATATGGCTCTCACTGAAATAAATTTCCAAATATTTTGCTTTCATGGCTCTCTGAGTCAAAAAGGTTCCCGACTCCTGCTTTCTCAGCCGCCGCCCCAAAACTGTGGAACTCTCTGCCACCTGACGTCTGAGCCATGCGCGAATTGGGTTGTTTTACTGTTGTACTGAAGACTTGGCTCTTTGGCAGAGCGTTTGATCAGTGGTTTTAATGATAATTTAAGTGTTTTATTGATTTGTTCTGCAAGTCGCCCAGAGCAGTGTTTCCCAACCAGTGTGCTGTGGCACACTAGTGTGCCGTGAGCGATCAGGTGTGCCGTGGAAAATTGGAACCTCCAATACCCTTTCTTCCCCCTCCTGCCGAGCACTTTTTCTTCTCCACTCGGGCTCCCTTCTTCCCAGCCTCACTCTGCTTGCTTTGCCTCGCTTTGCTCACGCTGCCGCTTTTGCGGGAGGGGGGAGGGAGGAAGACGTGGCCCGTGCGGGCGCTACTGCGCAGACTCGCCCCACGTCTTCCTCCCTCCCCTCCACAGTGCTCTCTGGATATAGGTGAACTACAACTCCAAAACTCAAGGTCAATGCCCACCAAACTCTTATAGTATTTTCTCTTGGTTATGAGAGTTCTGTGTGGGAAGTTTGATTCCATTCCATCATTGGTGGAGTTCAGAATGCTCTTTGATTGCGGGTGAACTATAACTCCCAGCTGTTGAGCAAGACCTTTGTGTGTATCTATCTGCCATTCCTGCCAGGATATCTATGTTGTGTTCATCGAAACAGGGCCAGGTTTCACACTGAGTGTATAAATACATTTAAAAACATATTCACTATATGTATGACTGTGTTAGTGTCATTTTGTGTCATTTTGGTTGGTGGTGTGCCCCAGGATTTTGCAAATGTAAAAAATGTGCCGCGGCTCAAAAAAGGTTGAAAAACGCTGGCCCAGAGCACCGTTGATGGAGGGCGTCTAAGCAAGTAATAAATTGATTGACTGATAGATTGGTAAAATGTAAGGAAAACATCTGCTTCTTCTCCAACAAGACTCACCACTGATGTTTATTGCTGGCAACACTATTGACATCTTTGGTCTTCTGGTCTTATTATGGGTAGTAGCAGGCAACAACAAGTGATCCTGAAAAACATTAAAGCATGCTGCAAGTTAGCCTGGAAAACTCCATGCATGGAAAGGTGTTCTGACAACTTGTAAAGCTTTGTAACAGATGGAATCAAGAGTTAAGCACATATATGTGTTTGCCTAAAAAGCTTATGAAACACTGCCGCACGCACGCACACAGCTTCAGATGGAAAATGCATTTTCAAGAACTGGCAATGAAAACTCATTGAGCAATATGGCCATGAAGCCTACTTAAAAGAATGCAAATTAGCATCAGTTGCCTAGAGAATTTATTTATCTATTCATATCCTATTTCTCTCTCTCTTAAAACAGATTCAAAGGAATTGTAACAATCGTTTCTCTTCAGATCGTATAAATCGTTCGCTTAAAAAAAAAAACAACCCTCCAATGTTCAATGTAAAACTGAAAACATATCAACATTGAAACAGAAATAAACATAGGAGTATGGAATATAAATAGTTAAACCAATTGAAATATTTAAGAATTTTTGAAATACACAAATACCCAGCAGCACCCTCTGTCTCATACGAGGAAATCCGTTTTGCCAAACAGCCTGAACGTGAACCTTAGAGCAGTGTTTCCCAACCAGTGTGCCGCGGCACACTAGTATGCCGCGAGCCAGGGGTGCTCACACTTTTTCAGCATGGAAGCTACTGATTAAAAAACCAAGGCCCAAAGATCACCTGCCCAGAAATGAAAAACGTATAACTATTTTCTTATTTATTTATTTATATTTATTATTCATTTTTATGTACCGCTCCTTCCAGCAGGCTCGGGCAGTTTACATAAAATGAAGTTATAAAACATCAACATTTCAATTTAATAACAACAATATAAAACAGAGCATAAAAATACATCCAACCACCCCATTTCTCTCACACTGCCATATTACCACACGTATGATCAGCCAGAAAGTAAGAAGAGAGGCTGTTGAAATGCAAGGCCATTTAATACGCAGCAAGGTAAACAAAGGGGCATGCAAAAATACATCCAACCACCCCATTTCTCCCACACTGCCATATTACCACACGTATTATCAGCCAGAAAGTAAGAAGAGAGGCTGTTGAAATGCAAGGCCATTTAATACGCAGCAAGGTAAACAAAGGGGCATGCAAAAATACATCCAACCACCCCATTTCTCCCACACTGCCATATTACCACACGTATTATCAGCCAGAAAGTAAGAAGAGAGGCTGTTGAAATGCAAGGCCATTTAATACGCAGCAAGGTAAACAAAGGGGCATGCAAAAATACATCCAACCACCCCATTTCTCCCACACTGCCATATTACCACACGTATTATCAGCCACAAAGTAAGAAGAGAGGCTGTTGAAATGCAAGGCCATTTAATACGCAGCAAGGTAAACAAAGGGGCATGCAAAAATACATCCAACCACCCCATTTCTCCCACACTGCCATATTACCACACGTATTATCAGCCAGAAAGTAAGAAGAGAGGCTGTTGAAATGCAAGGCCATTTAATACGCAGCAAGGTAAACAAAGGGGCATGCAAAAATACATCCAACCACCCCATTTCTCCCACACTGCCATATTACCACACGTATTATCAGCCAGAAAGTAAGAAGAGAGGCTGTTGAAATGCAAGGCCATTTAATACGCAGCAAGGTAAACAAAGGGGCATGCAAAAATACATCCAACCACCCCATTTCTCCCACACTGCCATATTACCACACGTATTATCAGCCAGAAAGTAAGAATAGAGGCTTTTGAAATGCAAGGCCATTTAATACGCAGCAAGGTAAACAAAGGGGCATTCAAAAATACATCCAACCACCCCATTTCTCCCACACTGCCATATTACCACACATATTATCAGCCAGAAAGTAAGAGGGGGGGGTGTTGAAATGCAAGGCCATTTAATACGCAGCAAGGTAAACAAAGGGGCATGCAAAAATACATCCAACCACCCCATTTCTCCCACACTGCCATATTACCACACATATTATCAGCCAGAAAGTAAGAAGAGAGGCTGTTGAAATGCAAGGCCATTTAATACGCAGCAAGGTAAACAAAGGGGCATGCAAAAATACATCCAACCACCCCATTTCTCCCACACTGCCATATTCCCCAACATATTATCAGCCAGAAAGTAAGAAGAGAGGCTTTTGAACTGCAAGGCCATTTAAAACTCAAAGGTAAACAAAGGGGCATGCAAAAATACATCCAACCACCCCATTTCTCCCACATTTCCATATTCCCCAACATATATTTCTCAAGGAGCAAAGCAAGCAGAGAGGCTTTGGAGCTAAAAGGCCATTTTTAAACATTAAAAATAAACAAAGACACATGCCACAGAACAATCAAGCACCCACCCCAAAGTAAAAAGACCGACATTTGAGATGCGGTAAGGAAATGACCCCAAAACGTCCTTCTCCTCCTCCGTCGTTGCTCCTATTTCCACGCCTCCAGCATGTGTGCCGCCTCCAGGAGCTCACAAGAAGTCCGAGAGGCAGAATGGGCGCTTCTACGCATGTGCGCGGGGCCAGCCATGCATCGCGTCATCCAGGCCCGCCCCCTTTGGTCTCCTACGACTCTGAGTGGATGGAGAAGGATGGAGGAGGAGGAATCCAAAAGAAAGGGCCCATTCTGCCTCTTAGACTCTGGAGCTTTTGGAGGCGGCGCGCGAGCAGGGAGCGGGGAGGAGCAACGACAGAGGACTTTGCAGTGTGCAGGGGCGCGTGAAGAGGACCAACAGCAAAAAACCTGGTCAAGGGCCTGAAGATCACCAGGATGAGGCCCAAAGATCACCCTGCTGATCACGATCACCGTTCTGAGCACCCCTGCCGTGAGCGATCATCAGGTGTGCTGTGGGAAATTGGCACTCTTCCCCCTCCTAGTAGCTCTTTCTCCCTCTTTCCCTCCCCAAAGATCCTCCCCGAGGCAAAGGAAGGGCTCTGTCGAATGCCAGGGCCAGGCCCGCCTTGAGGAAGCCTTCAGGAGCCTCGACTCACCATGGCTCCAGCTCCCGCTCAGGGCTGCTTCAGCCTCCCGATGCTCCCATATGTTTCATAGATCTGTGTGGCCTCTTTCGCTGCCTCCCTCCGCAAAAGCAGAGAACTGGGCGGAAGTGATTGAGTCGGCGATTTCACGTTGGTTTGGATTTCTCGCAAGAACAGCCAAAGCCGGAAGCTCCACGTCGGTGAATTGGGCAGTGAGTGAACCTGGGAGCATCGGGAGGCTGAAGCATTCACAGGTTTCCAAGAAACAAATTGAGCCTCTCCACTTGGAAATGTTTTTTTTTTACTATTTTACTGGATTTTTCGAGAGTCCCCCCCCGGAACTGTTTATAACAGCTTCATGATATCCATAGTTAACTGGAAGCAAGTTTCACTCAGGGTGAAATTTCACAAGGGTCTAGGGAACAAGCCCTATGAGGAGCGGCTTGAAGAGCTGGGCATGTTTAGCCTGAAAAAGAGAGGACTGAGAGAAGACATGATAGCCATGTATTAAGTATGTGAGATGAAGTCATATATATGTTATGTTCATCGAAACAGGCCCAGGTTTCACACTGAGTGTATAAATACATTTAAAGACATATTAACTATATGTATGACTGTGTGAGAGTGTCATTTTGTGTCATTTTGGTTGGTGGTGTGCCCCAGGATTTTGTCAATGTAAAAAATCTGTCGCGGCTCAAAAAAGGCTGAAAAACACTGCTCTAGGCCAGTGTTTCCCAACCAGTGTGCCGTGAACGATCATCAGGTGTGCCGTGGGAAATTGGAACCTCCAATACCCTTTCTTCCCCCCATCCTGCCAAACACTTTTTCTTCTCCTCCGGGCTCCCTTCTTCCCAGCCTCGCTCTGCTCGCTTTGCCTCACTTTGTGGTCAAATTTGGCATATATATATATATATATATATATAGAGAGAGAGAGAGAGAGAGAGAGAGAGAGAGAGAGAGAGAGATCACTACAGCGCAGGCAGAAAGGCAAACATCACAGGGAAGCATGTCTGTGTAGGAGGGTGAACATTAGGAAGAACTTCCTGACTGTGAGAGCTGTTCAGCAGTGGAACTCTCTGCCTTAGAGTGTGCTTCCGTCTGAGGACTGGGTACGTTTTCATGTTTATGTTTACCAACTATGACTACATTTAAAAACATATTAACTATATGTATGACTGTGTTAGAGTGTCATTTTGTGTCATTTTGGCTGGTGGTGTGCCCCAGGATTTTGCAAATGTAAAAAATGTGCCGCGGCTCAAAAAAGGTTGAAAAACACTGCCTTAGAGTTTTATAGGTCATAACCAGCACTTTCAATTGTGCTCAGAAACAAACTGGCAGCCAGTAGAGCTGTTAATAGTTTCCATACTACTATTGCAGTCTAATGTAGCTATTAGGAGAGGGTGAATTTGCTTGACTTGGGTGAACTGGTTCACAAACCTCCTTTTGATGACTACTGGCAAGGATACTTGTACTTTAAAAATAAGCCTGATCTCACAACGTCAAGTTGCTCCTGAGTGTTACAAGTATACAGGTCATGTTGCAAACAGTTTACAATCTAAGGGTGTAATTACTGTTGTGATTGAGCCTCCAGCTGCTACTGATAGTAGTGACTCAGAAGACTCTGATGGCTCAGCATCTGGGGAGAGTATGGAACTGGGTGGGGCTGTTTGTAGCAGGAGTACTGGTGTTTGCAGAAAGAGGCTTACTCATGAGTCCAGTGAGTCAAGTGAAGAGGATCACTTGCAACTCAAGAGAGTCAAGCTAATAATTACAGCACCTACAGACTCTGAGACATTTGAGGGATTCTCTGGGAATGATGGGAGTCAGAGTACAAAGGACACTTCTACTGAAATGGATTGGACTCAAATAAGAGAAATTCAGAGGGCTTGTGAGGAGCCCACAAGTTCGGACACCTTTGTGGGATTCACTGATGATCAGGATTGGCCCTCAGAGTCCCCAGACAATGGGGGGGGGGGGGATGTTCTAAGTCTTAACCACAGGTGGAAATCTTGGAGGGTCAGTTGAAGGGCAGCAGCTGCTGGGAGAGTAACACCTGAGGATGATAATGATAGGGAGTCGACCTCATCAAGTGGGTCTGACTTGTAATGAGGATAAAAGATGGGCATTTGGGGGCTAATCTCTGGCTAGCAAGGAGTTGCCTTTGGATCCTAGGACTCTTGCATCCTGAAGCCTTGTTTCCAGACTGATCCTCCAGTTGGACTGTGGATTGTGTCTTCAGTTCTCCATCTATCTCCTCTCCTTGACCTTGGCCTGGCTCCTGGATTACGTCTCTCCTACGCCCCTTTGGATACCTTCTTGGACAACCCTTTGATGACTTCACAATGCTGATGACCTTGGATTGATTCTGATGACGACGTCTCAACGTGCTTTCCCCTGTTTGTTTTGCTTTGATTTTGCTAATAAGCTTTGGTGTTTTGAATCCAGGCTTCCCCCCCTGTTTGTTTTCATGCCATTTAGGCTTTTGTTTGTTAGCGTTTTCACTGACCATTAAGTGCTTTTGTTCTGCAAATTTTTATCTCCAGAGACTCTGTGAATATTAAAACAAACTATTTACACTTCAATTGGGTTTGGCTCTCTAACTGGCGTCTGCTGCGACAATTACACCAGTGTTTCCCACCAGTGTGCCGTGGCACACTAGTGTGCCGTGAGAAATCATCAGGTGTGCCGTGGGAAATTGGAAGCTCTAATACCCTTTCTTCCCCCTCCTGCCCACAGTGCTCTCTGGGTGTAGGTGAACTACAACTTCCAAACGCAAGGTCAATTCCCAAGCAAACCCTTTCAGTACTTTCTGTTGGTAATGAGAGTTCAATATGCCAAGTTTGGTTCAATTCCATTGTTGCAAGAGTTCAGGATGCTCTTTGATTGTGTGTTAACTATAAATCCCAGGAACTGTAACTCCCAAATGTCAAGGTCTATTTTCCCCAAACTCCATCTGTGTTCACATTTGGGCATATTGAGTATTCATGGCAAGTTTGGTCCTGATCCAACATTGTTTGAGTCCACAGTGCTCTCTGGATATAGGTGAACTACAACTCCAAAACTCAAGGTCAATGCCCTCCAAGCTCTTATAGCATTTTCTCTTGGTTATGGGAGTTCTGTGTGGGAAGCTTGTGTCTTTCTGCCATTCCTGCCAGGATATCAATGTTGTGTTCATCAGAACAGGCCCAGGTTTCACACTGTGTGTATAAATACATGTAAAACATATTAACTATATGTATCACTGTGTTAGAGTGTCATTTTGTGTCATTTTGATTGGCAGTGTGTCCCAGGATTTTGTAAATGTAAAAAATGTGCCGCGGCTCAAAAAAGGTTGAAAAACACTGAATTACACTGTACAATTAATACAGTTTGGCACCACTTTAACTGACATGGCTCAATGCTATAGGATTTTTGGGAATTTATAGTTTGCAAAACTACAATTCCCCAAGATTCCATAGCATAGCAGTTTAAGTGGTGTTGACTGTACTCATTCTGCAGTGACGTTGCACCCTTTGACTCTATTTTTACAAAGCCTCTAACACTGAGAACGGTTCCTGCAAAATCTCTGGCTTTGGGACTCACACCAGATTTCTCTTTGTGGTTTCAAAGTTTTTAACAATCTTTTTATTTTGAATAATCATTACTGCTGTTGCATTCCTTATTTTCTGCTACACGATAAAAAGATATTCTAAACTGATAAGTTACTATTTCATTTTGCTGTAAGCTGACTTCCAGTGGAAGCCTTTCCCTTTAATAGGGTTTGCTATTACGAGGGCGGGTCAATAAGTCTGTGACTTTTTGAATAAAACACAGATTTTTGGATAAAAAATCATTTTATTTTTCAATGTAGTCTCCTTTGAGCTCTATACACTTTGTCCAACGTTTCTCCAATTTTTTTGATCTCTTCCAAAAAATAAGATTTGTTGAGGTCATCAAAATAAGTATTTTTTTGTGAGATGATTTCATCGTTGGAGTCAAATCTCTTTCCACCGAGCCATTTCTTCAGGTTTGGAAACAAGAAATAGTCACTCGGGTCTAAATCCGGAGAATAGGGCAGATGAGGGAGCAATTCGTATCCCTATTCATGGATTGTTGCCATGGAAACTGCACATGTGTGCACCCTTGCATTGTCTTGGTGCAAAGAACTTTTTTCTTGGCCAAATGCAGTTTTTTTCCAAATCTTCATTAAATCGACCCAATAAGTTGGCATAATATTAACCATTGATTACTTTACCCTTTTGAAGGTAGTCAATGTGGATTATACCGCGTGCATCCCAAAAAGCGGTCGCCATGACTTTATTGGCTGACAAACCCACCTTGGCCTTCTTTGGCGCCGATTCACCCCGAGAAACCCACTGTTTTGACTGCTGTTTGGTCTCTGGTGTGTTGTGGTGGATCCACGTTTCGTCCACAGTTATGAAACAGCGCAAATACTCGTCCATATTGCGGTTGAACAACGCCAAACACTCCTGCGAAATTGTCACACGATTGCGTTTGTGGTCGATTGTGAGCAGACGCGGCACCCATCTTGCGGAAAGCTTTCTCACACCCAAGCGATCATTTAAAATTGAAACCACTGAGCCACGTGAGATGCCTACGGCTTCCACAATCTCTCGCACTTTCAATCTCCGATCGGCCAACACCATATTGTGAATTTTTTCAATTGTTTCCGGTGTAGAGACCTCAACTGGGCGTCCAGAACGTTCGGCATCTTCCGTGCTTGTACGGCCACAACAACATTCAGTAAACCACTTTTTTACCATTGAAATTGATGGTGCAGAGTCCCCATAGTATTTATCAATTTGAGTTTGAGTGATGGTTTTTTCCCCGCAAAAAATAATGCTTAATGAGCACACAAAATTCACTTTTTTCCCCTCCAATCCCGTGGTAGTCTGCTATCAATGGCTGTCAAACACAAACTAAATGATGCAGCTTGTTCAAATTTTGACAGGAGTCAACTAACAGATGCCTGTTGACAGGAGCAGTGTTGCCCTTTCAGTTAAGAGGCGGGAAATTAGAAAAGTCACGGAATTATTGACCTGCCCTAGTATCTATGGTTACCTGTTTTCACAGTAAGATCAGGATTGTATCTTCCACAGACAATGGAGTCGTAACTGTGATTTAGTCTGGTTGTACAATTCATAGTTCCCGTTTACGGTGGAGGTCCTGCAAAAACGTTCCTCTAGATTTCAGCTTGATTAAAGAAGCATCTCACCTTAGACCAGTGTTTCTCAACCTGGGGGTCAGGACCCCCAGGGGGGTCGCGAGAGGGTTTCAGAGGGGTCGCCAAAGACCATAATTTCTGATGGTCTTAGGAAGCCCTTTGGCAGAGACGACTGAAGATCTCTCCACTTGTCCTTCTCTTTCTTTTGGAAACAGACTGCGAATTTTCCCACCTAAAACTCTCCTCTGCTGTGATTGGCAGGCCTCGCAGCCAATGGGGAGGGCTGTTTCTGAGACTCCAAGCGGGGAGGGGAGAGCAGGCGTGCTTGGCACATGGCAGCATGATGCACATGTGTGGTTGAGGGAGAGTGTGTGAGGTGGGATGGAGGCTCACGCCAGCTAGTCCCTTCAAGTCATGAGGGTTTTGTGTAGGAAGTTTGACCCAATTCTATCATTGGTGGGGTGCAAGGGGCTCTTTGATTGTAGGTGAACTATAAATCCCAGCAACTACAACTCTGAAATGTCAAGATCTATTTTCCACATACTCCACCAGTGTTCACATTTGGGTATATTGAGGATTAGTGTCAAGTGTGGCCCAGATCCATCATTGTTGAGTCTATAGTGCACTCTGAATGTAGGTGAACTACAACTCCCAAACTCAAGGTCAGTGCCCACCAAACCCTTCCAGTATTTTCTCTTGGTCATGGGAGTTTTTTGTGCCAAGTTTGGTTCAATTCCATTGTTGGTGAGGTTCAGAATGCTGTCTGATTGTGGGTGAACTATAAATCCCAGCAACTACAACTTCCAAATGACAAAATCAACCCTCCCCCCAACCTCCAAAAATACAGTTATGAAGTAGCAATGAAAATAATGGTTAGGGGGTCACCACAACGTGAGGAACTGTATTAAGGGGTCGCAGCATTAGGAAGGTTGAGAAACACTGCCTTAGACTGAATGTTGGAATGTATGGAACATCTGGTTTAGGTGGCTCACAGCCACGAAGGAAACAAGTCTGCTGTGCTCTGTTACACTGCCCATCTCATTTTTCCAAATGGATAGTTTTCCAGTCCTCATGCCAGACATGAAGGTATAACAATCCTTAGGTTGTTATTTTATAGATGTGTAAACTTTGGCCCAAAAGAAATCTGTTTGGGGACTGAATTGCTTCGATTTATTTTGTTTTAACATCTCACATGAAAGCAAGTGCGTTATGAGTCTTTTGAGTTTCATATTTCAATGTTTACTAGTTGTGCTAATATTACCAACAATACATTCCAGATATTTATATCTCGAGTGTTAAAACTGTTATTGAAAGGTATTTTTTGTTTCTCTTCCTTCTTTTGGCCATAACTAAATACATTTTCTGGGATTTACTAAAAACCCTTTCACAGTAATCCAAGATGATGTATGTGAGAGATATACATATAAAGTAATGTATTACCCCTCCATTGGCGTCCCCTTGTTGTGGGGGAGAGGCTTGCGTACCCTAATGAAGT
This sequence comes from Anolis apletophallus, assembly GCA_030556195.1. Taxonomy (NCBI): domain Eukaryota; kingdom Metazoa; phylum Chordata; class Lepidosauria; order Squamata; family Anolidae; genus Anolis; species Anolis apletophallus. The sequence continues at coordinate 161,947,337 of JARBWK010000005.1, read as the reverse complement.
TGTGAGCTCTGCTGGCGGTGGGATAATAGCCACCGGTAGGGCCTCCCATGCCAGACAGGTCACAACCGAAGCGTCAAAGGGCAGGATGGGCTCTCTAGCCTTTTGACAACCATCCCAAGAGAAGGAAAACTCTGATTTCAAACCCAGGCAGATTGTGTTCGTCTAACCCTGTAAGGTCAACTATCTAAGAGAAGGTAACTCTAATCAAACCTACGACCTGAAGACCTCGCTGCCACCATCCCAGCTTGCTAGGCCCCGGCAGACGCAGGCCTGGATTAACCCCTTTTGGTGCCCTAGGCCACACTTTGAAATTACGCCCCCAAACCAACCTCTACCGCAACCCCCCCCCCCATTCCTTCTTTCCACCTGCTTCAACTCACTCACCGAGGGGTGGGATGCCTCCCAGCTGGTGCATGCGGGCCCGGCTTCCGCCTTCGGTGCAGCAGTTACCCAGGATGCTGAGGGCGAGGTTGAGGGTGCGGTGGGGCCTGGAGACGCCGGCCAGGACCCTCAGCAGCGGCGCCAGCCCCCCTGTGCTCCCGGAAGTGGGCGATGCCGCCAGCCTTCTTGATGTGCTGCGTGTGGAGGGCCAGCAAGGCCTTGAGGCCCGGCTCGGTGCCCGTGTCCAGCTGGGCCAGGCAGGAGCCCAGGGAGCTGCTCCCAGGCCCCTTCGCCTTTCGGAGCCGGCACGCAGGAACATTGGGGAAGGAGGCTGAGGAGCTCACGCCCTCCTGCTGCGCACGCATGCCTGGCAGCGGCTCCGGGGGCGGGGCTTCCCTCTGCCTCCTCCTCATCTTCCTCATGCCCTCCTTCCTTGACTCAAGGAAGATGGGCGCGTGGAGGAGGTGGAGGGAAGCCCCGCCCCCGGAGCTGCTGCCAGGCATGCACGCGTGGCAGGAGGACGCAAGCGCCTCTTCCTCCTTCCCCAATGTTTCTGGGTGCCGCGCATGCCCGGCAGCGGCTCTGGGGGCTTCTCTCCACCTCCTCTTCACACCCTCCTTCCTTGACAAGGGGGCAATGGCGAGGGGGGGGGGTGCCCCCTCGCAGCACTCTCCCCCCGGCCTCTCCAGAGAGAGAGAGTCATCATGCCGCACATTGCGGTTTTGTATCAACATTATTTGGGGGTCCGTGAATTGCGCCCCCCTTGGCTTACACCCCTAGGCCATGGCCTAGGGTGGCCTTATGGGTAATCCGGGTCTGGGCAGACGAACGTTTGGTTTAAAGGGTGAGACTAAAGGAGAAATCGATACCTTAACAGAAGGAATGTCAGAGAGAGGTGCTGCTTTAGACTAGAACTGGAGTAGTATAGCATAGAAATAGTTTGCCAGCAGCAGTGACGAGAATAATCCACTTTGATTGGTACACAGGCACAGGCTGTGATTAGCCAGAGAACATCTTGTGCCTCTAGATAAGAACACGGTCTTGATTGGCCTAGCAGTCACCATGTGCGTTTGTTTACAAAGTAAGTGATTGGTTAGGAGGCGCGCATGGCAAAATGAAGTTTTCACTTGGCAGGCAACCGGTGAAGGCTCGGTAGCAATGTAACGATTTGAGTACGCTTTGCACATAGGGCAGATAACATAGAACAATGATGGAAATTCACACTGCGCCACAGTTGTTAGCAAATAGGATTGAGATGCAAGAATGCTTTGTTTAATTGGGTAGAGTAATATGGGTTCATGGATACTAGCCAGTAACAATGCATGAAGAAGGGAGGGACTAAATGTTGACTCCATTCTTTGTATAAAACCTGTCCACTGGGAAAGATCGGGGTTCTGTCCACCAGCGGCTGCGTTTCCGCACAGGGGGGCAGACCCATCAGCTGATGTGATGCAAATAAAGCTGGTTTCCTGAATCGCAGTAGAAATTGTCGCGTCATCCCGTCCTTGCGCTCGCAAGAAACGGCAGCCCAGCCAAAGGGTCATTGCCTTGGGAGTTCTGGGACTCCTAGTTACTGCTTCAAGACCAGTTCTGTGCATGCTGCGCTCCGCCAGAAAAATCCATTGCACAGGCTTGAAGGACACATCCAACTTCCGAAAAAGCCCTTTAACGCACTTGTAGAAAGCGTGGGGTGAGTCCTTCCTGAATCTTCGTTTGCGAGGAAAAGCCGAGAAACAAATCTTTTAAACTCAAATGTAAATTATGTGAATAAGCAGTGATAGGTTAAACCCAACTGCATAAGCTTGCAAGAAGACCACGTAATTGGTTTCGTATTTCAAAATTCTGTGGTCTCACCCTGAAGCTGGAGCTTAATGTGATGAATTTCATTAAACATGTCCCTCTAATAAAATGCTCTCTTCCAATGCTTCAAAACCAAATTACACACAAATTTAGTTTTGAAGCGTTAGAAGAGAGCTTTTTATTAGATAGAAACTGGAAAACAGGAACGATCTAAAGAAGATGGATTTCAGTCAAAACCAGGAAGCAAGAGACTAAGAGAAAAATCCCCAGAAGAGTACGAGATGCATTTTGGACGGGCAACAGCGTCACTGACACCACACAGAGGAGAACAACAACAACAACAACAACAAGAAGACTCAGAAGTAGGAAGCTTTTCAACTGTCTAGTGACAGCGGCCAGAAAAAATTATGCAAGATACTGGAGAACAAAGATCTCAATATAAGATCAAAGCCTAATGAAAAATCACAGAGATTATGAATATGGACAATTAACTGATGATACCAAAAATAGATTGTAATCAATCCCCACATCGGGAGGCATGGAGGCGCACTGTCCACAATGCTGCGGCCTCTTTCGAGAAGTCACGGCGAACGCGTCTCGAAGAGAAACGACAACGCAGAAAGAACCGCAACTTGGAAACAACATCACCCAACGAGACTTTCTGCTGTGCTTTCTGCAACCGGACTTGCCTATCTCTGATTGGCCTTCTTAGTCATCAACGCATGTGTAGAAAGCGTGGGATGAGTCCTTCCTGAATCTTAGTTCACAAAGGAAAGCCAAGAGCTTTGAGATAGCACAATTCAAAATATCAAACAGGCCCAGAACCTTAAAACTCTTGCAAAAAGTTCTTTAAAATGTTATAATTCAAAAAACTTTATTTAACACTAGCTTTGGGACCCGACACTGCCCGGGTTATTTGAAATGGGCTGAGGCCTAGGAAGCCTTACTGTCCATTCAGGCTGAGGCCTAGGAAGCCTTACTGTCCATTCAGGCTGAGGCCTAGGAAGCCTTACTGTCAATGCAGGCTGAGGTCTAGGAACCCTTACTGTCAATTCAGGCTGAGGCCTAGGAACCCTTACAGTCGATGCAGGCTGAGGCCTAGGAAGCCTTACTGTCATTTCAGGCCGAGGCCTAGGAAGCCGTACTGTCCATTCAGGCTGAGGCCTAGGAAGCCTTACTGTCATTTCAGGCTGAGGCCTAGGAAGCCGTACTGTCCATTCAGGCTGAGGCCTAGGAAGCCGTACTGTCCATTCAGGCTGAGGCCTAGGAAGCCTTACTGTCCATTCAGGCTGAGGCCTAGGAAGCCTTACTGTCCATTCAGGCTGAGGCCTAGGAAGCCTTACTGCCAATGCAGGCTGAGGTCTAGGAACCCTTACTGTCAATTCAGGCTGAGGCCTAGGAAGCCTTACAGTCCATGCAGGCTGAGGCCTAGGAAGCCTTACTGTCATTTAAGGCTGAGGCCTAGGAAGCCTTACTGTCCATTCAGGCTGAGGCCTAGGAAGCCTTACTGTCCATTCAGGCTGAGGCCTAGGAAGCCTTACTGTCAATGCAGGCTGAGGTCTAGGAACCCTTACTGTCAATTCAGGCTGAGGCCTAGGAAGCTTTAATGTCCATGCAGGCTGAGGCCTAGGAAGCCTTACTGTCAATTCAGGCTGAGGTCTAGGAAGCCGTACTGTCCATTCAGACTGAGGCGTAGGAACCCTTACTGTCAATTCAGGCTGAGGCCTAGGAAACCTTACTGTCAATGCAGGCTGAGGCCTAGGAAGCCGTACTGTCAATGCAGGCTGTGGCCTAGGAAGCCGTACTGTCAATGCAGGCTGAGACCTAGGAAGCCTTACTGTCATTTCAGGCTGAGGCCTAGGAAGCCTTACTGTCAATGCAGGCTGAGGCGTAGGAACCCTTACTGTCAATTCAGGCGGAGGCCTAGGAAACCTTACTGTCAATGCAGGCTGAGGCCTAGGAAGCCGTACTGTCAATTCAGGCTGAGGCCTAGGAAGCTTTAATGTCTATGCAGGCTGAGGCCTAGGAAGCCTTACTGTCATTTCAGGCTGAGGCCTAGGAAGCCGTACTGTCCATTCAGTCTGAGGCGTAGGAACCCTTACTGTCCATTCAGGCTGAGGCCTAGGAAACCTTACTGTCAATGCAGGCGGAGGCCTAGGAAGCCGTACTGTCAATGCAGGCTGTGGCCTAGGAAGCCTTACTGTCAATTCAGGCTGAGGCCTAGGAAGCCTTACTGTCAATTCAGGCTGAGGCCTAGGAAGCCTTACTGTCAATTCAGGCTGAGGCCTAGGAACCCTTACTGTCAATTCAGGCTGAGGTCTGTTGGGAAAAGTGGTGTTTTCACCTTTGGCTGGAAGCAAAGCTTAATGGCTGACAGAGGGCAACAAGTGAGAAGAAACAAACCCTTTCTGGTGCTAGATCAGTGATTTTCAACCAGTGTGCCGCGGAACCCTAGTGTGCCGTGAGAGATCATCAGGTGTGCCGTGGGAAATTACAGTGGAGGGAAGGAGAGAGAGAGAGAGAGAGAGAGAGAGAGAGAGAGACTAGCAGGAAACTTCAGGCAGCGGAAATGAGGCTTTTCTGGCCAAAGCAGCAATGCCAGCCAGCCTGGCTGCAGTCAGGGAGAGCCCTCGGCGCCCAGAACTTTCCTCCCTCCCTCCTCTCTCTCTCCTTCCCTTCCTTCCATCACTCCCTCTGCGCGCCAAGGGCTACCTGGCCGGGCTGCGGCTCCTCGTGCTTCCTGGCTCCTGGGCGCTCTTGTGCCCTCCTCCCCTCTGGCAGCTTGGTTCCTTCCTGATCTGGCCCCAAGGCGACAGCAGGGAAGCCGAAGGGACACGGGGGGGCTGAACCCCGTTGGGAAGGAGAGCTGGGGGTGGCAATGGCTGCGAGTCTCTGCCGTAGTTTGTTCCAAAGCTCGGAGCCACCCCGTGTACTCAATTCCTATTAGTCCTGCTCAGCTGAGCCCGCGTGCGCTTCGGCCACTCAGCGCAGCCCTTCCCTGCGGGATGGTGACGGGCCTTCTGCACGTGGGCCTCCCGGGGGCAGGGGGCGGGACGGGGGTTTGCCAGAAGCAGCGGCGGCACGAGGGGGGGGGTGACAGTTAGTAAAATGACAGTTAGAGTGTCATTTTGTGTCATTTTGGTTGGTGGTGTGCCCCAGGATTTTGTAAATGTAAAAAATGTGCCGCGGCTCAAAAAAGGTTGAAAAACACTGTTGTAGATGAGTCCTTGAGTGATGCTGAAAGCACGGAGATTGAAACTAGAAGGGCAAAACGAGTTACTCGAGAGCAGGAGTCAGATGCGGAAAGGAAGAGAAAAAGAATCCGTCAAATACTGAACCTACTGATGTCGATTCCTTTGAGGGTTTCTTTGGGGATAATGGGTTTGATCATGAAGAGCCATCTATGGGAAGTGGGGATGGGGATTCAGAAGATGTGTCCAGCAATATGATCTGGACTAAATTGCAGGAAGTGTGTGATGTTTGTGCAGAACCAACTAGTAGCGATATATTTGTGGGGTTTCCTGGGGATGGGAATTGGAGTTCGGATGATCAAACTTAGTCTTGGGGAGCGCTAAGTCGTGGCAGGAGAAGGAGGGCTTGGCAGGAAAGACAAAGCACTGCTCGTGAAGCTGCAAGGGCAGCTGAAAGGGCTAATGATGGGGTGTTGGCTCATTCAAGCTCTGATGAAGATTTGTGAATGAAGTGAGGCTTGGAATTGGGGGTTCCTTGCAATTGGCAAGGTGTTGCTGGGTGTTCGTGTCCTGCCTTTGTGGGCTGTGTTCCTGTGTTCCCGTGGACTGAATCATGGACGTGAGTTTGGACACAGCTCTACCTCCATGGACTTGGTTATTGTATTGGCCGGGTTCTGCTTCTTGTGTTCCTTTTGGCTACACTGTGTTTATTCCCTCTGTGTGCTAGTTGCTGCTGCCTGTTTCATGCTGACCCTGGACCGCATTATCGACACTGCTGTTTCCTCCTCGCTTTGACCCGGATTGGTTATCGTTGCTGCCACTTCTCCTCGCCTTGACGACAGACCGGTTTTGACCACGCTGTTGCTGCCGTCCCGTTTCGACCTTCGGACCGCGCTGACGCTTCTTCGCTCTTTGCCTCTCCCCCCATTGATGATGACATCGTCGTGATTGACATTGTGTGCCTTTTTCCTTTGTTGTGCTATGTTTTGGGTTTATTGCGGAGATATAAAAGGAGATATAATCCGGGTTTGTGTTAAGGACCAGTTTGGTCGTTATTCTATGTTCTTTTCACCCTCACACTGAAGTTTAAGTGTCTTTGGGTCCGTTTGACCATCTTTTGTGTTTATGAATAAACTTTACTTTATACTCTAAAGCAGTGTTTTTCAACATTTTTTGAGCTGCGGCACATTTTATACATTTACAAAATCCTGGGCACACCACCAACCAAAATGACACAAAATGACACTCTAACACAGTAATACATATAGTTAATATGTTTTTAAATGTATTTATACACTCAGTCTGAAACCTGGGCCTGTTTCGATGAACACAACATAGAGATCCTGGCAGGAATGGCAGAAAGACACAAACTTCCCACACAGAACTCCCACAACCAAGAGAAAATGCTATGAGAGTTTGGTGGGCATTGACCTTGGGTTTTGGAGTTGTAGTTCACCTATATCCAGAGAGCACTGTGGACTGAAACAATGTTGGATCAGGACCAAACTTGGCACTCAATATGCCCAAATGTGAACACAGATGGAGTTTGGGGGAAATAGATCTTGACATTTGGGAGTTGCAGTTTCTGGGATTTATAGTTAACACACAATCAAAGAGCATCCTGAACTCTTGAAACAATGGGATTGAACCAAACTTGGCATATTGAACTCTCATTGCCAACAGAAAGTACTGAAAGGGTTTGCTTGGGAATTGACCTTGCGTTTGGAAGTTGTAGTTCAACTACACCTAGAAAGCACTGTGGACTCAAACAATGTTATGTTATTGTTTGTTTTCTATGCAGAATCACAATGTTGGAAGGAGACTCACCACTTTAAGGTCCCTAAAACAGGCATGGGAAAACTTCGGCCCTCTGGGTGCTTTGGACTCCAACTCCCACCATTCCTAACAGCCAGAGGCCCTTTCCTGCTTAAATGGCTGAGGGGGAAAAGGAAAAGGGCCTGAGGCTCCTAGGAATTGTGGGAGTTGGAGTCCAAAACATCTGGAAAGTCCAAGTTTGACCATGCCAGCTTTTGACAGAGACCTCTTCCTCCCCCCTTCCCCTTCGCGCCCTTTCTTCCCCCTCCTGCCCAACACTTACTTTTTTCTTCTCCACTGCCGCTTTTGCCGCCATTTTGATCTGAGGGGGGCAGCGTGAGCATGTTCAGGAGAGGAGGGGGGAGGGAGGAAGTCGTGACCCGTGTGAAAACATAAGGAGCACTACTCGGACCTCAGACCATCGCCCCAGAGCAAAGCGAGGCAAAGCGAGGCAGAGCCCTGAGGCTGGGAAGAAGGGAGCCTACCTCAACCAACTCCGAGTGGAGAAGAAAAAGTGTTCGGCAGGAGGGGGAAGAAAGGGTTTTGGAGGTTCCAATTTCCCACGGCACACCTGATGATCGCTCACAGCACACTAGTGTGCCACGGCACACTGGTTGGGAAACAGTGCTCTAAAGGGCTTGCCGCTTTAAGGCTCTCTGTGTTGTGACATCTAAAAAGCTAATAATAATTAGCAGAGCTATTATATCATGGTCAGCAGGAAACACCATGATTTGCTGGCATTGGTATGCTCACAACTGCTGCACCTGGACTTTTATAACACTGTTGTATAACTGCACACTTGGCAAAATGTCTAAATCTAAAAGCGGGAAACGAGAGCTTCATCTGTAAGAACTTAATTCTGGAAAACATAACTGAACGCAAGAAGGAAGTTTAGTACTTCTTCAACACAGCCTGCCTGATGCAGAGGGTGTCTAATGCCCCGAGCAGCGTTCCCCTTAGTTGAATCAATAACTGAAATAGTGCCCGAGGGAGCCAGAAAAAATGCAGCTGGAAATCATCATAACATGGAACTGTGGGTTTACATATTCAAAGTAAAAGTCATTCAAGGATACTTATATGTCTCTGCCAAATGTCTTGGGTGGGGAGAAAAGAAGGAAAATCTTACATTGTCGGAGAAGCAGCACAATTGTGCGCATATTGTAAGAATTTGATTTTGTTGCAAATGGGTATTATTAGAAAGCTGCAAAGAGCTTGGACAAAAGGAGTGAAATAATTTTTTTTCAATCTATTCTGACAGAAAAGGTCTGTGGCAGATCCTGGAACGTCTCCGATGTCCCCCCAAATTCCTCAAAATGATTATTCTGCTACATGAGGGCCAGCGTGGTCAAGTCAGATACGGCAATGCTCTCGGAGCCCTTTCTAAAACTAATGGAGTGAAAGAAGGTTGTGTTCTTGCACCAACCCTCTTTACAATCTTCTTCAACATGATGCTCCAAAGGGCCACGGCAGACCTCAAAGAAGAAGAAGACGGCATATATATATGCTATCGTACTGATGGCAGCTTGTTCAACTTAAGCCGTCTGAGGTCTCGCACTAAGACACTAAACTATCTAGTCCGTGAGCTGCTTTTTGCTGACGACGCTGCCCTTGTCGCCCATTCAGAAGCAGCTCTGCAGCGCCTCACATCCTGCTGTGCAACAGCTGCAGAGCTGTTTGGGCTGGAAGTCAGCCGTAGGTTCCCCACCCCGGATCTATAGGAAGCTCTTGTCAACATCAGTGATGATGAGGAACAGGAATAAGTGTAACAGTGTCTCTTTTCAGAAAATGTCCTAGTGCCTCTGGAAGAGTCCGCGCATGGAATACCCCTTGCCAATCCTCCAAGAAGAGGTGTGGTAGTGGTAGGGGCTCCCTGGTAAAGGGAACAGAAGCAGTGAATTGCAGAATGACCCCAGAGGTGTGCTGTTTCCATGGGGTAAAAATCATGACAAAATAGAGAGGCAGACAAGGTATGTGAAGCCCACTGACCATTACCACTTCCTTTTGGCCCACATGAGAATTAATCATATTGTAAAACAAGGGACTACAAGGCTCTGGACGTGAAGCTGAAGGGCCTTGATGTATGGATTTTCATTGTGTATCTCCTCCCAGTTTAAGAACATGGCTCAGGAAGGAAGAGAACAATGGATATGAATACCTGGCTCCACAGATGGTGGTGCCACGAGCAGTTTGGCTTCTTGGTCCATGATCTGTGGGATATCATATCCAAAGCTTCCCTCCTCTGTGAAGTTCATGTTATAATCATTGATGTACCACCGTGTTTGTGGATATTGCACTCGAGGTCAGGGGCGGTCCTTCCGATTCCGCGACCTACACGGCCGCGTACGGCGCTACCGGCTGGGAGGGGCGCTACCGGCTGGGAGGGGCACCACATCACCCGCTGGGAGGGCGCCACCGGCTGGGAGGCCGCCACCGCGCCGCTGCACTGCCCTGTGCCGCCGCTACGCCGGGTGTGCCGGGTGCCCCTCCACAGCTGGCCCCACCGGCCGCGCATGCACAGAAGCACCCCAAAGGTGCTGAATGTGCGCCTGTAGACATTTCTGCGCCTGCCGCTTTGGAGCCAGCGCGCATGTGCAAAACCAGTGCGCATGCGCGCTGGCTCCAAAGCAGCAGGCGCGCTCGGGAGGCAGTGCGCGTATGTTTGCGCATGCAGAGGTGCGCCGCAGCCAATGGGGCCGGTTGCGGAGGTGCGCCCGGCACGCCCGGCGTGGCAGCGCGGCGGCGGCGGTGTGTGATGCGGCGGCGGTGGGGGGACGACAAAATTTCCTTTGCGTACCCCCCCCGGATTAGGTTAGACCGCCCCTGCTCGAGGTTTACCGCTGTGAACAAGCCTTCATTTCTGGCGAAACGGTCTTGGCCAATCACGATGTACCATCTGCGGCTAAAACCTGGTTTTCATGAGGCTCTCCCATGGATTACAATTTATATATGATTTAATTACGAGTTTGATATTATTTGGCAACTCATTGGGGTGAAGATTTGCTCTTCAATACATTTAGTCCACTCGGGATTTACCCTAGTCCTCAAACTGAGGGGACAGACCCCCACCAGCCCCGCTGTATTTGGAACTTACGGTTTCCAGGGAACCTGAGGGAATGCTACACATATTTACTTTACTTGGATTACCTACCTGGATTTACATTGAGGATTTACCAGCGAAACCATCCTTGGCGTTCGCCATCCCTTCCCTTCACTTTCTGGCGGTTCTGTTTTGGGCTATATGCTTCGGAGCCAGGCCCGGATTACCCATAAGGCCACCCGAGGCCATGGCCTCGGGCGGCACAAATGGGGGGGCAGATTAGGACGCCCAAATTTTGGAGCAAGAGGCGGAGCGAAGGGGCGCCGCATCACAGCCAGACCTCTGACGCGCCGCCCCTTCACGCCGCTTCTCTTGCTCCTTCTCGTTCTCCCCGCCTCCTTTCTTCCTGAGTGAAGGAGGAAGGAGGCGGGGGAATGAGAAGGAGCAAGAGAGGCGGCGTAAAGAGGCGCCGCATCAGAGGCCTGGTTGTGACGCGGCGCCTCTTTACGCCGCCTCTCTTGCTCCTCGCTCCCCCTGCCTCCGTCCTTCCTTCACTGAAGGAGGACCCTCGGGGCCGCTGCCGCGCATGCGTAGCATGCCCTGGGGGCGGGGGCTTCCCCCCCGACCTGGGGGTGAGGTTTCCCCCGACCTGGGGGCGGGGCGTCCGCCGACCTGGGGGCGGCGGGGCTTCTTTTGGCCTCGGGCGCCAAAAGGAGCTAATCCGGGCCTGTTCGGAGCCAATCCAATGCGGCGTAGAGCCGCTTCGCCCGTTTGCAACACATTAGCAGCGGCTTGGATTGACAAACTCCTAGCCTTTGCCTCATCGCCTCATTTGGAACGGAATCTCCTTGCTACTTGGTATTAAATATTATTTGGCTGGGATATACCCTTCTACCAGCGGATTTACAAATACCATCCTTTTGGAGCGGACTCCTCCCACACGAACGGGGGGAATCGGGTGTCGCGTCAGCTTGCATTTGCGGCTTTGAGGAACTTGCAAACCGCTCACGCCGCGGAAGGGCATTTATTTACATTTTTCTTTGATTCTTATACCTCTCTTAGCTATACATTACTTGGAACTGTTTTGTTTTGGGGTTTGATGTCTTATAGCTTTGATATATGTATTATGAATTGTGGACTCCAAAGTCTTGGATATCTACCTGTATATGGTGTGTTCTACGGTGAGGATATTTATCCTCGGTGTAAGTCACCTGCTCAATGATATAATGTTTCTCTATATAAATCTCATATAGAATTTATTATTGTGTATTTGAAGTATATTGCATTCTGCTTTTGCACCTTGTCTCTCTCGGCATTACTTCGCGAACGAAGATTCAGGAAGGACTCATCCCACGCTTTTTACAAGCGCGTTGGTGACTAAAAAGGCCAAACTGAGATCGGCAAGTTCTGTTGCAGAAAGCACAGCGGAAAGTCTCCTTGGGTGATGTTGTTTCCAAGTTGCGGTTCTTTCTGCGTTGTCGTTTCTCTTCGAGACCCATTCGGCGTGTCTTCTCGAAAGAGGCCGCAGCATTGTGAATAGTGCATCTCCATGCCTCCCGATGTGAGGCCAGGGTGGACCATTGTTGGTGATCAATCTGGCCGAGCCTGAGGTGTTGTTTCAGGGAGTCCTTATATCTCTTGCGCTGACCCGTGGCGAGTTCACCATAGAGTAGTATCTTTGGGAGGCGATGGTCCTCCATCCTAGAGACGTGCCCTGCCCAGCGCAGCTGTGTTCTCAATAGCATGGCCTCAATGCTGGTGATCCCTGCTTGCTCAAGGACAGCAACATTAGTCACATAGTCAGTCCAGTGTATATTTAGGATTGTGCGAAGACAGCACTGACGAAAGTGTTCGAGGAGTCATAGGTGTTGGCGATAGGTGACCCATGTCTCAGACCCATATAGGAGAATAGACAGTATGATAGCTCTGTACACACTGATTTTGGTGCTTTGCCTCAGGTGCTTGTTGCTCCAGACTCTTTTGTGAAGCCTTCCAAATGCACTATATGCCTTTGATAATCTGTGATCTATCTCTTTGTCAATCTTGGCGTCTGAAGAGATGATGCTTCCCAGGGAGGTGAACTGCTGAACGGACTTAAGCACAGATGTGCCTATGCTGACGTGAGGATGATGGTGTTCTTTCTGTGGTGCGGGCTGGTAGAGGACTTCCGTTTCCTTCAGGCTGACTTCCAGCCCAAACAGCTCTGCAGCTGTTGCAAAGCAGGATGTGAGGCGCTGCAGGGCTGCTTCTGAATGGGCAACAAGGGCAGCATCGTCAGCAAAAAGCAGCTCACGGACTAGATAGTTTAGAGTCTTAGCGCGATCCCTCAGACGGCTTTAGTTGAACAAGCTGCCATCAATACGATAGCGTATATATACTGTATGCCATCTTCTTCTTGTAGGTCTGCCGTAGCCCTTTGGAGCATCATGCTGAAGAAGATTGTAAATAGGGTTGGTGCAAGAACACAACCTTGTTTCACTCCATTAGTTATGAAAAGGGCTTCCGAGAGAACATCGCCGTATCTGACTTGACCGTGCTGGCTTTCATGTAACAGGATAATCATTTTGAGGAATTTGGGGGGACATCCTAGACATTCCAGGATCTGCCACAGACCTTTTCTGCTCACAGTGTCGAAGGCTTTGGTGAGGTCGACAAATGTGACATAGAGTCCTTTGTTCTGCTCTCGCCATTTCTCTTGCAGTTGTCTAAGGGCAAAAACCATATCGGTGGTGCTCCTGTTAGCTCTGAAGCCACATTGGCTTTCCGGGAGAAGTTCTTCTGCAATAGCAGGGACTAATCTGTTCAGCAGTATCCTTGCAAGGATTTTTCCAGCAATGGAGAGCAGTGTTATTGGATATTATATCCCATTACTTCTTTTCCCGCTGTTTTGTGTTTGTTATTAGCACAACAGCCTTACGTTTGTTTGTCTTTGTGGTTTCACAAAGATGGACTGATGGATTGCAATTCTTGGAAGTTGATAGGAACTTATTTGCTAATAGACTCATAAAACTCATCAGGAACACTTTAAAATGAATCACATGCATGAGAAAAGAATATTCTGGAAGGCAGGAGTTCATCAGGTGCTCAAGATAATAACTCAACTGTTAAAGAGCAAGTTAGACAGAAAGTACAAGAACGCAGTTGTTAAGAGAGAAAAAATTAAATAAGCAGCGAAGGGGAAATGATCCATGGTCTTAGATGTTTCTGCACAAATGCACAGAACAAGGGAAATAAACAAGATGGACCTGAAGTATCCATACAGTAAAGCAGGGCTGTCCAACTGGCGGTCCGGGGGCCATATACGGCCCCCAGCCCCTTCCCTCTGCCCCCCTAAGCTTTTTAATAAAAAATAAAAATTGAAAAATAAAATAAATAATAAAAATTAAAAAAAATATCTACTTCCGGGTTCGGAGCAAGTATCGCGAGAATACGCAATCCACACGGGATTTCGCTGTCAACGTGAGATCACGCCGGCGTTGACAGCGAAATCCCGTGTGGATTGCATATTCTCGCGATACTCTTCGGCTACTCTACTACTGGATCGCTGAGGCCCACAGACGCGATTAGGACCTTCTTCGACTCAGTCGGTCGTCGCCTCAATCGTCGTCCGGGTACTCCTGGATCCTGCGCGTTTGGAAAAGGTAGGCCGAAGCAGGGGGCTCCTCAGGGGGCTCCTCATTCCCTCCCCCCATCTCCCCTCATGTATTAAATATATAATTACATATATTTAAAGATGAAATAAGGGGAGATGGGATACATTAAAATAAGGGGGGAGGGGAAGATGGAATTAAATATATTTAATATTAAATCAAAATAAGGGGAGAGGGGAGGATGGAATTAAATATATTTAATATTAAATCAAAATAAGGGGAGAGGGGAGGATGGAATTAAATATATTTAATATTAAATCAAAATAAGGAGAGAGGGGAGGATGGAATTAAATATATTTAACATTAAATTAAAATAAGGGGAGAGGGGAGGATGGAATTAAATATATTTAATATTAAATTAAAATAATTTAATATCTTATCCCTGCATTTTATCTCAGTAAAAGATTATATTTGATTGTATGCATGCCCCTTTTGAATGCCCACCCTGCATTTTATCTCAGTATAAGATTATATTTGACTGTATGCATGCAGGGGTGGGGGTGGGGGCGGAGCCAGGGGAGAGGGCGGAGCCGGAGCGGGGGCAGACCCTACAGCCCCCCAGGTCATCAGTGACTGGAATTCAGGCCCCTGGGCCGGTAGAAGTTGGACAGCCCTGCAGTAAAGCAAATAGAATGCAACAAGCATGCCTGAAACCTGGTGAGATGAGTCTCATGATTGGATTGTAGTCCAGAGTGATCAACTTTTGGCCATAAATTTAAGGGCGATTTACTCACACTATTTCTAGTGCTGCAGTGTGACTCCAGGAAATGTATCATGAAGTAGATCAGTGTTTCTCAACCAGTGTGCCGTGGCACACTAGTGTGCCGTGAGCGATCATCAGGTGTGCCGCGAGAAAGCTCTCTGCCCCCTTCCTTCCCCCTCCTCCTGCCGAACTCCTGCTGCTTGGGGGAGGAGGAGGAAGGGCCACGTGGCAGCGAAGAAAAGAAGGGACCGGGCGCCGCCTCCTTCAGCCGTTTCCCAACCAGCCTCCAATCCGCCATGACTCGCCATGACTCTCGCCCCTTGCTTGTTGAAGCCGCGCGGAGGAGCCCTGCCTACTGAAGCCCGTCCACCGCTCATGCTCCTCCTCTGTGGGAGAGCTGAAGCCGGGGAGGAGGGGAGGCATGACGCAGCCTGGCTCTGCTTCAGCACTCCCACAGCTTTGCCAGCCTTCAGGGGGCAGTGCCAAGCCAGCGGTGGCAGAGACAGCACAATGCTGGCTTGGCACTGCCCTCTCAAAGCTGGCGAAGCTGTGGGAGAACTGAAGCCGGGAAGAGGGTTCAGGGCATGGTGCGGCCTGGCTCCGCCCCTCCCCCGGCTTCAGCGCTCCCACAGCTTCGCCAGTCTTGAGGGGGCAGTGCCAAGCCAGCGGTGGCAGAGCCAGCACAATGCTGGCTTGGCACTGCCCCCTCAGGGTTGGCGAAGTTATGGGAGAACTGAAGCCGGGAGGGGGTGGGGCATGGCGTGGCCTGGCTCCCCCCCCCCCCCGGCTTCAGCACTACCAGCAGGTCACCACCCCAGCCATTCTTTACTGTGTTAGAGTATCATTTTGTGTCATTTTGGTTGGTGGTGTGCCTCCGGATTTATTTTAATGTTAAAAGTGTGCCGTGGCTCAAAAAAGGTTGGGAAACACTGAAGTAGATAATATTAAACAAAACAATGTATTTTTTGAAGTGTTGTGCAGTTTCTGGGCTGAATGGGCTGTGTTTTAGATGTATTTTCTCTTGAAGTTTTGCCTGCATCTGTGGCTGGTATCTTCAGAGGATCTCAGCCACAGACTTGGGCAAAACGTCAGGAGAAAATGCTGCTGGAACATGGCCATATAGCTTGGAAACCACACAACACATCAGTGATTTCAGTCATGAAAGCCTTTGACAATACAATTTATTAGTTATTTTCTGTCAGTGAAACCCTTCTTTACAGTAGCCCAAATCAACTTTTCTTCTTTGTCCTCTGTCTAGCTGGATGTTTTAGCACAGGGGTCGGGAACCTATGGCTCGCGAGCCAGATGTGGCTCTTTTGATGACTGCATCTGGCTCGGGTGCCAATTGGCCGCTGCAGCGGAGGGTAATGACGTGAGTGTGTGGCTCGGGCGTTGATTGGCCGCGGCCTCAAAAGGGGCATCTGACGCACTGGCGGCGGTGGGCAGAGGAGGCGCCGACGTGGCTGCTGCATGGTGCTACTGCCCTGCCTCCGTCACCTCGCTTCTTTCCCTCTCCAGCGCAAAGGGGCGAGTCAGGACGCGCTGCCGCCCTCATCCCTGAGCCCGCATTCCGCGAGAGAGGTGACCATCCACGCATCGAGGCAGGAGAGGGGAGCGGTGTGGACACGCCTGCATCGGGGCGGCGGCGCTCTGGGGAGAGGAGAGGCCCCTGCCGCCTCCGCCTCCTTCAACCGCCTCGGCCACCCGCGCTCTCTCCCGGGGGCCGGCCATGGCCATGACAGACTTCAAGCTGGGCATTGTGCGGCTGGGCCAAGTCGTCAGCAAGGTGAGCAAGCGGGGCAGGAGGTGGGCCGGCCCATTGCTCCCTCACAGGCCGGTGACGCGCTGTTACGTCATGCACACGGCCCTCTGTGATGTCAGGGGCGCTTCCACAAGCCCCTGTCCCAGTCTGAAAGGAAGAGGGGCGTCAGAGTGGTCTTTGCGACCACTCTGACACCCCCTCAAAACTTCCACGGGGTCCCAACCCCCAGGTTGAGAAATGCTGTCCAAATGGATAAGACTCAATCAAGGAAGTCATGCCACTGAGTCTGTAAGACCTGTTGATGCTAGGGTCACCCATTCATAGGATCACCAGAAGTCAAAGTTGACTTGACAGCCATTACCAACAACAAATGCAACATGAATTCATTTTACTAGCTGTTATCCTAACCAATCTTATCAGGAAAAAAATGTCTGAATGGTGTACCAAGCCTCAGGTTTTTGGGGGAGGAAAGTGATGTTTAACTTAGAAGCTGCCAGTACTGTGGCGCTGACGTCTCTTGCACAATCCACTCTACCATGCATTCCACACACACCATTACGCCTTCGGAAAAGCTATGCCAAGAACTTTCTGTAACTTGAAAACATTGTCTAAAAGCAAAGCTCTAAGCAGGCTTGAAATCTTTAAAAAAATGCTTAAAGTTTAAGAAGTCATCCTATTTCATACATTTATGACAATGAACTTCCCTTTGTTTTGGCACTCATTAACCGGAATCCAAAATGAGAGACAGGTTTACGTCTTGTTAAGTAATTAGGTATCCAGTTATATCGAAGAGGAAATCTCTCTTTTTGTCTTCAAATGAAAGCTGCCTATTGTGTTTCTAATGTAACTGAACTTTGCAGCTGCATTCTCTAAAGCAGGGGTCGGGAACCTTTTTGACTCGGAGAGCCACAGATCATAGCCTGAACTATCCTCTACACCAGGGCCGAGCCCCTTCCCTGCACCCCCCTAACTTGTTTTAATAAAATACAAATAAAAAAAACACAGGGCACAACATGGCTTCCTTTCCGCCTGCCCCCACGGCTTGTTTTCCCTTCAGGGAGGGAGGGAGGGAGCTCTTTGGGCCTCCTCCACCCGCCTCTGGGAAAGGAGGCCCCATCAACTATAATTGAGGTGTTTGAGGTTTTTTGGTGTGTCCCAAAGTGTGGACTCAAATAACTCAAAGGTATTAGGAAACATTCCCCCAAATCCACCAGTGTTCCCATTTGGGTATATTGAGTATTCATGCCAAGTTTGGTCCAGATCCATCATTATTTGAGTCCACAGTGCTCTCTGGATGGAGGTGAACTACAACTCCACAACTCAAGGTCAATTGTAAGTAAATTGGAGCCGGGGAGGGGGCAGAGCCGGGGGGCGGAGGCAGACCCTTCGGCCCCCCAGGTGATCAGTGACCGGAATTCCGGCCCTTGGGCCCGTAGAGGTTGGACAGCCCTGCTCTACACCAGTGTTTTTCAACCTTTTTTGAGCCGCGGCACATTTTTTACATTTACAAAATCCTGGTGCACACCACCAACCAAAATGACACAAAATGACATTCTAACACAGTAATACATATAGTTAATATGTTTTTAAATGTATTTATACACTCAGTGTGAAACCTGGCCCTGTTTCGATGAACACAACATAGATATCCTGGCAGGAATGGCAGAAAGACACACACGAAGGTCCTGCTCAACAGCTGTCAGCCTCTCTCTGTGTTTAGTTTTTATCGCAGTCACCCGGTCCTCAGGTAAAACATACCCGGTCCTCAGGGAAGCCAACTGGAAAGAGAGCAGCCAGACGGAAGCACACTCTGAGGCAGAGAGTTCCACTGCTGAACAGCTCTCACAGTCAGGAAGTTCTTCCTAATGTTCACCCTCCTACACAGACATGCTTCCCTGTAATGTTTGCTTTTCTGCCTGCGCTGTTGTGTGCTCTTTCTCTCTCTCTCTCTCTATATATATGTAATGTTCATTTGTGGGATTAACATATCTCAAAAACCACTGGACAAATTGCTGCCAAATTTGGCCACAAAACATACTAATACTAACCCAAGGAGGGACCATCAGTCAAAAATTGATTTTGTCATTTGGGAGTTGTAGTTTCTGGGAGTTATAGTTCACCCGCAATCAAAGAGCATTCTGAACTCCACCAATGATGGAATGGAATCAAACTTCCTACACAGAACTCCCATAACCAAGAGAAAATACTAGAAGAGTTTGGTGGGCATTGACCTTGAGTTTTGGAGTTGTAGTTCACCTATATCCAGAGAGCACTGTGGACTCAAACAATGTTGGATCAGGACCAAACTTGGCATGAATACTCAATATGTCCAAATGTGAACACAGATGGAGTTTGGGGAAAATAGATCTTGACATTTGGGAGTTACCGTTTCTGGGATTTTTAGTTAACACACAATCAAAGAGCATCCTGAACTCTTGCAACAATGGAATTGAACCAAACTTGGCATATTGAACTCTCATTACCAACAGAAAGTACTGAAAGGGTTTGCTTTGGAATTGACCTTGAGGTTGGAAGTTGTTGTTCACCTACACCCAGAGAGCACTGTGGACTCAAATAATGCTGGATCTGGACCACACTTGGCATGAATACTCAATATGCCCAACTATGAACACACATGGAGTTTGGGGGGAAATAGACCTTGACGTTTGAGAGTTGTAGTTCACCTACATCCAGAGAGCACTATGGACTCTAATAATGATGGACGGGCCTCTTCCTCATGGGGAGGGGGACACTCCACCCCTTTCCGACCCTCCCTCCGCTCACCTCAGCCTCTCTGCCGGCCTTTCCTCCTCCTGAAATGGCGACCGCTGGGGAGGGGGCGGGGCCCGAGTGACGTCACCCTTCCCTCCTCCCTCCCTCGATTGGAGGCTGGCTGGCATGCGCGGAGGGGAAACGGCTGAAGGGGGCGGCGCCCCGGCCCTTTTCTTCTTCTTCTCCTTCGCCGCCGCCCGGCCCTTCCTCCTCCTCCCCCCACAAGCAGCAGCAGCAGGAGTTCGGCAGGAGGGGGTAGAAAGGGTATATTGGAGGTTTTCCCACGGCACACCTGATGATCACTCACGGCACACTAGTGTGCCACGGCACATTGGTTGGGAAACACTGTTAAAACACCGTATTTACTCAAATCTAATGCTCACCTTTTTTTGCTCACCTAATGCTCACCTAAATTACCTTCCCAAAATAAGGGTGCGCATTAGATTTGCTTAATGTGGGAATCTTAGTGCTGAGCACTGTGGAAGTCACCTGCGTGAAGCAATGGTAAGTATATTAGAATATTCCCCAGACTACTTTGCAACTTATGAGGGCTTCCCAACAGACCAATTAAAGCCAAGCTGATCTCATCGCAATAGAGAATTTGAAAGTCATGATCTTCAAATAAAGCTAAACAAGTGCTCCATCTGCTGACAAGCAACAAAACAAATGTAATTTTAATGTAATTTAACTCTTACACAGTTTGGTATCTGACCAAACTGTGGAACAAAGGTTCGGGTGTTCTCGGAAATCGTCAAAGGAGTAGAGAAAGAAGGGTTTTCAAGGTATAATTCAATGGTTTAATGTTCCATACGGTATCATAAAGCAAATAATATTTCAACAATAGACTTGTAAGTGGAATGTCTGTTGATGTAGGTCACAATTCACACACTTTCCGACACAACGTGATCCCAAAAATCATATATCAATAGTGAGGCACATCAGTGGTGAAAGTCTATCATGGGACAGTCGGAAAGGAAGTGGGTCAACGGTCAGAGAAAGGCCCCGCCGTTTCGCCTGTATAGTATAGGTACTATATAGATGAATCTGGGCGTGAACTTAGAGTGAGGGTGCAGGAACATCGTTCCAGATTTAGAACAGGTAATGAATCGTCAGCCCTATACAGTCATTTTAAACAGTTGCACCGCTTCGATGACTTTAAGGTGGTGGTTCTCGAGCGCGTTATCCCATTACCTCATCAAGATGTTAAACTCCTGTTACGCAGACGGGAATGTTCCTGGATCAATTCCCTTTGTTCTGAGTTGCCTTTAGGCCTCAACGATCAATTAAGCCTCAATGAAGTTCTGATGTAACCCCTTGTGCTCCAATTAATGCTGAATTGTTGTTAACTCTGCATTTAAACCGGCCCTCTTTCGTGGTTCATTGTCCGGGCGTCTGACCGTACCGGTGGCTGCGTCCACCATCACCAGGATGATGATAATGTATATATAATTTTGGTATGTATTTTGCGCTATCCAGTGTACTTTTGGGTTTGTTCTTGGCGGGTTATTATCAGTATTGTGATCTATTATCACGTTGCTTAAGAATATACCACTGTTTGTGTTTTAGGATACCCGGATCAGTGGAATGGTCACAGCTTTTGATTCTTTGTTTACATTTGGGTCCGGAAGAAGCCTATACAGGCGAAACGGCGGGGCCTTTCTCTGACCGTTGACCCACTTCCTTTCCGACTGTCCCATGATAGACTTTCACCACTGATGTGCCTCACTATTGATATATGATTTTTGGGATCACGTTGTGTCGGAAAGTGTGTGAATTGTGACCTACATCAACAGACATTCCACTTACAAGTCTATTGTTGAAATATTATTTGCTTTATGATACCGTATGGAACATTAAACCATTGAATTATACCTTGAAAACCCTTCTTTCTCTACTCCTCCATCTGACCAAACTGTGTCAGTAGTGAACAATAGTTAGATTTCTACAAAGATAAATCTATTTATAGTATTGTATTATACTAGCTGTACCCGACACGCGCTGCTGTGCCCTATTTAGGAGATGCGAGAAAGTCTGAGTATGTAAGGGTTGGAATTGATGTTACTTATGGTCTTGGTGGGGTCATGGCTGTGTCGTTGTGGGTTGTTCTGGTGGGTGGGATGTTGAAGTCCTGTGGAGTTGTCGGTGTGTGGTGTTGAAGGAAGGAATGGCATACAAATGGGCTGAGCAGTAGACGCAAGGTTGTGTTATGTGCGTATTGTGTTGTGTGTAGGTATTACTTTTTTTGGTGAGTTAGTGGGTGTGTGGTGGCATTGTGGGTGGTAGTATGTTGTGGAATGCTTGTGTGGGTGGGGTGTTTTGGGTGTTTGTGTGTGTTTGTAGAGTATCAGTGCAATGTTGTGTTGTTGAGTATAGGTGGAGTTGGTTTTTGTTTGTGGTGGTGGTAGGTGTTGTGTGTGCGGGGTCCTGTAAGGTTGGGGGGATGGGTTGTGATAGGAAGTTGTGTTGTGTTGTGTGGGTAGGAATTGCTGGAGTACTGTGCCTGGGACGTGTGTGTATATTCTTTTCCTTCCTTTCTTCTCCTCTCTTTCCTTCCTTCCTTCACTCCATCCTTCTATCCTTTTCCTTTCCCCTCCCCTCCTTCCTGCTATCCTTCATCTTTCCTTCCTTTCTTCTCCCCTCCTTCCTTCCATCCATTCTTCCTTCTATCCTTCCTTTCCTTTCTTCTCCCCTCCTTCCTTCCTTCCCTCCCATCCTTCTTTCCTTTCCCTCCTTCCTGCCATTCCTCCCCTTTCTGTATCAGTCCTTGCTCCTCTTGTCTCAGTCCCCCCATTCCTTTCCTTACCTTTCCCCCCTTCTTTTGTTCCTTTGGGGGGGTGGTGGTTAAGGAGGAGGCCGGGAGGAGGTGGAAGGGGCGCTGTCCCCGTTTGCTGCAGCGGAGTCCTCCAGAGGCCCCGGCATAGGCGAAGACAGCGGGCCTTCATCCTCCTTTTAACTCTAAATCAGCCAGCGCCACTGTGGCTTTTTCTCTTTCCTGTGTCCCAGTCTATATATATATATATGTGTGTGTGTGTTTTGTGTATGTATGTATATACTGTATATGGATTTGTGCCTATGTGTACATATGTGTGTGTGTACTTATGTATATGTGTATATGTATATGCGTGTATATGTGTGTACTTATGCATGTGTGTTTTTATATATGTATATGCGTGTATATGTGTATATGTGTGTAAGTACAGATGTGTATGCATGTGTTCATGTGTATATTTCAGTGCATGTATATATGTGTGTATGTGTTCATGTCTATATGTACATACGTGTGTGGATGGGCCGAAGACATCACTTCCTGCCTTTTAGTAACATCACTTTCTGCCTTTTATACTTCCTTTCTTCCCTCTCCCCCTCATCCCTCAGCTTTTCTCTTCTCTCTCCTCCTGCCTCTTCTCCCTCCCTCCCTCCCTACCACCAACATTCCGATATTCTAAACTGCCAGAAGGGTGTGGTGTGAGGGATCATGGGAGTTGTGGTCCAGTGGTTTTTTTGTAATTTTGGTCGTGTTGTTTAATTTTTTGTTTTTAGGGGGGGGTGGTAAACATACCAAGGGGGTTTTGTGTGTATGTGGGCTGATTTGGTGTCTCTGCCTTGGAAGGTTTCTCTGTCTCTGTCAGTCGTTCGATGACAGGTCCTCCTTTATATAATAGATTTATTCAGTTGGCACTAGAGGTTTCTTGAGGAGCATTACAAAGGAAGGTGTGAGGAAGTGAGAAATGGCAATATGCTTTTAAAGCGGTTTTGGTACTTTATGTGCAGGAGAAAGGTCAGAGAGTGATGCTGCACACGTGTAGAGCCTAGAAAAGTGGGTTTCTGTGCCAAGAATCAGGCAGGCACAGGCTCCGTGAATGTAACACTATGATTGGTGCTTCTAGCACAGGCAGTGATTTGCCAAAGTACACCCCGTGCCTAGCGTAAGATAACGTAGGCTCAGATTGGTCACACAGTGCAAAGCATGAGGTTTGTTTACCTTAGTGCCAAATGGATGAGAACTGCACATGAGCAGGATTCTGGCCCCCTCCGTTGCTGGCAAGGAGAGGCCAAATGTTGCAAACTGGGAACACAGGAGTCCCGGGCTGCTGATAGTTGCACTGTGAGAAAGACTAGCATAGAACTGTTCATTGTTCTAACATATAGGAGGGGATTAAGATAGGATGCAAATGAAAATGTTATGTTTAATTGGATTAATGAAATGCTCTGTAACACCAGCCAATGATGTTTGTGAACTGTTGATGAAGGAGGGCGGGCTTTGCAGGTGCCGCCATGAAGGGTATAAAAGCTTTGTGTTAAGAATGACCGGGGCCGTTTGCCCCTCACAGCACATTCTGGGGGCAACCCCACCAGCTGGTGTTAAAAACCAATAAATTCTTTGATTTCACGTTGAGCAGTGAAGTTGTTGCGTGATTTCTCATCCCTGCGCCCGCACGTCCATGCCGCCGGCTTGGTAAGAGGTAACTTGCCACTTGGAGTTCCATAACTCCCCAATTTGCTGCTACACTTTTATCTTAGGAAATGTGTTCTTTGCTCTTTGAAATGTGTAAGTATTGAATTTTTGTGTAGATCAGTGTTTCTCAACCAGTGTGCCGTGGCACACTAGTGTGCCGTGAGGGATCATCAGGTGTGCCGCGAGAAAAGCTCTCTGCCCCCCTACCTTCCCCCCTCCTCCTGCCGAACTCCTGCTGCTTGGGGGAGGTGGAGGAAGGGCCGGGCGGCGGCAAAGAAAAAGAAGAAGGGGCCAGGGCGCCGCCTCCTTTGGCCGTTTCCCCAGCCAGCCTCCAATCCGCCATGACTCTCACCATGACTCTCTCCCCTCGCTCACTGAAGCCGTGCGGAGGAGGAGCCCCGTCCACTGAAGCCCGTCCACCACTCATGCTCCTCCACTGTGGGAGAGCTGAAGCCGGGGGAGGGGGCAGGGCATGGCATGGTGCCCTCCCCCACCCCCCGGCTTCGGCGCTCACACAGCTTCGCCAGCCTTGAGGGGGCAGTGCCAAGCCAGCAGTGGCAGAGCCAGCACAATGCTAGCTTGGCACTGTCCCCTCAAGGCTGGCGAAGTTATGGGAGAGCTGAAGCCAGGGGAAGGGGGCGGGGCATGGCACGGCCTGGCTCCGCCCCCTCCCCCGGCTTCGACACTCCCAGCAGCTGCTCCCAGCAGGCCACCAACCCCAAGCCGTTCTTTACTGTGTTAGAGTGTCATTTTGTGTCATTTTGGTTGGTGGTGTTCCCCCGGATTTTTTTAATGTTAAAAGTGTGCTGCAGCTCAAAAAAGGTTGGGAAACACTGGTGTAGATGATATGCTGCGATGAACTGGGTTGCAACTGCTTATTTAGAGATGAATGTATATGGTTTAATACTCAGGTAGGTTATAAGGTTAGATAAGACCAATATTGGTCAGAAGAAGGGCATGAGCTCTAGAGCAGTGTTTCCCAACCAGTGTGCTATGGCACACTAGTGTGCCGTAAGCGATCATCAGGTGTGCCGTGGGAAATTGGACCCTCCAATCCCCTTTCTTCCCCCTCCTACCGAACACTTTTTCTTCTCCACTTGGGCTCCCTTCTTCCCAGCCTCACTCTGCTCACTTTGCCTCGCTTTGCTCTGGGGCGAGTCTGCGCAGTAGCGCCCGCACGGGTCACGTCTTCCTCCCTCCCCCTCCCCTCCTGAACACGCTCACGCTGCCCCCTCAGATCAAAATGGCGACAGAAGCGGCAGTGTAGAAGAAAAAGTAAGTGTTCGGCAGGAGGGGGAAGAAAGGGCGCGAAGGGGAAAGGGGAGGAAGAGGCATGGGCAAACTTGGACCTTCCAAGTGTTTTGGACTCCAATTCCCACCATTCCTAGCAGCCTCAGGCCCTTTTCCTTTCCCCCCTCAGCCACTTAAGCAGGAAAGGGCCTCAGGCTGTTAGGAATGGTGGGAGTTGAAGTCCAAAGCACCCAGAGGGCCCAGGTTTTCCCATGCCTGTTTTAGGGACCTTAAAGTGGTGAGCCTCCTTCCAACATTGTGATTCTGGAGAGAAAACAAACAATAACATAACATAACATTGTTTGAGTCCACAGTGCTCTCTGGGTGCAGGTGAACTACAGCTTCTAAACTCAAGCTCAATTCCCAAGCAAACCCTTTCGGTACTTTTTGTTGGTAATGAGAGTTCAATATGCCAAGTTGGTTCAATTCCATTGTTGCAAGAGTTCAGGATGCTCTTTGATTGTGTGTTAACTATAAATCCCAGAAATTGTAACTCCCAAATGTCAAGGTCTATTTTCCCCAAACTCCATCTGTGTTCACATTTGGGCATATTGAGTATTCATGCCAAGTTTGGTCCTGATCCAACATTGTTTCAGTCCACAGTGCTCTCTGGATATAGGCGAACTACAACTCCAAAACCCAAGGTCAATGCCAACCAAACTCTTATAGTATTTTCTCTACTATAAGAGTTTGGTTGGCATTGAGTTCTGTGTGGGAAGTTTGTGTCTTTCTGCCATTCCTGCCAGAATATCTATGTTGTGTCCATCGAAACAGGCCCAGGTTTCACACTGAGTGTATAAATACATTTAAAAACATGTTAACTATATGTTAACTATATGCCCCAGGATTTTGTAAATATAAAAAATGTGCCGCGGCTCAAAAAAGGTTGAAAAACACTGCAAAAAAGGTTGAAAAACTGTCGCTGGCAAAGAAAGGGTTTGATTTTTAAAAGAAGTCAGTGGGTGAGAGCATGCCAGTCGGAGCAGAAGCAAGGCCTGAGGAAGCCTATTAGCCAGGGGACTGGAGTTATTAGTTGAACTCAGTTATAGAACTAGCTAAGGAATAGCTAGACTGGCCATAGGGTGCTGTGACAATGGAGTGAGGTTAAAGGACCACCTGGTCATGACCTCTTTGTCAAGCTAAAGTCAGTCAGGAATCAGTTAGCCAGTGCTCTTGTTCTGAAACCTTGTTTGGAAACACCTTCTTATGTGAACACACACATTTTGTAACCACCACGCTTTTGTAACCTTGAAACCATTACGCATTTGATACAAGAACGCCACAAATAAACCAAGTTTCTTGTGAAAACAAGCCTCTCTGTCTCATTTTGGAAATCCCTTAGTATATGGTGGCAGCGATAAGGACTTAAAAGTCAGAAGGAAATAAAGATTTACAAAAAGGAAGCAAGATCATCACAACATCATCACAAGTGGTGGCAGCGGTGGGATTGAATAGGAAGGTCCTCCCTGCCCCAATTGGTCAATGGGTCAAACAGGGGCGGTCTCACCTCTCCCGGGGGTAGGCGAGCCTTATTTTGCGCCCCCATGGCTGCTGGACACCGCTGTGGCCCACGCGCGGCAACGTCACGCGTGGCTGCGCATGCGATGGCTGCGCATGCGTGCCACGCGCAGCTGGGTCTGGCTGGCGCAGTTGCGCGTGCGCCCGGCGCGGCTGCACCACCAGCGACGGGGCGCAGGCAGCACTGGCTCCCGGTAGGAGAAGGGGCGGCCAGCGTGGCGGCGCCCCTCCCAGGCGGCGATGCCCCTCCCAGGACCCGTCGCCCTACGCGGCCGCTTACTCGGCGGAATGGCAAAGGCCGGCACTGGAGTCAAATCATCATAGAAGGGAGATGCACTTCAGAAATTAAAGGCAATGACTACGGTGCAACAGATACAGGACGTTTGTGAAGAACCTACTAGAAGTGATTCATTTGTGGGATTCACAGGAGATGGGAACTGGAGTGATGGGAATCAGGGTTCTTGCTGGGGTGACCAGCAGAAGGCTTATGGCTTGGTGCGAGAGGCAAAGGGCAGCACGTGAAGAAGTACTGGCAGCGGAGAGGAATGATAACAGGGCGTCGGTTCAATTAAGGTCTGAGGAAGAGCTTTGAAGAAAGGGGGCTTGTGAATAACCATTCTTTGCAGCTGGCAAGGAGTTGCACTTGCCCTCCAAGCTCTGCCCTTTCTTGCTGGATTGCTGCTGGATTTATTGTTGGACGTGGATTTCTGGACCTTGGACTCTCTCTTTGGATGCTGGTAGCGTATTTGGAGGGTTCTGCATCTTGTATACTCTCATTGGCTGCACCACCTTAAATCTCTGTGTGCTAGATTTTGCTGCCTTTCCTGTTTCGACTCAGGACTGGTTTGACTTCGCTTCTTCGCTGGCTTCCCTTTTCGGCGTGACCCAGGACTGCTTTGACGGCTCTGTACTGCTTGCCTCTCTCCCAGTTTGACGACGACGGATTGGCTGCCGACGTGCTGCTTCCACTTTCCCCGTGCTTGCTGAGTTTTTAAGTAACGGGAGTTTTTAAGTAACGAGAGTTCTTAAGTAACGAGAGTTCTTAAGTAACGAGAGTTCTTAAGTAACGAGAGTTCTTAAGTAACGAGAGTTTTTAAGTAACAAGTGTTTTTAAGAAACGAGAGTTTTTAAGTAACGAGAGTTTTTAAGTAACAAGTGTTTTTAAGAAACGAGAGTTTTTAAGTAACGAGAGTTTTTAAGTAACGAGAGTTTTTAAGTAACGAGAGTTTTCTGGCAGTTTAATCCGCTTATTCTTTGTGTGACTCTGTTGACCTGGCTGGTTGTGTTTTTGTTTGGTCGAGTTCATTTGTTCAGCTTTTCAGTGCCTTTAGGTAGTTTTGAAGAGCTTCTGGAAGCCTGTGACTTGTTAATAAACTTTTACTGTTTACTTTGTTGGGCTTGGTTCCTTTAATCACGACATAAGCACTCTCAAAAAATATTCATTTGGTTACAAAAACAATGAGAATGAATGTATCCTTCATTTTTGGAACAGACTAAAAAAATACACCTGCATTACAAAATGGTAAATAAACAGAATGTACTTACCCTGCGAAATGATACTACATAAAAAGTATCTCCTCTTCTGTGAATTGCATCAAAGAAATCCTGGGAATTTCGTATTGGAGTGTAATAAACCTGTAATTCACTCCCAGAGTTCCTGTTGAAAAACATGAGGCGGCATTGTTGGAAATAAGAACCACTAGCATTCAGAAAACACTGGATTAAATGAACTGCATATGGCGTTCGCCTGCTTGTTACTTCTCACACATACCCCTCAAATTTTACTATCTGGATAATGTACTTCAGGGCTGTCCAACTTCTGCCAGCCCAAGGGCCGGACTTCTGATGAGTGATCACCTGGGGGCCACTCGGCCACACCCCCGGCCACGCCCCCGGCCACGCAGCTCCGCCCCCTCTCCCAAAGCGTCACAATAGCCTTGGAAGCGGGCGATTTCGTCCGCTTCTAAGGCTGTTGTGACGCTTTGGGAGAGAAGGAGGAGCCACGGGAGCCTTCCACAGCTCGCCCCTCGCCCAAAGCATCACAACAGCTGTTGTGACGCTTTGGGGAGGGCGGTCTCGCCCCTTCGCCCAAAGCATCACAACAGCTGTTGTGATGCTTTGGGAGAGGGCGGCTTTGAGGAGGCGGCTCCGCCCCTGCTTCAAAGCATCACAACAGCTGTTGTGATGCTTTGGGGGAGAGGCGAAGCGCGAGGGAGGCTTCCGCTCCGCCCGCCCAAAGCATCACAACAGCCTCGGAAGCTTCCGAGGCTGGCGTGACGCTTTGGGAGAGAGGGAGGAGCCACGGGGGGCTCCCCCCGCCCTCCCAAAGTGGGCAAAACCGCGCGCATGCGCACTTTTTTGGGGGGATTTTAAAAATAAAAATGTTCTATTTTTATTTTTTTATTAAAAAGCTTAGGGGGCCGCAGGGAAGGGGCTGGGGGGCCGTATACGGCCCGTGGGCCGCCAGCTGGACAGCCCTGATGTACTTCATTGTAGTTCTGATTTCACTGTGTAAAGACAGATTCTACAAGCACAAGATTTCTACTATTGTCTCTCCAAAATTGAAAGGGGGGGGGGACGGGGACAGGGCAGACAGACTGTGAGCCCTTACAGCTGTAGTAAACAACTTAGAAATATGTTTAGTGTATTGTTCAAAAGGAAAATTCATAAAATTAATTTTAAAAGGAGTTAGAATGATATAACCTGTGACAGTACATCTAGTACAGTGGTTCTCAAAGTGGGCGGTACCACCCCCTGGTGGGCAGTGGGGCGATCCAAGGGGGTGCTGGATGGCTCAGGAAAATTTGGGGGGCGCTG
The DNA here is from genome assembly GCA_030556195.1 of Anolis apletophallus. Classification (NCBI taxonomy): domain Eukaryota; kingdom Metazoa; phylum Chordata; class Lepidosauria; order Squamata; family Anolidae; genus Anolis; species Anolis apletophallus. The sequence goes on along the minus strand of JARBWK010000005.1, from coordinate 161,918,145 downwards.
AACCCCTGTAAGGGGGCTGTGGCGTGAGCCAGGCTTGCTTGCCACTTGCAGGGTCGCGCGCTTGCGAGGACGTCCCCCTTGGAAGAAAGAGGCGATACACAGGACTGCGCCATGGGCGGGGTTGATGAGAAGAAAGGAGGCGTGTGCTGCAGTTTCCATGGCAATGCCTGCCTGGGGATTCCAACTCGCAGGGACACAGTCACAAGTGTGCGATCCCCGGGCAGGCGTTGCCGTGGAAACCGCAGCACACGCCTCCTTCTTCTCATCATCCCCGCCCATGGCGCAGTCCTGTGTATTGCCTCTTTCTTCCAATGGGGACGTCCTTGCAAGCACGCCTTGCTGGGCGAGGCGAGCGGGAGGCGCTTTTCAAGGTGGGCCTCGCTTGCCCAGTGCCGACCCCTTCTTTTTTCAATGCCATAAAACCAACATGCAATTAAAATAACATTTAAATTAAAATTAAAACACATTAAAACATTTAATTTTACGAAAAAGGTAGAAACATTAATACATACAGTATATCTTTCTGTTTAATTGCTATTAAAAAATTTTAAAATAATTTCTAGGGGGGCAGTGAGTAAATTTTTTTTCTGGAAAGGGGGCGGTAGGCCAAAAAAGTTTGGGAACCACTGATCTAGTAGTTTAATGGAACCTTTTGACTCAGAGGCAGTGTACCTCAGATGCCAGGGTTAGGCGGAGGGATATGTCTCCCCCATGCCTTGCTTGGCAACCATAGGTAAGAGTAGATGCTTAACTAGATAAACCCACGACTGATTCTTTGAAAGCCATTAGAAACATCTAGCCTCTTTCAGTGAAACAACTAAAACAGATACTATTTCAGGTTTCAAAATTATTGACAGATTTCAGTTCAAAAGGCCAGAACAGTAATTTTACCAAAGCAAGAGAAATCAAAATCCTAGAGCAGTGTTTCCCAACCTTTTTTGAGACGCGGCACACTTTTAACATTAAAAATATCCGGGGGCACAACACCAACCAAAATGGCACAAAATGACTCTCTTAACACAATAAAGAACGGCTGGGGGATGGTGGCCTGCTGGGAGCAGTTGCTGGGAGTGCCGAAGCCAGGGGGAGGGGGCGGAGCCATGGTGCGCCATGCCCCGCCCCCTCCCGGTTTCAGCTCTCCCACAGCTTCTCCAGCCTTGAGGGTGCAGTGCCAAGACAGCGGTGGCAGAGCCAGCACCATGCTATCTTGGCACTGTCCCCTCAAGGCTGGAGAAGCTGTGGGAGAGCGGAGCCGAGGGAGGGGGGAGCCAGGCCGTGCCATGCCCCCCCGGCTTCAGCTCTCCCACAGCTTCTCCAGCCTTGAGGGGGCAGTGCCAAGCCAGCGGTGGCAGAGCCAGCACCATGCTGTCTTGGCACTGTCCCCTCAAGGCTGGAGAAGCTGTGGGAGAGCGGAAGCCGGGGAGGGGGCGGAGCCAGGCCAGGTCATGCCCCGCCCCCTCCCTGGCTTCAGCTCTCCCACAGCTTCTCCAGCCTTGAGGGAGCAGTGCCAAGCCAGCGGTGGTAGAGCCAGCACCATGCTGTCTTGGCACTGTCCCTCAAGGCTGGCAAAGCTGTGGGAGAACTGAAGCCGGGGGGCGGAGCCAGGCCACGGCATGCCCCGCCCCCTCCCCCCGGCTTCAGTTCTCCCACAGCTTCTCCAGCCTTGAGGGGCAGTGCGAGAGAGGGGCAGGAGTCATGATTCCCGTCCCCGGCACCGCTCTCCGCCATGACTCCCGCCCCTCGCTCGCTGAAGCCACACGGAGGAGGGGGAGCATGAGCAGTGGACAGGCTTCAGTGGGCAGGGCTCCTCCTCCGCGAGGCTTCAGCGAGCGAGGGGCGGGAGTCATGGCGGATTGGAGGCTGGCTGGGGAAATGGCCGAAGGAGGCGGCGCCCCGGGCCCTTCTTCTTTTTCTTCGCTTCCGCCCGGCCCTTCCTCCTCCTCCCTCAAGCAGCAGGAGTTCGGCAGGAGGAGGGGGGAAGGAAGGGGGGCAGAGAGCCTTTCTCGTGGCACAGCAGGAGGTCTGTCACAGCACACTACTGTGCCGCGTACAGTGGTTGGGAAACACTGTCCTAGAGAAACTGCTGGACCAATATCCAATACAAAACTCGAAGATACAATTTCAACTTACTGAGCGCTGCCACTTGCGTAGGGGAGGGCCATCAGCTCAGAATTTCCATTTTTTCCTAATGGGTTCTAGAGAAAAAAAATGTAAACATACAAAGGAAAATCAACTACTAAATTTAATATAATCTTATTGAGATGTATCCTTGCATGCGCAAACATTCCGAATAGACCTGTGCTGTTAAACTCAGTGGTAATCATAAGCAATGGCAGAGAATCACAATACGTTTTCTGGTTCCTTATCCCTATACCAGGGCTGTCCAACTTCTACCGGCCAAAGGGCCAGAATTCAGGTCACTGATCACCTGGGGGGCCACTCCGCCCCACCCCTATGGCTCCGCCCTCCCTCCCAAAGCGTCACGCCAGCCTGGGAAGGCTGGCGTGGCGACGCTTTGGGAGAGAGGCGAGCCATGGGGTGGCTCCCCATGGCTCGCCACGCCAGCCTCGGAAGCGGGCGAAACCGCCACTTCCGAGGCTGGCGTGACACTTTGGGAGAGAGGGCGGAGCCACGGGCGGCTCCCCATGGCTCCGCCCTCCCTCCCAAAGCGTCACGCCAGCCTCGGAAGCGGGCGAAACACCACTTCAGGCTGGCGTGACACTTTGGGAGAGGGCGGAGCCACGGGCGGCTCCCCATGGCTCCGCCTCCCTCCCAAAGCGCCACGCCAGCCTCGGAAGCTGCTTCTGAGGCTGGTGTGACGCTTTGGGAGAGAGGGCGGAGCCATGGGGGGCTCCCCATGGCTCCGCCCTCCCTCCCCAAGCGTCACGCCAGCCTCAGAAGCGGCTTAAACCGCCACTTCCGAGGCTGGCGTGACACTTTGGGAGAGGGCGAGCCACGGGGCGGCTCCCCATGGCTCCGCCCCTCCCTCCCAAAGCGTCACGCCAGCCTGGGAAGTGGGCGAAACCGCCACTTCCGAGGCTGGCGTGACACTTGGGGAGAGGGCGGAGCCACGGGCGGCTCCCCATGGCTCCGCCCTCCCTCCCAAAGCGTCACGCCAGCCTCGGAAGCGGGCGAAACTGCCACTTCCGAGGCTGGCGTGACGCTTTGGGAGAGAGGCGGAGCCATGGGTGGCTCCCATGGCTCCGCCCTCCCTCCCAAAGCGCACGCCAGCCTCAGAAGCGGCGAAACTTTTTGCGCACTTTTTCAGAATTTTTTTTTTTTTTTTACAAATTTAAAAATAATATTTCTTGCAGGAGGGTAGGAGGGCCGCATCCAAGGGGCTGGCGGGCTGTGTGCGGCCCACGGGCCGCCTGTTGGACAGGCCCGCCCTATACTATCTTAAACAGGATGGAAGGGAAATCAGACGTGAGAGTTCTCGTCAGAAGTTTCCATTCTGAACCCCAATCTATCTTTTGGTTCTAAAGATCCGATGGCTCTCCCACATATCTCTGCCTCCCCTTGACCCCTGGGCCACCCATTTACTATCCATTTGCTACCCCAGCCTCTTGCCTTGCACAAAGAGAGAGCTAGTAACATACATTTACCTGGACAGTTTGAGATTTTTGCTCAAGATTTGTTGACATTTTCCTTGATCTTGACCTTTCTGCTTCATGTCTATGGACCCAGCCTCGCAGCTCATGACTCAACCTAGAATTGCAATACTAGAATTACTTCTGTGTTGGAAAGCCAGAGGCATGAGGGGGGGGGGGGAATCAAAGACAACAGCTACGAGAGGCCTTGATCAAGTGCTCTTATTAATTAATTGCATTGTAATTAGTTATTATATTCTAGCACCGGGAATGTGGCGCGGCTAGCTGGGTGTCAGATGTATAAGATCTCTACTGACCAGAAGGTCGTGAGTTTGAGGCCTGCCTGGGTCGGGGTGAGCACTCGACCAATTTGTGTAGCTCGTTGCTGACCTTTGCAACCCGAAAGACAGTTGCATCTGTCAAGTAGGAAATTTAGGTACCACTTGAGTGGGGAGGCTAACTTTAACTGATTTACGAGGCCATAAATGTCTAGGAAGTACACAAAAAGAACGAAGGAATGCGACAGCTCCCCCTGGTGGCCAGAAGCTGGAATGTTAAATTGCCTCTATGTCTGTGTATATATGTTGAATGTCAATGGCATTAAATGTTTGCCTGTATATGTGCATTGTGATCCGCCCTGAGTCCCATACGGGGTGAGAAAGGCGGAATATAAATAATGTAAATTAATAAATAAATAAATTATATTCTAAGTATTTTGACAATGGTTTCAGCAACAAATATACCATTTATATGTATGTGTAAGTTGACTGGGACTGTGGTGCAGCTGGCTGGGAGTCAGCTGCATTAAGATCACTACTGACCGAAAGGTCATGAGTTCAAAGCCAGCCCGGGTCAGAGTGAGCTTCTGACCATTGTGTAGCTTGCTGTTGAAATTTTGCAGCCTGAAAGACAGTTGCTTTCCCTGTAAAGTTGCAACCCTGTCAAGTAGGACATTTAGGTACCGCTTATGTGGGGAGGCTAATTTAACTAATTTACGACGCCATAAAATCTCCAGCAAGCAAGCAAAAAGAATGAGGACGTACTCCATCAGTGCACAAATGGATGGTGAAGCGACAGCTCCCCTGGTGGCCAGAATATCCTCATGAAAGCTGGAAAGTTAAATAGCCTCTGTGTGTCTGTCTATATATGTTGTGTGTCTATGGCATTAAAAATTTGAAATGTATATGTACATTGTAATTCGCCCGGTGGGGTAAGAAGGGCGGAATATAAATACTGTAAATAATAAAAATTCATGTAGAAGTTGAGGGCAGGTTTGGGGGCCAGAATTATGGATTTTGATAGGTCCATGGGTAAGTCAAGAGCAAAACTTTGAGGCACAGCACGAGGCTCCATTCACAAAGGCAAAGGTGCTAGCTCTTCATGGAGTGCACCATTTCCCTGTCCAGGCATCGAAAAAGACGGCTGGACAGAGTAGAGGAAGTCAGTGCTTCTGTTGGATTCTCCCGGGATTCGGGAAAAACCTAAAGGCAAAACCTTAATCCAGTGTTTCCCAACCTTTTTTGAGCCGCGGCACACTTTTAACATTAAAAAAATCCAGGGGCACACCACCAACCAAAATGACACTCTAACACAGTAAAGAACGGCTGGGGGTTGGTGGCCTGCTGGGAGCAGCTGCTGGGAGTGCCAAAGCTGGGGAGGGGGCGGAGCCAGGCTGTGCCATGCCCCGCCCCCTACCTCCGGCTTCACCTCTCCCAGCAGCTGCTCCAGCCTTGAGGGGGCAGTGCCAAGCTGTCCCCTCAAGGCTGGAGCAGCTGCTGGGAGTGCCAAAGCCGGGGGAGGGGGCAGAGCCAGGCCGCGCCATGCCCTGCCCCCTCCCCCCAGCTTCAGCTCTCCTACAGAGGAGGCGCATGAGCGGTGGACGGGCTTCAGTGGGCGGGGCTCCTCCACGCGGCTTCAGCGAGCGAGGGGCGAGAGTCATGGTGGGAATCATGGCGGATTGGAGGCTGGCTGGGAAAATGGCCGAAGGAGGCGGCGCCCCGGCCCCTTCTTCTTTTTCTTCGCCACTGCCTGGCCCTTTCTCCTCCTCCCCCAAGCAGCAGGAGTTCGGCAGGAGGGGGGGGGGAGGAAGGGGGGCAGAGAGCTTTCCTCGCGGCACAGCAGGAGGTCCGTCACGGCACACTAGTGTGCCACGGCACACTGGTTGAGAAAGACTGCCTTAATCCATCTGTAAAGTAGTTCTCCCATCCCCTCTCATTGGCATGGTGGAGAGAACAGAGTGCCCCATTCCCGCCTCCCCCCAGGCCTCTTCTCCCTCTATTCTGCTTGCTATGACAAGGTGGCACCAAGGATTCATCACTGCAACAGGGAAAGTAGAAGAGGTTGGGGTTTTGTTTTTGGGTTTTTTTTGAGCTTCTAGCAACCTCTTTTAATCTCACCACCTCAGTGGGTGAATAGCAAAAAACTGCTGCTGTGGGCGAGAAAAATAGAGGGGATCAGGACTTTTTTCCCCAGTTTCTCCTTGGATGGACTATGATGAGAACAAGCTGTAGGGAAGTGAGCAACATGGTCCAAAACAGGTTAGTATGTTAAGGTAGAACCCAGTTTATATTGTTTTACACAAATATTAAATACATGATCCAAGCAGGGGCGGTCCTACAAGATAGGCCAAGTAGGCGGCCGCCTAGGGCGCCATCTGGGAAGGGGGCGCCATCCTGGCCGCATGGGGCGCCATCCTGGCCCTGCCGATGTTCTTCAGACAGTGCTGCAGCTGCCTGCTTTTTGACCCCGGCCTTGTGCGCTCCGACGCCACTTCTGGGCACGCGCGGAGGTTTTCACGCAGGCGCAGTTGCTCCGGAGCTGAAGTTGACCGCAGGAGCAACTGCGCATGCGCGAAAACCTCCGCGTATGCCCAGTAGCTCCCTTGCACAGAAGCCTGTAAGCAAAGCACTCCCTATCAGGCAGGCAGGGAGTGCTTCCCCCCTCTCCCTTTGTCTCCGCGCACGCGCGTATGGGAAGGAGAAAAGAATCAGTGAAGGAAGTGTAAGTGAAGGAATGAATGAAGGGCTTTCCTCCTCCTCCTCCTCTGTGACCTCTTCTCTCCCTCCCTCCTTTCTTCGGCTCTATTTCTGTCTAGACCTGAGGGGCCTGAGGCTATGAGGAGTTGTGGGAGTTGGAGGCCAAAACACCTAGAGGGAGGGAGGGCCCAAGTTTGCCCAGGCCGCCCTGTCTGTATTCGACCTCATTTGAACATTTTGGCTGTTTTTCTATTTACATTTACGTTGGGATCCTAATTTTGGACTTATGGGAGACTCCTATGAATTATGAGTCGGGTGATAGGTAATATATTCTGATTTTGATGCATTTACATTGCATTTCTTGTTGATTATTATACAGTTCTGCTTAATATTGTCATACAATATAATACAAATACAATATAACAATAGAATAATGATATATTTCATATTACGTGTAATATTACAAACAATATTGCAGTATAGTGGTATCGTACAAAATAGTAATATATAATATTTTATTTTACTTTATTTTGGGTTATTTGAGTTTTATAGGAGTCATGAAAATATTTAGTAGAAGATAATTTTATTTAAATAAATAATTTTGTTTATTATTTTATTATAATAATATAATAGAATGTTACATCTATATATATAAAGGAAACGTGGTCGTGCAAAGATGTATATAGACAACGAAACTATAAGTCGCAGAAACACCAAACTAAACAACTGACTGGCCCTGACCACGAGGTACAGACAACAGTCAAAAACCGACCAAACTACCTCGCAACACCCTAAAACACACCCCCTAAAAATAACAACGGAAATCCCACCCCGGCCTCTCCGCTGCCAGCACGAACGTTTGGAACGTTCGCACATCGCAGACAAAGCACTGCAAACCGATCCCTAACACTTCGCCACAGAACTACAAGCCCTACTCTAAGCCTGCCAACAGCACACCTCCCTACCCACAATCACTAACCACTACACACATACACACTACACCCCAAAACAACACATAAACAACACATACACAACATACCCTGCCCCCTTCCCCGCGCACATGGCCGGAAAACGCTGCGACACCATCCGACAAACTTCGCCACTTCAGAACACGCCGAAACTACATCTGCCCACAAAACAATTACCCTCCCTTCCAAATTTCCCTAAACAACATACACACAATGCCCCCTCACCGCTTCCTAACACACTAAAACAACACATAAACAACATAAACAAACCCCCTTCCAACGCACATGGCCGCAAAAAAAAAAAAAAAAAAACCCCGAATCAGGCTAACCCCCTCCCCAGGACCCCACAACAAACGCTCCTACTCTAAATACACAACACACAACTTCCCTCCACTACCCACCACCCCAACACAACAACAAACAACCAAAAAACTTTGCTTACCTTTGCCCCCAAGCCTCCCTCGCAAGCTCCCCCGGCGCCATCGTCACTCCGCACTACACTTCCCAGAAAACTCCGCATACACCGGAAGTGGCCATGCCGGGGTTTCTGGGAAGTGTAGTCCATAACGCACCCAGTACACAAAAAAAGGGGCGGGCCGCGTACGACGCTGCCCATGCGCGCCAGGGCGGAAGGCAGGGCCGGCCGAGATCGGGCCCGCCCTCCGCCGATTTTCCCGCGATTCCAGCGGCCACGCCTGAAAGAAGGTAAGCTCCCAGCTTACCTTCTTTCAGCCGCGCGCCGCAACCGCGGGGAAAACGGCGGAGGGCGGATCGGGCGATCTCCGGCCCTGCCTTCCGCCTCTTCGGCGCAGCCTCCGCGCAGCGGCGTCCGCGCCTGAAACAAGGTAAGCTGCCGGCCTTACCTTGCTTCAGGAGCGCCGCCGTAACCGCGGAGAACACGAAGGGAGGTAATGAGACAGAGAGGGGAGGCCTGAGAGAGAAGGGGGCGGGGAAAGAAAGATAGGGGGGAGGACACAGAGCGAGACGGGGCAGGACAGAGAGAGGGGGAAGTAACACCGAAAGAAAGAGGGGGAAACAAGGGGGAATCAGGCAGCGAGACAGAGGAGAGGGAGAGACAGACAGATGGGAAAGTGAAACAGAGAGAGAGGGGGAGGGGACACATACAAAGGGGGGAAACAGACAGAGAGGGGGGGGAATGAACATACACACATACATACAGAAACACATACATACACATACATACAGACACAAAGACACATACATACTCACACACATACATACACAAACATACATACACACACATCCATACACACACACACAACTACATACACACACATACACATACATACATACACACATATATATACACAGACACACACACATCCACACCCATACATACACACATACAAACACACACACATACATACACACACACATAAAAACACACATACACATATATACAAACACAAAACACATTGTCAAAACATTTCCAACCCTAACATACCCACACCTCCACACATCTCCAAAATAGGGCACAGCAACGCGTGCCGGGTTAAGCTAGTTATATTATAATGTCAATATATTATAATATAATTATATTGTAATGTAGTATAATATAATTATGGTATAATATAGTATGAGTATGGTATAATATATTGTATATACATTGATACAATATAATACTACTAATGGTATTGTGATATTATAATTGTATATTTGTTTTACATAGGGGACGGCAAAATAATGTTTTTTTTTGGGGGGGGGCACCAAAATAATGTTCGCCTACCATTTAAAATTACCTTAGACCGCCCCTGGATCCAAGTGAATATTTTTGGGAAAATGTGGCACAGCTACTAGCCACGAAGTTCTTGATTTTGCAGGCTCTAAACACCTTCAGAAACAATGAAAAGATGGATCACCTGAGTGACTCCGTGCGGTTGATCCATGGCTTGCAAGGTTTTGGAGAGATGTACAATATTGGCTCCTCGGTAAGTACCATGAGTGCCTTATTGTCTGAAACAGAATGCTGTAACCTTGAAAACAAATAGAAAACATGGCTATTAGCAATATATGTATGTTGCTGCAAATATTAAATCCTAAATAGGAGCGTGAGAAACAAAAGAAATCCATTCTTCCAGTCAATGTGCATATATCTTGGCTGGAAGATATATTTATTTATTTATTTATTTATTAGTTCAATTTGATATACTGCTCTCTCTAGAGCCCAGAGTGGTTTACAGAATTAAAATAGCAAATAAAACACATAAAACACAATAAAACCGATATAAAACCCCCAGTTAAAATCCCATTTACAGCAATAACTGCAATAGAGCAGCAGAAATGCGATGGTGGCGACGTAACAGAGCGCTAGTGATAGCGGGCACTGGTTATGGGCCAAATGACTGTCTGAATAGCCAGGTCTTAATGGCTCTGCACATTAGCATATTTATTTACCTGTGCATGAGGCTTGTTTATTCTTGGGAACAACGAAGGGATACTAACCAGCCATTGAGGATATATACGGAGTACAGTTTGCCCTTAAGGATTATCGCAATCATCCTCTTTCCGGACATGTGGTTTGCCCAAGCTACGCGAGAGCGCCCGCTACTCCCGCGAGACTCTGTGCGTCATTGGAGACGCTTCTGGACCGTGGCGCATGGATTTTTGGGACTTCCAAGGCACTTTTTTTTTTCCCACGGACAGATTAATAGTAAAAATGGGTAACAGAAACTGGATAAAAGTATTAGGCCTTTGCAATAAGCTTAAACAGGGGAGATATGGAGAATGTTTAGGTAAAGAAAATGTGGTTGAAAGTATATTGCTGAAAGGAAAGAAGGTAACGAAAGGCTTGGTAGGAGTAATATATATAAAACAATGATAAAAGATGTGGAATATATAGTCAGATCATTACAAAATAAATGGCAGAAGGAGGGAACACTTACAAAACAAAACATCGAGGAATGGAAGAAGGGGGTAAATAAAATTAAAATGGAAAAATATAAAGAACTAGAAAGGAAATTTATTTGGAAATGGTACAGGACACCAGCTCAATTAGCAAATATGGGAACAGGATTAAGCCCAATGTGTTGGCACTGCAAAGCTGAGAAGGGCTGGTATGCACACATGTGGTGGGACTGTATAATTGCAAAACAAAAATTGGAATAAAATAATGAGGAAAATTGGGAAACTCTTCAAAATAACAACTCAAGCTAATATGGAATTTTTTACTAATGGCAGTCACAGGGAATAAAAACATTGCTGCAAAGGACCAAGAGTTATTTAAAGCAGGGTTTTTCAACCTTTTTTGAGCCACGGCACATGTTTTACATTTGCAAAATCTTGGGGCACACCACCAACCAAAATGACACAAAATGACACTCTAACACAGTCATACATATAGTTAATATGTTTTTAAATGTATTTATACACTCAGTGTGAAACCTGGGCCTGTTTCGATGAACACAACATAGATATCCTGGCAGGAATGGCAGAAAGGCACACACGAAGGTCTTGCTCAACAGCTGGGAGTTATAGTTCACCCGCAATCAAAGAGCACTCTGAACTCCACCAATGATGGAATGGAATCAAACTTCCCACACAGAACTCCCATAACCAAGAGAAAATACTATAAGAGTTTGGTGGGTATTGACCTTGAGTTTTGGAGTTGTAGTTCACCTATATCCAGAGAGCACTGTGGACTCAAACAATGTTGGATCAGGAGCAAACTTGGCATGAATACTCAATATGCCCAAATGTGAACACAGATGGAGTTTGGGGAAAATAGACCTTGACATTTGGGAGTTACACTTTCTGGGATGTATAGTTAACACACAATCAAAGAGCATCCTGAACTCTTGCAACAATGGAATTGAACCTAACTTGGCATATTGAACTCTCATTACCAACAGAAAGTACTGAAAGGGTTTGCTTGGGAATTGACCTTGAGTTTGGAAGTTGTAGTTCACCTACACCCAGAGAGCACTGTAAACTCAAACAATGTTATGTTATGTTGTTGTTTGTTTTCTATCCAGAATCACAATGTTGGAAGGAGGCTCACCACTTTACAGTCCCTAAAACAGGCATGGGAAAGCTTTATGGCAGAATCCCCTGTCATAAAGTCACAGAGCGAGGCTGGGAAGAAGGGAGCCCGAGTGGAGAAGAAAAAGTGTTCGGCAGGAGGGGGAAGAAAGGTTATTGGAGGTTCCAATTTCCCACGGCACACCTGATGATCGGTCACGGCACACTAGTGTGCCACGGCACACTGGTTGGGAAACACTGATTTAAAGTGCAAAACCGAAAACAATATACCTATCTTGTGTTACAGTACACTGTAGACGCAAGCTAAAGAATATCACTATGTAGCAAAATATATCTTTTATCTATACAGTCAAACAACAAAGAGGGATTACCTCCATGGCATCATACTCACAGCATAACACAATATAGTGGCATATATATAATAGCAATATGATACATATAAATACAGTATCACTCTCCCACGTATAACAAAACAATGGGTCGCTCCCACGGATACAGTGTTGGCTAAATACAGTAAAACAATGTAATGCTTTTAGTATCACCAGCTAAATGCTGAGTCCATATATGCCAACAAGTCCAGGATGGTATTACTCACTGTCCTGGTGTCCGTATAACATCAAATGGATCAAATATTGAAGATATGGGGGAGAGAGGCGTCGCCGCACTTCAGGGCAAATGCAGCCAAACTCCCGCGGCCGAACCAAAACACATTACGCCGGGCTTAAAAAATGTAATTATGAATGTTCTGTAAAGAATGTGAATAGATAACACAAGAACTATGTTCATTATAATCTATGCCTATAATAGATAATTATTATCTGTTCAAATATGTTGTTTTTTTCCAATTAAAAAAATCACAAAAAAAAACAACTTCCAAGGCACTTAATGGAATTAAGCGTGCAATGGACTGGCTATTGGTACATATATTTTGAGGAAATTGTAGTTATTTGTAAATTGACATCGTATGCCTTTCAGTGTGTTTATATGATCCATACAGCCTACCAGGCCGTTGAGGCACAACTCACGTGTCCTGATACACAATACAGAAATATTTTTTGCAATTGTTATTTCTGATTTACAGTATATGAGACTAGCTGTACCCGGCACACGTTGCTGTGCCTTATTTAGGAGATGCGAGAAAGTCTGAGTATGTAAGGGTTGGAGTTGTTGTTATTTATGGTGTTGTTGGGGCCCTGGCTGTGTCGTTGTGGGTTGTTCTGGTGGGTGGGATGTTGAAGTCCTGGGGAGTTGTCGGTGTGTGGTGTTGCTGGCGTTCTGCATACCTTGTGGATATACAATGTTTTTTGTCTTTCTGTCTGCTGTGTTGATGGAGAGGTTGATGCTTGGAAGTTAACTTTGGAAGTGAGTGGAGGTACTTGAAATCCCATTATCCATGGTGTGTCCTCCTCTGAACTGCGGTCGGATGGAGTGTGGGTCATGGGGGGCATTGTGTGTCAAGTTTGGTCTTTATCGGGGCCACAGTGGTCTGTGGAGAATGATGGGTTTTGAAGTACTACAAATCCCATTATCCATGGAGGTACTTCAAGTCCCATAATTCATGGTCCACCTTCCTCCAAACTGTAGTAGAATGTAGCGTGGGTCATAGTGGCTCTGTGTGCCAAAATAGGTTACTGTAAATTCAGGCCATACACAATGTCCCATGAGCTGAGGCCTAGTCAGGAACAGCAAGTTAATGAAGCCTTACTGTCAATTCAGGCCATACAAATTCAATGGCTGAGGGCTACAGAATCAATTAATGAAGCCTTACTGTCAATGAGGCTGAGGAGCTGAGGGCTCGGGAGAATCAAGTTAATGAAGCCTTACTGTCAACTCAGAGCATAAACAGCATTCCATTAAGTGAGGCCTAGTCAGGGAAATTAAGTTAATGAAGCCTTACTGTCAATTTTGGGCGTGGCCTGTGATTTCTAGGGGTGTACATTTTCTGTGGGAAGTGAATTGGGTGTTTGTGTTTGTGCCTCAGCCCTTTGCCTTATCCTCCTCTGACAGTTTATTATGGGTCGGAATGTTCATGTTGGCTGGCCAGTACAGGAGTTATGCAAATCCGCCCTTATTGGCAGCCAATCATGTTGTCAGAATGTAGAGGCTGGGAGAGTCGTTGGCAGCCCCGGAGGATGCTGGGAAATGTAGTTTTTTTACTCGTTGTTTTGGGGGCCTTCTAGGTTTTGGCGGGGAAGTTTCTTTGCTACAAACATACCTTGCTTGAGGCCTATTTCTGTTGGCAAGTTTGGTGTTTCTACGTTGTAAGGTTTCTCTGTTTGGGACAGTCGTTCCATGACGGGAACCCCTTTATATAATAGATTATAGACAGAAAATAGACACCAAGATCTCTACTATAATGTTCCCTTTGCATAAGGAATCTGTGGCAAAGGCAAGTCAGCAGATAAATGACACAATCAGATCAGTCAAGGTAACTCAGATCCAGCTGCAAGATACGGCAAAGTTACAAATAGGAAAAAAGAGTAGGATGAAAAATTCTGCAGTGTTCCAGCCTCACTTCTCTGAACCCATCTTTCTAAACATCTGTTCCATAGATCTCAAGCAGTTATCCTACAATACAGAATTCTGCTTGTAAAGACAATACCGGCACTTTGTCTTGCTGCCTGATTTTCAACTGCTCACGGTTCCAGCACATCTGTGGCTCGTGATGTTTTTTTAAAAGACTATTAGAAAGGAAAGACTAGGAGGGAACAACCATTACTCGAGAAAGCCAAAGCTGCAATCCGGAGATGATTAAGAAAACATTTGCATAGTGTGTGATAATCAGCTTCTGCAAGAGGCCAAAGAAGAACATCGGGAGAAAAAGGAGGAAATAATCATCTCCAGGCAACCCAAGGACCAGGCTGCAACCTCAGGCTTAGAAGGAAAAAAATACTCACAGAATCAGCCAATGGAAAAAAAAATATGGAGACAATCACTACACAGATGGTAGACATAAGAAAAACAGCAGGAGAAGCATTGGAATTAAATCTAAGACATGAAGAAAAACTAAACATTATGGAAGAACAAATCAAACAATTACAATAAAAATTGTACAGATGGTGACTAAAATGATCAAAGGGCTGGAAAGCATGTCCTACAAGGAGCAGCTGAAAAAACTATCTCTGTTTAGCCTGTAGAAGAGAAGGTTGAGGGGAGACATGATAGCCGTGCAGGCCCGGATTAACACCTTTTTGCGTCCTGGGTCACATTTTGGAATTACGCCTCCTTTAAAACCCTGCTGTTCTGTTCGGGTAAAAAATGACCCGTTTGGAAATTAGATATTATTTTATTCATTCATTTTTTGATTTTGAAACTTGTGGTTCCTTCTATTTTCCTAAAGTATGGGGGTCCTACTCAGGGTACTTAATTTTTGTTTCGGTGCTTTACTTTTTGTGCTACAGTTTTTATACACTTGTTATGTTCGGTCAAAAAAATGACCCGGTAGCCTGTTATACTAATCTAATACCATATTTTGAGTAAAACAAAGGATTTTTAGTTTATTTTGAGACTACTTATTGCATCTACTATTGTTTATCAAGTTATCTACTTGCTTTAGGTGGACATAAATGGATGGATACATTTATGCAAATGATTTCAGAACAAACCATATGCATTTTCTTTCAGTGCCAATTTTTTTCTTATCCTGGCTGCATTACCAGGTGTGTGTGACTGCTCCCTGCCCTCAGAATAGTACCTTTGTTATGCAAAACAGTAACACAGTACTAGCCTCTCCCATGTCCTCAGTCAGAAATTGCTAAGCTGTTGAAGATAGCTGTTTTCTGAAGCAGCTGAGAGAGTTTACCTCAAAGCCTTGAATTCATTGTACCTGTGGTATGTTGTACTGATGTATTTTTGCATAAATGATAAGCTTATTTCCCTTGTGAACAGACTAGGTAATGTGAATGTTTACTGTTGTGTGTTTTCATAGCCTGCCTGGCTGCATTACCAGGTGTGTGTGACTCCTCCCTGCCATCAGAATAGTACCTTTGTTATGCAAAACAGTAACAGGGGGAGAAGCCACATACATGCACGGAATGTGGAAAGAGATTCAGTCAGAGTGACAAACTGCGTATCCATCAAAGGACCCACACAGGGGAGAAGCCACATACATGCACGGAATGTGGAAAGAGATTCAGTCAGAGTGAGAGTCTGCATATACATCAAAGGACGCACAGGGGAGAAAGCACATATCATATAAACTTGAGTATATACTTTAGTATAAGCTGACACCTATATAATATAAGGCACCTAATTTTTACGACAAAAATTGGGAAAACTTACTGACTTGAGTATAGGCTGAGGGTGGGAAATGAGGCAGCTATGAGGTGGAAAGGAGGTTTCTGGAGAAGAAAGACAGATTGGGGTGGGAAGGGGGAAACTGGAGAAGGGGGAAAGATTTAGATGGGAAAGGGGTGTGGAAAAAGTGCTTTTCTTTCTTTGCCTTTGAATAAATAGATTAGCAGAAACCTTTTGGGGGAAAAAACTGAATTTTTTAATTTTTTTCTGATTTTTTTTACTAATTTTTTTTTCAAAATGCTTTTATACTGTTAAAATTTATTTTACTTTTAAGTTAGTTGTACTAATAGTTACCTGAAGTTGTTGTTGATGTTGTTGTAAAAGATATAGCTGATTATTCACGCACAAGTTTGTTACTTTGGTGTAACATGCAAATTAGGCTGTTTTACATTAATCAACACAAAAATTTTAAAAATAAAGTTTTTTATTCAATTTTTCTTTGATAATGAACAACTATGATCACACACAGTATAATAATGCAACAGGTATTCAAAAAAGAACTTTTCAGTGGCTCAAAATAACATCCGGGTTAAAAATGACCCGAACATAACAAGTGTATAGTAAAACCGAATGGAACAGCAGGGTTTTAAGCCACCCCCTCCCCACATCACTCACTAGAGATTATGAAGTAAATATGAGAACGAGGAAAACTCTGTTCCTTTCTCCAACACCAATAAATAACAGCTGTAAAAGTAAGCCACGGTCATCTCAAGTATAGAGTACTGTAACGCCCTTTACATTGGCCTGCCCTTGTCCGTGATCCGGAAGCTTAAGCTCGTCCAGAACGCTGCTGCTCGACTCCTCGCTGGAGTGCCGGCGAGGAGCCACATAACTCCTATCTTACAGCAGCTTCATTGGCTCCCGGTCGAGCACCGGATCACTTTCAAGGTGATGGTGTTAACCTTCAAGGCCTTATATGGTCTGGGGCCGATGTATCTGAGGGACCGTCTCTCTCCTATCAACCCAAGAGATCACTCAGCTCTGAAGATCTGAATCTCCTCGAGGTGCCTGGTGTCAAGACCATCCATCTGGCCTCGACCTGACGTAGGGCCTTCTCTGTGGTGGCTCCAAGTATCTGGAATACTCTGCCAGCTGAAGTGCATGCCCTGCAAGACCTCCTTGCCTTTCGCAGGGCCTGTTAAACCCTATCTCTTCAAACTGGCATTTAGTTGCTGATTTTTGTAATCCTACAGAGTTAGTTTTAGTTTAAACTAGCTGACCCGGCCACGCTTCGCTGTGGCTTTTCCTTCTTCCTTTTTTCTCCCCTTCCATGGTTTTTTCCTTTCCTGCTCCTTACTTTTTTGGTCTTCGTCTTCTCGGCATGGTTATGGAAAGGGGGGGGGGCCTCTTCCGCCGTCTCCCAGCCGCTTGTGGACGCGGGAGGAGTGTGTCGAAGGAGGCCGAGGAGGCAGCGGGCATCCAGGCGGCGAGGAGACTTTGCTCTCCCAGTGGAGAGCAGCTGTAGGCGCCGATCTCCGGCCACACTGCGGAGCCCTCCACGCAGTCGCCAGTGTGTCTTGGCGGCTGCCATCTTTATTTGGAGGTCTTCCGGCCGTAAGGGGCGGGACTTCCTTTTCCCGTGGGGTGTTGTCCGCGTTTCCAGGCGGACCCCTTTTCTTGTTGGTCCAACTTCCGGCTGAGCCTTTTCGGGCGGAACGGAAGTGGTCGGTCCGCCATTTCTTTTGTAGTTTTTTGGCGATTTTCCCTTTTGGGCTCTGGCTTCCCCGGTCGCCCCAAGAAGCGGCGGAGATGGGCAGGAGAGGTCAACCCAGAGTCCCAGAAGGAGCTCCGGTGGGCGGGCAGAGCCCAGAAGTAAGGAAAGCGGGCCGGTGGGAGGTGGGGAAGGAGCACGAGGAGGCGGCGGAGGAGGCGGGTACGGCGCCGCCGTCGTGGTAGCGAAGCCCCTCCTGCCGAAACCGTGCCATTTCGGAGATGGCCACCGGCATGGAGAAGGAGGAGGAATCGGTGAGCGAGGGGTGAGGGCGTGGGGGTGGGCTACGATCCTTCCCCCCTCGCTGCTCTTTTCTCCTCCTCTGCCTTGTCCTCTTCTTGCCGGCTCCGTTGGCCATTGCCATTCACCAAGCGCTGCTATGCTTGTTGTGAATGGCGGTTTTAGGGGGGTCGTATTTAAGGGTCTTGCGAGGTACAGTATGTAGGTCGGGTTTTTTGTGCCCCGAATGTACCTCGCTGTCTGTGGGAATGTGTTCAGTGGGTTTTGTGGTTCTGGGGGTTATAGTTTGCCCGTCTATGATCGTCAATGCACGGACCTTCTCTTTTTATATATATAGATTTAGAATAGTTTATCTGATGTTTTTATCTGTTTTATGCTTGTGATTGTGAGCTGCTTCGAGCCCTCGGGGAGTGGCGGCATACAAGAATGATAAATAAATAAATAAATAAATAAATAAATAAATATAAGGATAAGAGCTCTATTCTGAAGAGGGGCAAAAGTAAGAGGAAGAAAGAGAAGACAATACAACCGGGAAAAAGCCCAAACCCCACGAAGGACCTCACTGGAGGAGAACTCAGGAGTGACAAAAATAGTCAGCTTAGGTTCGACCAGTTTGTGGTCCCAGCAATAGAAGCCAGTCGGGAGGATCAACATGAGTTACTCCCACCTTTACAGAATGGCCCCCTGGCTCCACTGACACAGAGTGTTCCACTGCCAGCGGAGGAAACTCATGAAGCTGTTGACAATCCTACCGATAAGAATGATGATCAAACAACTAAAGCTTTTTTGCAGATAGTGGATTTGCTGAGAGACTTAGATGAGAAACTGGAAGATATAAAAGCCAAGATTGAGAAATCAAATCTACCAACTAAACCTCTGGAAGAGACAATTGTGTCAATCAAAGCCCCTCTACAACAAGACGCCAAAGCCAACAACGCGGGGAAGGCAGACAGAGAATGTCCTGCACAACATGATACCCTAATCCTGCAAAGGAACAGACTCCTATTGGTTATAGAACAGGGCTGTCCAACTGACGGCCGGGGGGCCATATACGGCCCCCCAGCCCCTTCCCTACAGCCCCCTAAGCTTTTAAATAAAAAACAAAAATTGAAAAATAAAATAAATAATAAAAAAATACCTACTTCCGGGTTCGGGGATCGCTGAGGCCCACAGACGCACTAGGACCTTCTTCGACTCAGTCGGTCGTTGCCTCTCGTTGTCCGGGTACTCCTGGATCCTGCGCGTTTGGAAAAGGTAGGCCGAAGCAGGGGGCTCCTCAGGGGGCTCCTCATTCCCTCCCCCCATCTCCCCTCATGTATTAAATATAAAATTAAATATATTTAAAGATGAAACAAGGGGAGATGGGATACATTAAAATAAGGGGAGAAGGGAGGATGGAATTAAATATATTTAATATTAAATAAAAATAAGGGGAGAGGATGGAATTAAATATATTTAATATTAAATAAAAATAAGGGGAGAGGGGAGGATGGAATTAAATATATTTAATATTAAATAAAAATAAGGGAGAGGGCGCGGGGAGGGGCGGAGCCGGGGGGCAAGGGCAGACCCTATGGCCCCCCAGGTCATCAGTGACCGGAATTCAGGCCCCTGGGCCGGTAGAAGTTGGACAGCCCTGTTATAGAAGACCAGAGATGTAACGAGGGAAGGTGGCACAACATGCAAGCAGTTAGGAAATCCCTCTCCCTATTAATGCAACGCCACTGCAGGGAAGATGTCCTGATGGAGGCCCATTGGCTCCCTAGATCAGTGTTTCCCAACCAGTGTGCCATGGCACACTAGTGTGCCGTGAGCGATCATCAGGTGTGCCATGGGAAATTGGGACCTCCAATACCCTTTCTTCCCCCTCCTGCCGAACACTTTTTCTTCTCCACTCGGGCTCCCTTCTTCCCAGCCTCGCTCTGCTCGCTTTGCTCTGGGGCGAGTCTGTGCAGTAGCGCCCGCACGGGTCCCGTCTTCCCTCCCCCCCTCCCTCCTGAACACCCTCACGCTGCCCCCCCTCGGATCAAAATGGCAACAGAAGCGGCAGTGGAGAAGAAAAAGTAAGTGTTTGGCAGGAGGGGGAAGAAAGGGCACGAAGGGGAAGGGGAGGAAGAGGTCTCTGTCGAAAGCTGGCATGGGCAAACTTGGACCTTCCAGGTGTTTTGGACTCCAACTCCCACCATTCCTAGCAGCCTCAGGCCCTTTTCCTCCCCCTCAGCCACTTAAGCAGGAAAGGGCCTCAGGCTATTAGGAATGGTGGGAGTTGAAGTCCAAAGCACCCAGAGGGCCGAAGTTTTCCCATGCCTGTTTGAGGGACCTTAAAGTGGTGAGCCTCCTTCCAACATTGTGATTCTGGATAGAAAACAAGCAACAACATAACATAACATTGTTTGAGTCCACAGTGCTCTCTGGGTGTAGGTGAACTACAACTTCCAAACTCAAGGACAATTCCCAAGCAAACCCTTTCAGTGCTTTCTGTTGGTGATGAGAGTTCAATATGCCAAGTTTGGTTCAATTCCATTCTTGCAAGAGTTCAGGATGCTCTTTGATTGTGTGTTAACTATAAATCCCAGAAACTGTAACTCCCAAATGTCAAGGTCTATTTCCCCCAAACTCCATCTGTGTTCACATTTGGGTATATTGAGTATTCATACCAAGTTTGGCCCTGATCCAACATTGTTTGAGTCCACAGTGCTCTCTGGATATAGGTGAACTACAACTCCAAAACCCAATGCCCACCAAACTCTTATAGTCTTTTCTCTTGGTTATGGGAGTTCTGTGTGGGAAGTTTGTGTCTTTCTTCCATTCCTGCCAAGTTATCTATGTTGTGTTCATCGAAACAGGCCCAGGTTTCACACTGAGTGTATAAATACATTTAAAACCATATTAACTATATGTATTACTGTGTTAGAGTGCAGGCCCGGATCACCTCCAGGAATGGGAGGCACTCCAAAGCCACCGCTCCTCCGGCCTGTCTCCCGACACAGGCCCCACAGAGCCCACGATGGGATGGCGGCAGCAACAGACCTTCCTCTTGGCCCTGCCCCCGACGCCGTACTCTCCGGGCCGGACAGATTCGGCTACCGGGCCAAATCCGGCCTGCGGGCCGTAGGTTGCCCACCCCTGGTATTAAGTAATGTAAAGCTTGCCGACCTTATAAAGTAACATAAATTAACCCATTAGTGGATATCACCTTTTCTGCTGGATGAAATTTACAAAGCCTCCCTACTATCACCATTTACAAACTATATATGCAAAGGAGTTATTGACAAGAAGCAAGCAGAATGTATGTTTTTATGCTCACTGATCAATGCCCCTGCCATCTTTTTGCTGAGGTGCACCTCCAGAGAATTCAAGAAGATGTCGACTCTGATGAGCAGGGTTGGTATGAAGTTCATCAGAAGCAGGGGTCCATTCAAGCACCCTAGAAACAAAATGCGAAACATAAATTCCTCCTTCAATGAGCCACCTCGAGAGTAAATACAGGGTAGAACAAGAATGGCTTATCATCCCATTCTGATGGGTCATAGTTAACAGTAACCCCTCTGCCTCAGCCAACAGTGGCATTGGCTGAGGCAGTGATGTGTTTTCCTGAGGACAGAATAATCCTTCAATTAGACAACATAAATTATAGGCCTGGGCAATCCATGGATCCAAATGGTTCTAAAGTACTTACAAAACTAAAGTTCTGGTGGTGAACACTAGGTGGCGCTGGTGCTTTGCTTCTACAGTGTTGTTGAAGTTCTGGTGGTGAACATTTCAGAACTCTAACAAAACTTTCAAAACTTCATTATTATTTCATTATTGGTGATTTTTAAGACAGAACCAATTAGGAACTGCCATTTATAAGAAAGTTTTGTTAGAGTTCTGAAATGTTCACCACCAGAACTTTAGCAACACTGTAGGAGCAAAGCACCAGCGCCACCTAGTGTTCACCACCAGAACTTTAGCAACACTGTAGTAGCAAAGCACCAGTGCCACCTAGTGTTCACCACCAGAACTTTAGCAACACTGTAGAAGCAAAGCACCAGCGCCACCTAGTGTTCACCACCAGAACTTTAGCAACACTGTAGAAGCAAAGCACCAGCGCCACCTAGTGTTCACCACCAGAACTTTAGCAAAACTGTAGTAGCAAAGCACCAGCGCCACCTAGTGTTCACCACCAGAACTTTAGCAAAACTGTAGAAGCAAAGCACCAGTGCCACCTAGTGTTCACCACCAGAACTTTAGCAAAACTGTAGTAGCAAAGCACCAGTGCCACCTAGTGTTCACCACCAGAACTTTAGCAACATTGTAGAAGCAAAGCACCAGCGCCACCTAGTGTTCACCACCAGAACTTTAGCAAAACTGTAGTAGCAAAGCACCAGCGCCACCTAGTGTTCACCACCAGAACTTTAGCAACACTGTAGAAGCAAAGCACCAGCGCCACCTAGTGTTCACCACCAGAACTTTAGCAAAACTGTAGTAGCAAAGCACCAGCGCCACCTAGTGTTCACCACCAGAACTTTAGCAAAACTGTAGTAGCAAAGCACCAGCGCCACCTAGTGTTCACCACCAGAACTTTAGCAACACTGTAGAAGCAAAGCACCAGCGCCACCTAGTGTTCACCACCAGAACTTTAGCAACACTGTAGAAGCAAAGCACCAGCGCCACCTAGTGTTCACCACCAGAACTTTAGCAAAACTGTAGTAGCAAAGCACCAGCGCCACCTAGTGTTCACCACCAGAACTTTAGCAACACTGTAGAAGCAAAGCACCAGCGCCACCTAGTGTTCACCACCAGAACTTTAGCAAAACTTTAGTAGCAAAGCACCAGCACCACCTAGTGTTCACCACCAGAACTTTAGCAAAACTGTAAAAGCAAAGCACCAGTGCCACCTAGTGTTCACCACCAGAACTTTAGCAAAACTGTAGTAGCAAAGCACCAGCGCCACCTAGTGTTCACCACCAGAACTTTAGCAAAACTGTAGTAGCAAAGCACCAGCGCCACCTAGTGTTCACCACCAGAACTTTAGCAAAACTTTAGTAGCAAAGCACCAGCACCACCTAGTGTTCACCACCAGAACTTTAGCAAAACTTTAGTAGCAAAGCACCAGCGCCACCTAGTGTTCACCACCAGAACTTTAGCAAAACTTTAGTAGCAAAGCACCAGCGCCACCTAGTGTTCACCACCAGAACTTTAGCAACACTGTAGTAGCAAAGCACCAGCGCCACCTAGTGTTCACCACCAGAACTTTAGCAAAACTTTAGTAGCAAAGCACCAGCGCCACCTAGTGTTCACCACCAGAACTTTAGCAAAACTGTAGTAGCAAAGCACCAGTGCCACCTAGTGTTCACCACCAGAACTTTAGTTTTGTAAGTACTTTAGAACCATGATTGGTAAATGTTGGCAAATGCCAGTAGCAAAGATGTCCTCCTTCTCCTTCCAGATAGATCTTCCGCAGCATTAGTTCCAGTCAGTGTTTTCTGGTCAAATATACAGAATCCACATTTGACAACCAGAAGCAAATTAATTTGTGAACCTAGTATGTGATCCAATGCCAACCAGTGGTTTTGCTAATACAATAATTATTCTCAGTATAAGAAGTGACCCAAGACTCCAATTAGCGCTGTAAGCAGGTAGCACTGCATCCAGTTGCATTTTCAGAGACAATGTGGTCTTTGTTTCTTCATGCTGACATGGTTTAATGCTGCTCAATATCTTTTGTGCAAAACAATATACAGCACAATCTCAATTATGTTTACCCTAGAAGTAAATCCTTGCTTCACTCAAGGTGACATATTCCTAAGTAAGATCCGTATTATGCTATTTATTTCGGGATTTTACCCCGCTCTTCTCAACCCCCAAGGGGGGACTCAGAGCGGCTTACAGTATGGCACAATTCGATGCCCACATAATAACAATATAAACCCCAAAACACTTCAACAATTAAAATACATTAAAAATACATTAAAATACAACTACATTAGCACCATACACATTCACTCTGGATTAAAACAATGTTCAGTCCATAAAAACATTGGCCATAATCACCCACTTTCATTAAAAACCAATCTAAAATGCTGCCTTGTGCTGGTGTACGAATGCCTGGTCCCACAGCCAGGATTTTACTTTTTTCCTGAAGGCCAGGAGGGATGTGGTGGATCGTACATCAATAGGAAGCGCATTCCACAGGCGGGAGCCACCACCGAGAAGGCCCTATCCTCGTCCCCACCAGCCTCATCTGAGATGTAGGCGGAGCGAGAGCAGGGCCTCCCCGGATGAACTTAGATTACGAGGTGGGACATAGTGGCTGATGCGTTCGGACAAGTAAGCTGGGCCAGAACCGTATAGAGCTTTAAAGGTCAAAACCAGCACTTTGAATTGAGCCCGGAATTGGACAGGCAGCCAGTGGAGCCGACACAACAGGGTGGTGGTATGCTCCCCTGTATGTAGCTCCCGTTAGCAATCTGGCTGCCGCCCGCTGGACTAATTGCAATTTCCGAACTGTCTTCAAAGGCAGCCCCACGTAGAGTGCGTTGCAGTAATCTATTCGGGATGTGACCAGAGCGTGGGCGACCGTAGCCAGATCAGACTTCCCAAGGTACGGGCGCAGCTGGCGCACGAGTCTTAACTGTGCAAAAGCTCCCCCGGCCACCGCTGAGACCTGGGGTTCCAGGCTCAGCGATGAATCCAGGATCACTCCCAAGCTGCGAACCTGCGTCTTCAGGGGGAGTGTAACCCCATCCAACACAGGCTGTAACCCTATGCCCTGTTTGGCCTTGCGACTGACCAGGAGGACCTCTGTCTTGTCTGGATTTAGTTTCACTTGCTAGCCCTCATCCAGTCCGACACAGCGGCCAGGCATCGGTTCAAGGTCTGGACAGCCTCCTTGGTGACAGGTGGGAAGGAGTGACAGATTTGGACATCATCTGCGTACAGATAACACCTTACTCCGAAACTCCGAATGATCTCTCCCAGCGGTTTCATGTAGATGTTGAATAACATCGGGGACAGAACTATGTTATTGCCCTATTGTTGCATTTTAACTGCCTACAGAACCAGCATTTAAATTCATTACCGTTTAGGTTATTTTGCATAAAAAGTAAACATTCTGAGAATGATCTTTTCCTCGAGTGTTACCTGTTAGCAAGTCAGAGATGAATTGATCCTATTTTGAGAGGAAGTTCAAATATCTTTTCGCCATATCAGAGAAAGTATTAGTTACATCTGGTGGGTATGAGGGAAATCTCCACTACTAGAATATGCTGTAAGTTGCACCACCAGCATTCAATACAAAATCATGACAATGTATTTAGCAGCAAACAACAATTTGTTTTTGCCTTTTGACACTGAATTTCAGCAGCACTCCCTGTGGGAGGGGCATGAAGGATGGCACAAAAGTTTTGAAAAGCAATGCATGTTTAGGAGAATCCTGAACTTGCAACTTCGAAAGAATGAAACCAAGACTACTTTGTTTAAGCCAGTCTTTCTCAACCAGTGTGCCGTGGCATACTAGTGTGCCGTGACGGACCTCCTGCTGTGCCGCGAGAAAAGCTCTCTGCCCCCCTTCCTCCTCCCCTCCTGCCGAACCCCTGCTGCTTGGGGGAGGAGGAAGGGCCGGGCAGTGGCGAAGAAAAAGAAGAAGGGACCGGGGCGCCGCCTCCTTCGGCAGTTTCCCCAGCCAGCCTCCAATCTGCCATGACTCCCACCATGACTCTCACCCCTCGCTCGCTGAAGCCGCGTGGAGGAGAAGCCCCGCCCACTGAAGCCCGTCCACCGCTCATGCTCCTCCTCTGTAGGAGAGCTGAAGCTGGGGGGAGGGGGCGGGGCATGGCACGGCCTGTAGGAGAGCTGCTGGGAGAAGTGAAGCCGGGGGGAGGGGGCGGGGCATGGCGCAGCCTGGCTCTGCCCCTCCCGGCTTTGGCACTCCCAGCAGCTGCTCCAGCCTTGAGGGGACAGTGCCAAGCCAGCATTGTGCTGGCTCTGGCACCGCTGGCTTGGCACTGCCCCTCAAGGCTGGAGCAGCTGCTGGGAGAGGTGAAGCTGGGGGTAGGGGCGGGGCATGGCGCAGCCTGGCTCCGCCCCCTCCCCGGCTTTGGAACTCCCAGCAGCTGCTCCCAGCAGGCCACCATCCCCCAGCCGTTCTTTACTGTGCTAGAGTGTCATTTTGTGTCATTTTGGTTGGTGGTGTGCCCCCGGATTTTTTTAATGTTAAAAGTGTGCCGCGGCTCAAAAAAGGTTGGGAAACACTGGTTTAAGCAACGTTGTTCTTTCACTTGTTCTGTATTCTGTATGGCAGGGGTCGGGAACCTTTTTGACTCAGAGAGCCATGACAGCAAAATATTTGGAAATTTAATTCAGTGAGAGGCATATAATATATTTTAAGACTGAATTCAACTAAATGTGAGCATAAGCAATAGAAAAAACTGGAAATGGTTGGGGAAAACAGACCCTGACATATGGGAGTTGCAGTTGTGTGAATTTATAGTTCACTTGCAATAAAAGAGCAATCTGAGCTCCACCAACCATTAATCTGAACCAAACTTGGCATACACAAATCCCAGGAGCAGCAGAAGATACTGGAGCAGGTTGAGGGAATCAGACCTTGACATATGGGAGTTGCAGTTATGTAGATTTATAGTTCACCAGACATCAAAGAGCATTCTGTGCTCCACAAAATACTGGAGGGGTTTGGGGGAGGATGTAGAACAGATGACATATGGGAGTTGCAGTTGCTTCAATTGCTTCAGCTCTACATCAAAATCACTGGACTCTCTCTCACTGCCTGCACAGCTGACAGGAGAGGCCCCCTTGCTGGCCCCCAGAGGGGTGCAGGCCCAGCCTCCAGGAGAGGGTCACCATCGCACAGTGCGGCCGTGGGCAGGAAGCACCCTGGTGGCAGCCTCTTTCCCCGGGCATTTGCAAACGCACTGGGAAAGAGGGCTCGTGAAGTGCGCATGCGCAGGAATGGGATTGGGCTGGATAGCTCTTCGGTTCCCTCTTCCAACTCTATGATTCCCTCAATACAATCTGGGAACAGCGGGGAATCTTCCTTCCTTGACTGCACTTCCAAATTTCCAAGACGCTGCCTCTTCTCCCAGGATCGTATCCCATGCACAGCTCCTTCCCATCCATCCCACACAAAACATTTCTTTTGCATTTCCTTTGCAAACCCAAGCCCCTCCCATGTGGCTCCCCAAAAATCAAAGGCCCCATGCAATGGGGACGGGAGGAAACCGGGGCCTTTTCCTCTTTCCACCCTCGGGATTATTTCCCCTTCCCTTCTCTCTGCATCGCCCCACTGATCTCCCGCCATTAGCCATGGAAGCCCAGGCAGCAGCAGCCCCAGCCCCACACTGACGTCACGAGTAAGGCAAGGGGAGGAGGGAAAGAGGAGGAGGAAATCTCTTAAAGGGGCAGCACAGCTTGATTCCCTGGCGCTCAGACAAAGAGCAAGGACAACAAAAGGGAAGAGGCCACAAGGCTTGCTCAGGGTGCATTCTACAGTCATGCCTGTCAATACGGGACAGGAGCTGAGAGGGACTCCGGCAGGAGGGGGCGGGGCCTAATGAAGTGGCTCTGTGAGCCAGATGCAATCATCAAAAGAGCCACACCTGGCTCCCGACCCATAGGTTCCCTACCCCTGCTGTAGGGCGACTTTTATTTGCCACTAGTTCTTTTCATGACTTTCAGAAGGCAAAATCTCCCACAGGTGTGCAACATGCTAAGGGACCCAGAGGCACTGAAACGACCCTCACCTTAGTTTATCATGATTCCACATTACAAAAGCCAGCAGCATCAGTACGCAGAGTGCTCTCCTCTTTGGAGAAGGGCTCTTGAGATTCTGGTTCTGAACAAGAAAGAAAAAACACATTCAAAGAAGATAACGTTTTTCTAACATTGCTTTCAATGGTCCAGATTCTATTGTGATTTGTTACTATTGGCCTAAGGTGCTAGCTACCTTGGTCATTCCAAGCCGTTTAGAGCACTGCTTTGTAAACTATAAATCCTGACCTCAAATGGAGGTGGAAATGTGTCGTGAGTAGAAAATGTTTACTAAGCCCTGATTTAGAAGATTCAAATAATTACTGCCCAGAAAATATGTCATCAGTACCAAGAAAGCTTCTAGAATACATCACTAAGCAAACAATCTGTAATCAATGTGTTGTCGAAGGCTTTCATGGCCAGAATTACTGGGTTGCTGTGAGTTTTCCAGGCTGTATGGCCATGTTTCAGAAGCATTCTCTCCTGACATTTGGCACACATCTATGACAGGCATCTTCAGAGGTTGTGAGGTCTGGCGAAACATCAGATGTGGGCGAAATGTCAGGAGAGAATGCTTCTGGAACATGGCCATGCAGCCCGGAAAACTCACAGCAGCGTAATCTGTAATCACTTAGAAACAAATGCCACAGTCACCAAAAGCCGACATGGGTTTCTAAAAACAAGTCATGCCAGATGACCTTTGTAACAACTCTAACTACAGCTAATAATGTACACATCTTCAATTATGTGTAGGCTCAAACTTTGTGAGGATCTGAATTCAAATCTGTGTTTTAAGTGTGGAGAGAATGTGAGGATTCGAACTCAGGGCTGTGACAGGGCAGAATGTCCTACCAATGCCACCACAATATGTAAGGACTCTTAAAATTCACTTCTGCCACCATATAATTTACTGCGCTTGGCTACCCACTAGGAGAGAGTTATTTTCAAGGCTTGTGGGAGAAAGAATCACTAGAAGATATGTTTTTATCAAAGAACTATGAAGTTTATTCAAACAGAGGTTTAAGTGTAGAGGTTTCAGAGTTCAAGAGCTTGGGTGGTCAAAGAGGCCAAGAAGACCTATAACTCCTCCTTAATAGCGGCGGCAAGATCGCGCCCAGCACAGATCTTTAAGATCGTCCGAGACCTAGCTATGCCCAACTCACTGCCGAGAGACAATGAAAATTCAGCTATCTCAGCGGAAGAATTTCAAGTTTTCTTCACTGAGAAAATAATTGCCCTTAGGCGTGATTTACCCTCTATACCTGAGGAGAGGAGCGGGATGGGTAAGGACCCAGCTCCATCGCCTAGCTTGAAACTCGACCAGTTCAAGGCCCTGAATTCAGAGGAGATTAATCAAATCTTGACCGCAGCAAGGGCAACCACTTGCTCTACAGACCCGTGCCCGTCCCATCTGATTAAGTCCTGTGCGGGGAGCCTCCTGGCCACTCTGACAGGGTTGATAAATCACTCATTGGAGCTGGGAGTCTTTCCCGATGCGCTGAAGGAGGCTAGAGTCCGCCCGCTGCTGAAGAAGGCGAATTTGGATCCAGCGGTGCCGGCAAACTACCGTCCGGTCTCAAACCTACCCTTCCTCGGGAAACTGATTGAACGGGCAGTAGCGATCCAATTACAGGAATTCCTGGAAACCTCAGGAAGCCTGGACCCCTGCCAATCGGGTTTCCGCCGGACACGGGACCGAGACCGTCCTGGTGGCCATTACGGACGACATCCGCCGCCAATTGGAGAAGGGAGGTTCGGCTATCCTGGTGCTGCTTGACCTCACCGCGGCGTTCGACACGGTGGACCATGACTTGCTGTTGCGGCGACTATCAGCCATTGGGATTCAAGGCACAGCTTTGGCCTGGTTCGATTCCTTCCTGCGGGGCCGTTCGCAGCGTGTTGAGTGGTGAGGCCAAGCGTCCAAGAAATCCACCCTGGACTGTGGAGTCCCCAAGGCGCCATTTTGTCACCAACGCTTTTTAACATCTACGTCCAACCCTTGGCAAGCATAGCCAGAAGTTTTGGATTGGGGTGCTACCAATATGCAGATGACACCCAGCTTCTGCTGAAGCTTGAGCCAGGTGTAACATCGGTGCCTGAGAACTTCAGACAAGGACTAGAGGCAGTGACCAGATGGCTCCGCTCATACAAACTCAAGATCAATCCATCAAAGACTGAGATTCTATGGCCGGGCGCCCAGAGCCACCCATTCCGCTGCCTCTCTTTGAGGGAGAGCCGCTGATCCCGGCCCGTCGGTGAAGAGTCTCGGTGTGATACTAGACTCGAGACTCTCACTGGAGGCCCAGGTTGCTGCGACAAGTAAGGGAGCTTTTTCCACCTACGCCAGGCACGTCAACTGGCACCTTACCTTCCATCAGATGTGCTGGCTACTGTGGTCCATGCCACAGTGACATCACGGCTGGACTACTGTAATGCCTTGTACGTGGGGTTGCCGCAGTCAACCACTCGTAAAATCCAGCTGGTGCAGAATGCAGCCGCCAGACTCCTCACCGGGACACCACTGAGATGCCATATCGCGCCATCTCTGCAGCGCCTGCACTGGCTGCCAGTCGAGCTCAGAGCCATCCACAAGATCCTGTCGCTTACCTTTAAGGCCCTCCATGGTGCCGGCCCAGCTTATTTAAAAGACCGCTTGTCGAACCAGCTCATTTAAGGTCGCGCTCAGGAAACAGGGACCTTCTCCGCATCCCAGGTGTGAGTGAGGCCCGCCTCGACACCACGAGACGGAGAGCTTTTTCCATCGCGGCCCCTGTCCTTTGGAACTTGATGCCGGCGGATCAGAGAGCTATCCGGGACATGCCCCAGTTCCTGACCGCACTGAAGACCTGGCTCTTCCGAAAGGCTTATGGCTAAGGACACCTCCCAGACTTAGCCTGAGCTACTGGAACTATTTTAATTAATCTTTTTATTCTTTTAGCTTTTAACTATTGAATTCTTTTATGTGTTTTTGTGTGTAAGTCGCCCGGAGCACTGACGTGGAGGGCGACTCATAAATAATAAAATCAATCAATCAATCAATCAAAATATCTACTCAGAGGCACTTTTCTTAAGGTTACAATATACTATCTATGGAGATACAGTCTGCTACTATATCACTGCTAATACTCAGCAATTTGTCAGTCATACTCAGAAATGTTTTCCACTTCATGTGATAAAGATCCAGGCCCTGAGGTGGTCTGCTTGTGGGTCTCCAAGCTTTTGTTGGACTACTGCTCTCTTCATCCCTCTCCATGGGCTAGGTTCTTTACAATGGATGGGAGCGGGACTCTAATAGCATTTGAAAGTCCATAAATGGGGGAGCCAGGTCGAGCTGGAGCAGCCCAACATGGCGCCCGACCTTGGAAATGCTCAGCCAGGCCAGGTGTTCCCATCTGGGGAAGAAGGGAGACCCGAATGCAGTCCACAGCAGAAGTCCCCGCCCCTGGAAGACTCCAAAACTGGAAGCGACCCACAGCGGAAGCTGCAAGGCCCCCAGAAGAAGCGGAAACGACACCGGAAACCCAGAAACGGAAGCCGTTCCTCCAATCCCACCATGGTGCACCAGATAAGGTTGGCCCCTCACCGTGATCGCTGAGCCTGCGAAGCCACCAGGCAACGGGTGACTCTTCCAAAGGAAAGGAGGCCCAGGCCAATTGAACTCAGGACTCATATGACATTCCAGGCCAGAACTTTTTGGAGCTCGTGCTATAGCCAGCTAGAGCCCCGATGGACACGTTTTGGCCTTAATAAGGTCAATAAGGACATTCCCTTGGGAAACCAGGACAGCCCTCTTGGATTGCCACAGAGTAGAATGCAGGCCACTTTACTCACTGGTGGTAGGCTACCGGTGATCCTTTTAGGGCCGCCTAGTCTTCCTCCTTTTGATAGCAAGACGGTGCCCTTATAGGACTGTATTGTTTGTCGTTGTTGTCTAATCTGTGTGTAAATTATTTTATGTCAAGCTTGTGAACCGCTCCGAGCCCTCGGAGAGTGGCGGTGGTAGAAGTTTGAATAAATAATAATAATAATAAAAATGCTCACCTTGCCCTCTAGCACTGGTTCTCAACCTGTGGGTCCCCAGATGTTTTGGCCTTCAACTCCCAGAAATCCTAACAGCTGGTAAATTGGCTGGGGTTTCTAGGAGTTGTAGGCCAAAACGCGTGGGGACCTACAGGTTGCGTACCACTGCTCTATAGCTTTGGTTCTGGCAAGAGTAAACAAAAGCATGTAAGGCAGCAAACTAGATCTAAGTCTATACAAAGCAGAGGGTTTAATAGTTGGCAGATCCTGCAACCGAGACATTTGGTATGTCTTTGTACTACGGCAGGGCTGCCCAACTGGCGTTCCGGGGGCCGTATACGGCCCCCAGCCCCTTCCCTGCGGCCCCCTAAGCTTTTTAACAAAAATAAAAATAAATAAATAAATAAAATAATAATTTTTTTAAAAATTACCCACTTCCGGGTTCCGGAGCAAGTATCGCGAGACTACGGAAGCCACACGGGATTTCGCTCTCAATGCGAGATCACGCCTGCGTTGAGAGCGAAATCCCGTGTGGCTTCCGCAGTCTCACGATACTCCTGTTGCCGAAATCTCGGCTACTTAATCCCTGTTGCTGCCTCGGTCCCACGCAGGATCCTCTTGGCGATTTGGACCTTCTTATGGTTGCTGCCTCGGTCCCTGGTTTCCCCTTAGTAAAAGATTATATTTGATTGTATGGATGGCGACTCTGCATTTCCCTTAGTAAAAAGTGGTCCGGCTACTCCTGGATCCCTGATTGTATGGATGCGTTTGGGAAGGTAGGCTAACCTTTATGTTATTATGTAAGTTGTGTATGGATGCCCCTTATGAATTCCCTCCCTGCATTTCCCCTTAGTAAAAGATTATATTTGATTGTATGGATGCCCCATATGAATTCCCTCCCTGCATTTCCCCTAGTAAAAGATTATATTTGATTGTATGGATGCCCCATATGAAGTCCCTCCCTGCATTTCCCCTAGTAAAAGATTATATTTGATTGTATGGATGCCTCTTATGAATTGTAAAAGTAAATTGGAGCCGAATTCCCTCCTGGGAGGGGCGGGGCGAGGCCGTATGGATGCAGACCCTTGGGCCCCCCAGGTCATCAGGCCCCTGGGCCGGTAGAAGTTGGACAGCCCTGTACTACGGGAAGCAAACTACTTCAATATGCAGTTTTCACCACAAACACACCTACCTCCTCTGCCAATTCATCCAGCTGCCTCTTCAGGGAGCCATTCTCTCTGTTCAGGCGGTCGTTCTCCAACAAGGCTACATTCAGCCTAGCCTCCAAGGTCAACAGGTATTCCTTTTTTTTCCTGCGTGACTGACATGCCGACTCTCGATTTTTTATCATACGTTGCTGTTTTTTCAGGACATTTATCTATGGATGAAGTCAGGAAAAGTTTTTTTTTTTAAAAAGGAAGGAGGGCTGTGTTGCAAAAAATAAATGATCTTTAACAGCGCAAAGACTTTCACGATTTTTCATTTTGTTTTAATCAGTGGCTACTATTTTAACATCATTTGATATACATACATACATATACAGAAAACATACTCCAGAGAAGGAACATCCAATTTAAACGCAGAGTTGTACGTAACAGTGCTATTAATTTGTAATTCACTACCCATGTACTTCTGGAATGTTGCAACCATTTACAGTGCTTTTCCAGTCTTGGCTAAAGTAGAAATTAGATCACCTATACTAGGGCTGCCCAGGAAGTCGATTGCGGGACCGAAGGAGGTCGATCGCAGCCGGATGGGGTGCTTCTCAGAGGGGGCGGAGCCAGGCCGTACCAAGCCCCGCCCCCTCCCCGGCTTCGGCACTCCCAGCAGTGGCTTCAGCCTTGAGGAGGGCAGGGCCAAGCCAGCCTTGTGCAAGCTATGCCACCACTGGCTTGGCGCTGCCACCGTCAAGCCTGGAGAAGCTGCTGGGAGCTAGAGAGGAGGGGCGGGGCTTGGCACGGCCTGGCTCCGCCCCCCTCTGGCTTCCGCTCTACCAGCAGCTTCTCCAAGCTTGAGGATGGAAGGCCAAGGCAGTGGTGGCATAGCTAGCACAAGGCTGGCTTGGCACTGCCATCGTCAAGCCTGGAGAAGCTGCTGGGAGCTCCAAAGCCAGAGGGAGGGGCGGGCCTTGGTGCAGCCTGGCTCCGCCCCTCTGGCTTCTGCTCTACCAGCAGCTTCTCCAAGCTTGAGGATGGAAGGCCAAGGCAGTGGTGGCATAGCTAGCACAAGGCTGGCTTGGCACTGCCATCGTCAAGCCTGGAGAAGCTGCTGGGAGCTCCAAAGCCAGAGGGGAGGGGGCGGGCCTTGGCGTGGCCTGGCTCCGCCCCCTCTGGCTTCTTCTCTACCAGCAGCTTCTCCAATCTTGAGGATGGCAATGCCAAGGCAGTGGTGGCATAGCTAGCACAAGGCTGGCTTGGCACTGCCATCGTCAAGCCTGGAGAAGCTGCTGGGAGCTCCAAAGCCAGAGGGGAGGGGGCGGGGCTTGCTGCGGCCTGGCTCCGCCCCCTCTGGCTTCTGCTCTACCAGCAGCTTCTCCAAGCTTGAGGATGGAAGGCCAAGGCAGTGGTGGCATAGCTTGCACAAGGCTGGCTTGGCACTGCCATCCTCAAGCCTGGAGAAGCTGCTGGGAGCTCCAAAGCCAGAGGGGAGGGGGCGGGCCTTGGTGCAGCCTGGCTCCGCCCCCCTCTGGCTTCCGCTCTACCAGCAGCTTCTCCAAGCTTGAGGATGGAAGGCCAAGGCAGTGGTGGCATAGCTAGCACAAGGCTGGCTTGGCATTGCCATCCTCAAGCCTGGAGAAGCTGCTGGGAGCTCCAAAGCCAGAGGGGAGGGGCGGGCCTTGGTGCAGCCTGGCTCCGCCCCTCTGGCTTCCGCTCTACGGAGAAGCTGCTGGGAGCTCCAAAGCCAGAGGGGGAGGGGCGGGCCTTGGTGCAGCCTGGCTCCGCCCCCCTCTGGCTTCCGCTCTACCAGCAGCTTCTCCAAGCTTGAGGATGGAAGGCCAAGGCAGTGGTGGCATAGCTAGCACAAGGCTGGCTTGGCACTGCCATCCTCAAGCCTGGAGAAGCTGCTGGGAGCTCCAAAGCCAGAGGGGAGGGGGCGGGCCTTGGTGCAGCCTGGCTCCGCCCACCTCTGGCTTCCGCTCTACCAGCAGCTTCTCCAGGCTTGACGATGGCAGTGTCAGGCCAGTGGTGGCATAGCTTGCACAAGGCTGGTACAAGCGTTTTTCCACCTGCGCCAAGTAAGGCGGCTGGCGCCCTACCTTTCCGGTGACGACCAAGCCGCGGTAATCCAGGCCATGGTCATCTTGAGACTGGACTACTGTAAGGCCCTTTACATTGGCATTCCTTTGTTGGTAATTCGGAAACTGAAGATGGTGCAAAACGCTGCGGCTCGACTGCTGGCTGGAGTGACACTATCGTGCCACATCACACCAGTCCTACAGCGCTTGCACTGGCTTCCCATCGAGTACCGGATTGCCTTCAAAGTGGTGGTGTTAACCTTTAAGGCCTTGCATGGCCTGGGGCCAGTGTATCTGAAGGACCGCCTCTCCCTGCACATTCCCCAGAGACCACTACGGTCCATGGACCAAAACCTATTGGAGGTTCCATCACTCAAGATTTGCCGATTGTCATCGACTCGGCAGCGCACCTTTTCTGTAGTAGCGCCTACCCTGTGGAACGCCCTCCCGGCAGAGACACGAGCAATAACGGAGTGACAGGCCTTCAGGAGGGCCCGTAAGACCACCCTCTTCCGCCAGGCGTTTAATCTCTAAGGTTGTGCTGTCCATTCTGGTCCTAATCTGTTTTTATTCTGTTTTTAACTACGTTGTGTTGTGTATTCATTGTTGTGAACCACCCTGAGCCTTTTTGGGAAGGGTGGTATATAAATCGAAATAATAAATAAATATAGAAGTTGTGTTTTATTCCTGTATTATGGATTTGTATCTGCTGTATTTTTACTTTTTATTTTAATATAAAGCCTAGAAGCTTTTATAATGGACTTTGGTCTGCTTTCCTACTTTTTGTAAGTACTCATTCTGCCCTGTTTGCTCTTCGCTCTGCTGCCTTTCTCTACATTCAGCTCTGTTATTCAACTGCTTAGGGAAACAGTGAGCTGGGCTGACAGTCGGGTGCTCACGCTCACGCTGACCCGGGGCTTTGAACTGGCAACCTTTTGGTTGGTAGAGCTTATTGTTTTTTGGTTACTTACTAACTGTGCTAAAGGTTCGCTTTAAGATTAATTTGGTTTTAAAATGTTTGACCACACAAACCATAATCCTAAATTGAGACATGCAAATGTGAGTAGATCAATAGGTGCCGCTTCTGCAGGAAGGTAATGGCACTCCATGCAGTCATGCTGGCCACATGACCTTGGAGGTGTCTACGGACAACGCCAGTTCTTCAGCTTAGAAATAGAGATGAGAACCAGAGTCGGACACAACTAGACTTAATGTCAGGGGAAACCTTTACCTTTACTATACATTATCTTACAACTGGCAATTTCCTATTTCCATTTCTTGCTGTAGCATAGCAATCCCATGGAAATAAGCTTATCTTACTTAACAGAAATGTTAAAGTTATATAATAAGTTTTAAAGCAGCCACCACATCACTCTCGTGCAGAAGTTCTCAACCTTCCTAATGCCACAACCCCTTAATACAGGTATTTATTTATTTACTTACTTATTTATTTATTTATTTACAGCAGGGCTGCCCAGGAAGTAGATTGCGATCGACCAGTCGATTGCGAGACCGAAAGAGGTTGATCGCAGCCGGATGGGGTGCTTCTCAGAGGGGGGCAGAGCCAGGCCGCACCAAGCCCGCCCCTCCCCCGGCTTCGGCACTCCCAGAAGCTGCTCCAGCCATGAGGAGGGCAGGGCCACGCCAGCCTTGTGCTAGCTATGCCACCACTGGCTTGGCCCTGCCCTCCTCAAGGCTGGAGCAGCTGCTGGGAGTGCCGAAGCCAGAAGGGGGCGGCGCCAGGCCGTGCCAAGCCCCGCCCCCTCTTCCAGCTTCTGCACTCCCAGCAGCTTCTCCAGCCTTGAGGAGGGCAGGGCCAAGCCAGCCTTGTGCTAGCTATGCCACCACTGGCTTGGCCGTGCCCTCCTCAAGGCTGGAGCAGCTGCTGCTAGAGCTGAAGCCAGAGGGGGCGGAGCCAGGCCACACCAAGCCCCGCCCCCTCCCCAGCTTCAGCACTCCCAGCAGCTGCTCCAGCCTTGAGGAGGGCAGGGCCAAGCCAGCCTTGTGCTAGCTATGCCACCACTGGCTTGCCGTGCCCTCCTCAAGGCTGGAGCAGCTGCTGCTAGAGCTGAAGCCAGAGGGGGTGGAGCCAGGCCACACCAAGCCACGCCCCCTCCCCCAGCTTCAGCACTCCCAGCAGCTGCTCCAGCCTTGAGGAGGGCAGGGCCAAGCCAGCCTTGTGCTAGCTATGCCACCACTGGCTTGGCCCTGCCCTCCTCAAGGCTGGAGCAGCAGCTGCTAGAGCTGAAGCCAGAGGGGGCGGAGCCAGGCCGTGTCAAGCCCCGCCACCTCCCCCAGCTTCAGCACTCCCAGCAGCTTCTCCAGCCTTCAGGAGGGCAGGGCCAAGCCAGCCTTGTGCTAGCTATGCCACCACTGGCTTGCCGTGCCCTCCTCAAGGCTGGAGCAGCTGCTGCTAGAGCTGAAGCCAGAGGGGGCGGAGCCAGGCCACACCAAGCCCCTCCCCTCCCCTGCTCCGCCCTGCTTCTCACTCATCCAGGAGCAAACGTGGACGGTGCGCAGCGCGGGAGGCGCGTGCACGGAAGGTAGATCTTTCTGACTTTTTATATAAGTAGCTCGCATGCTGAAAAAGTGTGGGCACCCCTGTTCTAGAAGCATTCTCTCCTGACGTTTCGCCTGCATCTATGGCAAGCATCCTCAGAAATTGTGTGCGTGTGCGGCTCTTGCCCCAAAACTAACGCGGAGGGAAGGCATCCGCCTCTAACCTGGGTTAAATCTGGGTCAGAACTGGTGCGAGAGCCGCACACGGAAGGGAAGGCCAGCTAAGGGAAACCTCCCACGCTGGCCATCCGGAGCGTCTCCATGCCGGAGACATGAGGAAGAGGCGGAGAGCCTGGGGCCGCTGCTCCAAAGGGATGTCAGGCACGCCAAAGCTGCCACGATGGGATGGCGGCAGCAGCACCCCTTCTTCTTGGCTCTGACCCCGACGCCCTTCTCCCCGGGCCGGATTCGGCCCGTGAGCCGTAGGTTGCCCACCCGTGTTAGAAGGAACTTACATTCATGCCAATATTTTCAAAAGTAGGATGAAGAGCGGTCTTTGCCTCTGCTGTGCTTGCTCTGCCAAGACATTTCGCAGTAATTTGTGGCAATATATTGACAGTATGGCCTGGCAGGGATGCCAGTTCACCAGTGATGGCAATGGTTGGGCTGGTGGGAGGGAGGATTCCAGGAGTCTGAAGATGGGCCACGGCAGAATGAGAAAGCACCACTGGTTGGCCTAGGACATAAACGAAGAGCGTTGTAATTTCAATATAGGACTTATGGGATGGATTGGGTTTCTGAAGAAAGGTATGAAAGAAAGAGTTACTCTCCCCTAACTTGATAAATCTGAGAAGAACATTTCACAGCTTGAAAACCAGGTATGTAAGGGACAACCTCCATTCAGCCAGACCCTGCTTCTCATTTGAGTAGAACTCCCTATGCTACGCTTCAGGCTACATTTGAAACTTCCTTCAGTTTCAGGAAGTGCCATTCAAGAAGATAAAATGTACCTGTCAGATCTGAACAAGGGTTTTATATTGAGTTCAGTACACTATTTTGATAGTGTCTCATCACAGAAATATACACAAAACACTGGGAAGGCTGCTAGCAGAACAAGCAACACTTGTTGCTGTGTTGTATTGAGGGCAGAGACTGCCTGTGTAAACCGTCCCGAGTCG
Organism: Anolis apletophallus; assembly: GCA_030556195.1. NCBI lineage: Eukaryota > Metazoa > Chordata > Lepidosauria > Squamata > Anolidae > Anolis > Anolis apletophallus. The sequence continues at coordinate 161,879,684 of JARBWK010000005.1, read as the reverse complement.
CCTTCGGGCTGAGAGGGGCGGTATAGAAAAGTGACAAATAAATAAATAAATAAATAAACAACAAAACAAAAGGTCTATCTATTATATAAAAGAGGACCCGTCATCGAACGACTGACAGAGACAGAGAAACCTTCCAAGGCAGAGACACCAAACTTGCCAACAAAAATAGGCCTCAGGCAAGGAAGGTTTTTAGCAAAGACACCCCCCCAAACCTAGAAGGCCCCCAAAACAACGATTTAAAAAAACTACATTTCCCAGCATCCTCTGCAGCTGCCAGCAAAACCCATTGGCCAACATCGGCTCACACAAAATGCAGGGAGGTTGAGTTACCAAGGCTAGAATAGAATGCTGAGTGATTTGAGTTTAGTCAGTTGGTGTTTGAGGGTTAAACTGTCAAGGCCAAGATCTAGGAGGGAGACAAACAGGGCACCAGGGACACAGGCACCACTGACAAACACATACCCCCAGAATAACACAAACTTGCAAAACCCACAAAAAAATCCTGCAACATAAAAACCCACCCCAAGCAAAATACACAACAAACACCACTGGCAAAAGCAACACCCCCTCCACATCACAACCAGCACACAGCCAGACTAAGACAACTATGTCACCACAACACACACAAAATACACCCCACAAATACCTGACAACTTCCCCAACACAAAACCCAGGACTGCACTCACTACTCACCACCACACACACCTCCAAATACACACGTCCCAGGCACAATACTCCAGCAATTCCTACCCACACAACACAACACAACTTCCTATCACAACCCACCCCCCCAACCTTGCGGGACCCCGCACACACAACACCTACCACCACCACAAACAAAAACCAACTCCACCTATACACCAACCACAACACAACACAACACTGCACTGATACTCTACAAACACACACAAACACCCAAAACACCCCACCCATACAAGCATTCCACAACATACTACCACCCACAATGCCACCACACACCCACTAACTCACCAAAAAAGTAATACCTACACACAACACAATACGCACATAACACAACCTTGCGTCTACTGCTCAACCCATTTGTATGCCATTCCTTCCTTCCACACAGGCATAAGCTGACCCAAAAGACAAGCCATGCCTCCTAACAAGAACTGCATAGGACACCTCAATAGCAACGCTACAGACATCACACAAAAAAGGGCAGAACAAACGCCAGAACAGAAAGACACTGCACTACACTAGCTTTTGCCATCACCATAAACAAGGCTCAAGGACAAACACTACAAATCTGTGGCATAGACCTTGACACAGAATGCTTCTCCCACGGACAACTCTACGTAGCGTGCTCCAGAGTTGGGAAACCACAGAACCTCTACATCAACACAGCAGACGCAAAGACACAAAACATTGTATATCCACAAGCTCTGCAAAACGCCAGCAACACCACACACCGACAACTCCACAGGACTTCAACATCCCACCCACCAGAACAACCCACAATGACACAGCCATGACCCCACCAAGACCATAAGTAACATCAATTCCAACCCTTACATACTCAGACTTTCTCGCATCTCCTAAATAGGGCACAGCAATGCGTGCCGGGTACAGCTAGTAATAATGTAAATAATAAATGTAATAATAGAGACACTCAATAGGGGTCACAAAAGCTTTATTTACAATAATAAGAAATAACTGCATTTCTTAATTGTAAAGAACTGGTTTGAGCTACTCTAACACTCATCTCTTCTAAGATGAGTGTTAATAGCTACTGGTCGCCCAGACGTTGAATTTTCCCAGCCTAGGGCTCGAGCCAAAGGAGAAAAAAAACCTAACTCTTAAGCTATCATCTAGCTTGACCATTCTATAAAACGACCCATCCCCTTAGCCATTCTTCAGCATCCCACTGTCAAGAGGAGGGAAGAGAACATAAGTTTCCCTGGAAAATGAATAAAATTATTAAGCAGATTCTGTTAAAGTAATATATAGCTCCTGAAGGAAAACATGTATGTATTTAGGGAAAAACATGTGGTGCCGCTGCCGCCATCCCATTGCGGGCTCCGTGGGGCCTGTGTTGGCAGACAGGCCGGAGGAGCGGCGGCTTTGGAGTGCTTGCCATCCCGGGAGGCGATCTGGGCCTGCAGCGGGAGCATTCGGCAACCTACGGCGGCTGATCGCCCTTGCGACCAGGAAGACTTGTTCGTCTTCCGGGTCGCCAGGACGATCAGCCGCCTCAGATCACCGACTGCTCCCCCTGCTGGCCCGGATTGCCTTCAGGGATGGCAGGCACTCCATAGCAGGGCGATCAGCTGTGGAACGGCTGGGGGCAAGAGCGGGTGTAGGCCTGCAGCCTCCGATCGCCTGCTGCTCTGCTCTCCTCTGCTGCAGCGGCGGCTGGGTCCGCTTTGCCATCCTTTGGGCTGGATCCATTGGGCCATTCCATCTCTTGAGGATGTCAGCCTTCATCTTGGTTTGCACCTTGTCTTCTTGAATTTTATTTTATTTTAGTGGTTTTTCTTATTATTTCATAATATTTTTAATAATAATAATAATAATAATAATATAACATAATAAATAATATAATATAATATGTTATATATATTATATTATAATTTCAATATATTATAATGTCTATATATATACTATAATATAATAATTATGATATTAATTCTAATAATATAGGAATTTTTCTTAATATGTTAATATTAATTATGTGTAATATATAGTAAATATAATAAATAAATTATGTAGATTAGAATGTAGTTCAGCCTTTAGGTGCGGCCCTCCATAATATTTTTTGGCTCTCGTGTGGCCCCTTGGAAAAAATAATTGCCCACCCCTGGTCTACACTGACCACATCGTGCAGTTTCAAAGTGCATTACATGGCAGTGTAGATGAGGCCGTCGTTAAAAGTGATTTTTAAATCCTGAACCACTAAGGGGAAAAGGGCAGTCCGCATGATAGCTGAAGAAAATTCTCACTTGCTCCTCTCACTTTGCAGCTCATGTTTTCCTCACCCACCTTGCCGTGCCTCCACATACCTTTAGGAGGTGCTGGCTGGATAGCAACAACTGGTTGCTGCTTTGGCAGTGTCACAAGCGTTGGAAAAGCTGGAATGACAATAGCTTTAGCCTGGACGCTGAGGGGACTCTGAGACCTCCGAAAGGCAGGCAAAAGAGGCTTGGGCTGAATCCAGGGTTTGGAAACTCTTGGGTGACATCGATTTGGAGCTGCTGATGATCTATTAGCTGGAGAGAAGAATAGAAGTTAATTAAAACAGGAAAAAAAATAAAGCTTAAAACCAATTGTCAGTCTCAACTAAAGCAACCATAGTGACTCAACAGCAGAAAGATAAGGTTTTCCCCTCTCCCGAATTAGCTTAACCCAGGAGAAAGAGATTACAGCTTTTAGCCTCCATGTGGCTGATCTAAGGTCACCCCAACCTGAGTGGGCAGTGTATACATGTCTTGAGACACATAAAATGTACTGTTTTTGATACTCTGCTCTAAATCAAGGGGCTGTATCCAGGGGCGGTCTCAGCTCTCCTGGGGGGGTAGGCGAGCCTTATTTCTGCGCCCCCCCCATGGCTGCTGGGGACGCAGCCCGGCGTCACCGCGCATGCGCACACGCACGCCTGCGCATGCGCGGTGACGTCACGCACACCTGAGCATGCGTGGTGACGTCACGCGCAGTTGCACGAGAGCGTCACGCACGCCTGCGCATGCGCCGTGACGCGTCGCGCGGCTGCATCACCGCATGCGCCGCCTGCGCCGCCCGGCTGCATCACCGGCTGCGCTGCCCGGCGGGAGCACTGGCTCCCGGGCAGGAGGCGCGGCGAAGGGGCGGCCTGCGTGGCGGCGCCCCTCGCAGGCGGCGACGCCCCTCCCAGGACCCGCCGCCCTACGTGGCCGCTTACATGGCGGAATGCCAAAGGCCGGCACTGGCTGTATCCCCCCCCTATTTTGCATATAAAAGAAATATTTACCAAACTTATGAGCTACAGACAGAAGATGGCCAGAACCAGAGTATCCCTCATACCTGAGCACTGCTTGCTTTTAGGCAGGGGCTTCTTCTCTTTCTGTTCCGCATACAAACAGGGATTTGGGAAGTCCTTTCCATACAAAGATACAGGAGATGATTGAGAACTTGAACCCAAGTCTACATCTTCCTGGGAAAATTTGAACAAATTTCACAAAATTAGATCCTGTGACAAACAGTGAGTAAAAGCAGGCCTGGATTAACACTTTTTTGCGCCCTAGGCCACACTTTAAAATTACGCCCCCTTTAAGCCAATCTCCCGCCACCTCCAAGGTCCCCATTCCCACTGGCTGGAAAACTCCACTGTGCTCTAAAGGTCTCGTCGGGAGGCTTGGGGAGAGCGCAGCTGGTGCAAACTCATTTCAAAGGCGCGCGCGAGAGAGAGAGGGACGGAGGGGACAGAGCAGAGACTTTGCCGGGAGAAGGAGCGAGGAGCGGCATGAGAAAGGGGGAAGGAGGGGCGCGGACCAGGGGGTTTTTTTGGTCCGTAATCTGCGCCCCCTCCCCCTCGGCTTGCGCCCCTAGGCCATGGCCTCGTTGGCCTTATGGGTAATCTGGGCATGAGTAAAAGATAATCACATCGTAGCCAAAAGTCTTTCAAAATCTAAAATTCTAACCACTTTTATTGCTTCTAATGTATAATTCTGGTTACATCTCAATTTTTGTTCTGAAAAGGAAAGCTCTTGCAGGTAAATCTAAATTTATTTTATGTATTTATTTATTTATTCAGTTTTATATTCCGCTCCTCCCTGCAGGCTCGGGGCGGATCACAGACATTCAATAAAAACACAGAATGTGACAATGATATACAAATTCCTAAAACTCATGGACATAGGCATGAGCAAGCCTTTGCATTTTAGATTTGGCTAAAAAAAATTAGCTAAAAGCAAGCCTAAAAAGAGCGGTCTTGCACGCCCTCCGAAAAGGGACAAGCTCTGACATCGCACGAGTATGGTCCGGAAGTGAGTTCCAAAGCACAGGAGCCGCAACAGAGAAGGCTCGCTGTCTCGTAGTGGACAGATGGCAGGAGCGGATCGATGGAATGACCAGCAAATTGCGCTCTTCCGAGCGTAGTGATCTCGAGGGAACGTACGGGGTAAGGTGGTCCCTCAGGTACTCAGGCCCTAGACCGTGTAAGGCCTTAAAGGTAAGAACCAGCACCTTGAAGGCAATTCAGTACTCAATGGGAAGCCAGTACAGTTGCCGCAGAATGGGAGTGATGTGCTCCCTCACTGGTGCTCCCACCAGCAAGCGAGCCGCGGCGTTCTGCACCAGCTTGAGTTTCCGGATTGTCGACAAGGGAAGGCCGACGTAGAGGGCGTTACAGTAGTCCAGCCTCGAAATGACCATCGCTTGGATCACCGTGGCCAGGTCGTCCCTGGACAGGTAGGGTGCCAGTCGCCTAGCCTGTCGCAGATGGAAGAACGATGTTTTGCTAACCATGGAGACCTGAGTCTCCATGGATAGCAAAGGTCCAATGGACCCCAAGCTCTTTACAAGGGATGACGGGCTAAGTTGCTTGCCAACCAGGGTAGGCAACCGGCACTCATCCAGCCCAGGGCGACCGGGCCGCAATATCTCCGTCTTCGACGGATTCACCTTCAGCCGGCTGGCACGCAGGCAGCCAGTCACGGCTTCGAGGCATAGATGGAAACAATCGGGTACGGTGTCCGGCCTGCCGTCCATTCTCAGCAGAAGCTGGGTGTCATCCGCGTACTGATAATACTCCAGACCAAAGTCGCGAACCAGCTGGGCCAGGGGGCGCATATAAATGTTGAATAATAAGGTCAATTTGTATGGTCTGTCTCAATCGTGCCTCTGGATCTTAAAAGATTGGCTACGAATGGACTAGCCCAAAGTGTGAACCTGCTCACAGGGACATGCTGAACTGGAGAATCCACAGACAAAGGAGATGGAACTGAATCTGTTGACGTGGCTGGAGAGAGAGGCTCCACCTTATAGTCCGCAACTGCAAAAGAAAAACAGGATACTCTCAAGATGCATATTAATGAAATACTTTGTCCAAGCTTGCTTTCAAGTAAAACATCTTTGCTATATACTGGGCACTGAAATATGTATCTCTATCTCTCTATATAATAAAGCGAAATGTTTGTATGTATGTATGTATGTATGTATGTGCCAGTGTTCTGATTGGCTGCCACTTCCACAGGCCACAGCAACCAGCGCGGGTGATGGACCTGCACCAAACTTGGTACACATAACCCCCCTGACCCCCTTTATGTCCTGGTGCGGTTTGGGGGAGGTGGACCACAAATTATGGGATTTGTAGTACTTTCAAACACTTTGGTTCCCACAGACCACTGTGGCCACCAAAAAGGACCAATACAGACCACACTTGGCACACACAGCCCCCATGACCCACTCTACGTCCTGGTGCAGTTTGGAGGAGGGCAGACCATGGATGATGGGACTTGCAGTACCTTCACTCACTTCCAGATAACAATGCAACCCTCATCCATTCACCAATAGAGACCACACTTGCCACACAGAGCCCCCAAGACCCAATCTACATCCTACTGCAATTTGGAGGAGGGTGGACCACAGATGATGGGACTTGCAGTACCTTCAGTAATTTCATGATACCACTGCAACTCCCAATGATGATGGATCAAGACCAAACTTGGCACACAGAGCCCCCATGACCCATTCTACATCCTGCTGCAGTTTGGAGGAGGGCAGACCATGGATGATGAGACTTGCAGTACCTTCAGTAATTTCATGATACCACTGCAATTCCCAATGATGATGGATCAAGGCCAAACTTGGCAGACAGAGCCCCCATGACCCACTCTACGTCCTGCTGCAGTTTGGAGGAGGGCAGACCATGGATGATGGGACTTGCAGTACCTTCAGTAATTTCATGATACCACTGCAACTCCCAATGATGATGGATCAAGACCAAACTTGGCACACAGAGCCCCCATGACCCACTCTACATCCTGCTGCAGTTTGGAGGAGGGCAGACCATGTGTGATGGGACTCGCTGTGCCTTCACTAACTTCCTGACACCACTGTGAGCCAAATAAATAACTGCTAAAGACCAACTACTACGTTTCTCAAAAAACCCGGGCACCGCCAGGTCCCCAAGCTAGTTGTAAATAAACTAGAAGAGGATGACCCCTCTTCTTTACCTCAGGATAAAGGTCTTATTATTTATTTCTAACCACGAGAACAGTTTTATTGGGTGTGCCAAATGTTCTTTCACATTGGAAGTCCTTTTGTGACATTTATTCTAAATTTATGTTTTCCAGACATTATTGTATTTATTGCTACAGGATTTTGACATTATTTTATTCGAAGATAACGCACAGCTCTGCTCAGCTTTGATGCTGGTTCTAGCTGCTGACAGTCAAAAGTCTTGCTTGACTTTTCCTGTATATCAGGGTCGGGAACCTATGGGTCGGGAGCCAGGTGTGGCTCTTTCGATGATTGCATCTGGCTCGCAGGGCCACTTCATTAGGCCCCGCCCCCTCCTGCCGGAGTCCCTCTCAGCTCCTGTCCCGTATTGACAGGCATGACTGTAGAATGCACCCTGAGCAAGCCTTGTGGCCTCTTCCCCTTTTGTTGTCCTTGCTCTTTGTCTGAGCACCAGGGAATCAAGCTGTGCTGCCCCTTTAAGAGATTTCCTCCTCCTCTTTCCCTCCTCCCCTTGCCTCGCTCGTGATGTCAGTGCGGGCCTGGGTCTGTTGCTGCTGCTGCTGCCTGGGCTTCCGTGGCTAGTGGCGGGAGATCAGTGGGGCGATGCAGAGAGAGGGCAAGGGGAAATAATCTCGAGGGTGGAAAGAGGGAAAAGCCCCAGTTTCCTCCAGTCCCTATTGCATGTGGCCTTTGATTTTTGGGGAGCCACGTGGGAGGGTCTTAGGTTTGCACAGGAAATGCAAAAGAAATGTTTTGTGTGGGATGGATGGGAAGGAGCTGTGCATGGGATACGATCCTGGGAGAAGAGGCAGCGTCTTGGAAATTGGGAAGTGCAGTCAAGGAAGGACGATTCCCCGCTGTTCCCAGATTGTATTGAGGGAATCATAGAGTTGGAAGAGGGAACTGAAGAGCTATCCAGCCCAATCCCATTCCTGCGCATGCGCACTTCACAAGCCCTCTTTCCCAGTGCGTTTGCAAATGCCCGGGGAAAGAGGCTGCCACGGGGTGCTTCCTGCCCACAGCCGCACTGTGCGATGGTGACCCTCTCCTGGAGGCTGGGCCTGCACCCCTCTGGGGGCCAGCAAGGGGGCTCCTCCTATCAGCTGTGCAGGCAGTGAGAGAGAGTCCAGTGATTTTGATGTAGAGCTGAAGCAATTGAAGTACAGTAAATCCCATCATCTGTTCTACATCCTCCCCCCAAACCCCTCCAGTATTTTGTGGAGCACAGAATGCTCTTTGATGTCTGGTGAACTATAAATCCACACAACTGCAACTGCCATATGTCAAGGTCTGTTATCCCCAACCCTTTCCAGTATTTTCTGTTGCTCCTGGGACTTGTGTATGCCAAGTTTGGTTCAATTCAATTGCTGGTGGAGCTCACAATGCTCTTTGATGGCTGGTGAACTATAAATCCACACAACTGCAACTCCCATATGTCAAGGTCTCTTTTCCTCAACCCTTTCCAGTATCTTCTGCTGCTCCTGGGATTTGTCTATTATATGGCTCTCACTGAAATAAATTTCCAAATATGTTGCTTTCATGACTCTCCGAGTCAAAAAGGTTCCCGGCCCCTGCTGTATATGTATATGCCTGAAAGGAATATTTTTCAGTGGGAGATGTAGTCTTACAAATGTTACCATGATAAGCAATTGATCTGAAATTACCTGTTGGAGTCTGCTTTGAAGTATCCATTGGATCTGAATCCCAAGACATCAGATCTAAATCAAAGTCAAGGTCACAAAAGCTGTTTTCCTACAAATTACAGAAACAAAGTTAGAGAGTGAAAAGCACCTTAAAAAACACAGAAGAGCACTAAGTGCAAAAAGTAATTTATTTGCTTTACCTATCAACCATCTTGCGCGTTCAGGTTCAAAGAAATCCGTTCTTTGAAAAGACTCTGGCAACAATGAGCGTTCCCAGTTCCAAGACCCCTTCACATGCCCTCACATTTTCCCTTACTCTCCTCCAGGCTCCAAACAATTCAAACAAAATGAACTGCAGTACAGGCCTGATACATTAGGGCACATGCCAAGCCTCTTCAGATGTCTACTTACAACTAGAAAAATACACTGCCTACTCGAATCTATAATTTTTGGTTGTAACACCTATTTTTTGATTAGTAGTTCATTACTAAAAGCTAATTTGAAACTTTTGGTTGTTAAGTTTATTTAATTACTTGTTGAAGATAATTAAAACTGTCTAGAGTTCACTAAATAGATGCTGGATATCAACCTTATATGGTTTGGGGCCAGTGTACCAGCTTACCCCATACGTGCCCAGAAGATCACTGCGTTCAGAGGGGCTCAACTTACTGGTGGTGCCTGGTATCAAGACCTACAGGCTATTGAGTACGCGGCAGAGGGTGTTCACAGTGGCCGCGTCGAGCCTCTGGAACTCGCTACCTGAGGAGACGCGAGCCCTATGGGGATTGATGGCATTTCGCAAGTCCGTAAAGACTTGGTTGTTTAGGCAGGCATTCGGCTCTGCCTGAGGCCTGCTATAACCTGCCATCCTGCCGCGTCTTGCCGCCTGCATTATTGTCGTTCTGCTGGGATTTTATTGTTGGGAACGGGGTTTAATTGGTTTGATAATGCTGTTTTTATGTGTTTTTATCTGGTTTTATTGCTGTAAACCGCTCTGGGCTCCAGAGAGAGCAGTCTACTAAATTGAATAAATAAATAAATAAATAGACTGTTGAACAAACACTGAAATCATCTGAAAACCATTGTAGACACAGCCATGGTTTGAATAGCCTGGTCATTTCAAAGATTCAGATACCAACAAACATAGCTAGAATACCTAAAACAACTAGACCAGGGGTGGGCAATTATTTTTTCCAAGGGGCCACACGAGAGCCAAAAAATATTATGGAGGGCCGCACCTAAAGACTGAACTACATTCTAATCCACATAATTCATTTATTTATTTATTTACTATATGTACTATATGTTACACACCATTAATATTAACATATTAATATATCAAGAAATATTCATATATTATCAGTATTAATATCATAATTATTATATTATATATATATAGACATTATAATATATTGAAATTATAATCTATATATATAAAGGAAGAGTCGTCATCAAACGACCGTCCTAGGCAGAGAAACCTTACAAGGCAGAGACACCAAATTTGGCAACAAAAATAGGCCTCAGGGACAGAAGGTTTTTAGCAAAAAACTTTCCCAAACCCTAGAAGGCCCCAAAACAACGATTTAAAACTACATTTCCCAGCATCCTCGGCGGCCGCCAGCAAAACCCATTGGCCAACAACAGTTACCATAGTAACGGTGGCCAAAGCCAGCCAAGGCTAGATTAGAATGCTGAGCGATTTCAGTTTAGACAGTTGGTGTTTGAGGGTTAAACTGTCAAGGCCAAGATCTAGGATAGAGACAAATAGGGCACCAGGGACACAGACACCACTGACAAACACATACCCCCAGAATAACAAAAAAGTAATACCTACGTACAACACAATACGCACATAACACAACCTTGCGTCTACTGCTCAACCCATTTGTATGCCATTCCTTCCTTCCACACAGGCATAAGCTGACCCAAAAGACAAGCCATGCCTCCTAAAAAGAACAGCATCGGACACACTCGCAACGCTACAGACATCACACAAAAAAGGGCAGAACAAACGCCAGAACAGAAAGACACTGCACTACACTAGCTTTTGCCATCACCATAAACAAGGCTCAAGGACAAACACTACAAATCTGTGGCATAGACCTTGACACAGAATGCTTCTCCCACGGACAACTCTACGTAGCGTGCTCCAGAGTCGAACCTCTACATCAACACAGCAGATGGAAAGACAAAAAACATTGTATATCCACAAGCTCTGCGGAACGCCAGGAACACCACACACCGACAACTCCACAGGGCTTCAACATCCCACCCACCAGAACAACCCACAACGACACAGCCATGACCCCACCAAGACCATAAGTAACATCAATTCCAACCCTTACATACTCAGACATTCTTGCATCTCCTAAATAGGGCACAGCAATGTGTGCTGGGTACAGCTAGTACAATATAACATTAATATATTATATTATTTATTATATTTTTTATTATATTTTTTTTATAAAATTATAATAACCACTAAAATTAAATTTAATTCAATTCAAGAAGACAAGGTGCGAACCAAGATGAAGGCTGACATCCTCAAGAGAGGAAGGATCCCAAGATGGAATGGCCCAATGGACCCAGCCCAGAGGATGGCAAAGCGGACCCAGCCACTGCCGCAGCAGAGCAGAGGGCGATCGGCGGCTGCAGGCCTCCGCCCGCTCTCGCCCCCAGCCGTTCCCCAGCGGATCGCCCTGCTATGGAGTGCCTGCCATCCCTGGAGGCCAAGAGGAAGGGGTACCGCTGCCACCATCCCATCGCGGACTCTGTGGGGCCTGTGTCGGCAGAAAGGCCGGAGGAGCGGCGGCTTTGGAGTGCCTCCCATTCCTGGAAGCAATCCGGGCCCGCAGGGGGAGCACCCGGCGATCGGAGGCGGCTAATCGCCCTGTCAACCCGGAAGACGATCAAGTTTCTCAACAACAAATGAACTGTAATATATATTTTGGAGCAGATGAATCAGAGAATAAATCATAGTATGATTGAGCTAAACAAAATCTATCTCAGGTTTATGAGCCAATGGTGATTGGTGAAAATGAAAGGCACAACTCAATTGTATTGTTCATTAAGAAATTCAGCCCCAAGCTGTGCTAAATATTAATAAATGAAATCTAACAGATTCCACAAGTACACAAGTGATGGTAACATTCATTCTGCTTTAGATGAAGCAGTAGCAGCACAAAACAACAACAATAAGAAGCATTTGTTTATTGGTGTAACATGTCACACAACATGTGCTACTCACGGAAGTTTCATTCTCTAAATCGAGCTGAAGTTCACGATCCCCTATCAGATCACCAATTTCATCAAAGAGAAGAGAATCTAGGATGTAAACAATATAAAAAGGCTATAAGTCATAAACTCAAAATCTTCATAGGGAACAATATTCAAAGCCTCTCAATTACCATACTTATTTGAGTCTAATATTTATTTACATCATTTATATTCCACCCTTCTCACCCCGCAGGGGACTCAGGGTGGATTGTGTATATGCATATATGTGTGCGTGTATACAGGCAGGGCCGGAGCTAGGTAATTTTAAATAGTAAGCGAACAGTATTTTGGCGCCCCCAACCAATCACTGAAATACATACACACACACACACACACACACACACACACACACACACACATATATATATATATATAGGGTGCATAGACAAATTTTGGCCCTCCAGGTATTTTGGACTTCCTACTGGCTATTTGGAATTGTGGGAGTTGAAGTCCAAAACAATATATATATTCCTTCCCACCATTTTCCCTGCTCTATTCCTATTCTCTTTGAGTGTGTGTGTCTATATCTATATCTATTCCCCTTCCTTCCTTCCTAGCCCTATACCCCAGAATATCAAGGCAGAAAATCCCACATTATCTGAGTGTGGACTCAGATATTCAAAGCAGATATTGTGGGATATAGGGCTGTGTGGAAGGGGCCTCACCCTTCTCCCTCCCCTCTTCCTATTCTTTGAATGGGTCTGTACAGTCCCCATCCTTCCTTCCTCCTCACCCTTTTCCTTCCCCCTTCCTATTCTTTCCCCCTTCTTACCTTCCCCTTCCTCCCTTCTCACCCTTTTCCCTTCCCTCTTCCTATTCTCTTTTTGTGTGTATGTATATATGTGTGTGTGTATCAGGTCTAGGCTAATTTCGGGAGCAAGGGCCTGGGGGTTGGGCTAGGTGCCCTCTGGCTGGCAGGCTCAACTGGCCACTCAGTCCTGCTCCCGGCCTCCAGGTAAGGGTGCCCACGTGGCCTCCTCCCTCGCCCCACGTGCACCGGTGGCAGAAGTGGCAACAGAGGGAGGAGACACGGGGGGGGGGGGCAAGGGAGACAGGAAAGGCGGGTGCCTCTGCCCCCTTCTCTCTCGCCCTGCGCAAGGCATCCTCGGCGGGGGCGGGGAAGGCATGCGCAGGGTGAGGGATGCGATGTGCGCAGGGCGTAGGGCAAGGCAGGGAGAAGGGAAAGGCGTGCGCCTCCGCCTCTTCCTCTCTCGCCCTGCGCGAGCCTTCCTCCCACCCTGCCAGCACCCCTGGAGGCGTGGCACCCGGCCCTGGATGCGCGCTTTGGCCACGCGGCGCCCTGAGGCGGCCGCTTAATTTGCCTCCACTAAGATCCGCCCCTGTATACAGGCAAACATTCAATGCCCTTTGACATACAAACATGTAAGACAAGACACTTAGAGGCAATTTAACATTTCACCTCCTGGCCACCAGGGGGAGCTGTCGCACTCCTTCACTCCTTTTACACACTTCATGGAGATTTATGGCCTTGTACATTATTAGATAAAGTAGCCTCCCCACAACGTGGTACCTAAATTTCCTACTTGACAGATGCAATTGTCTTTTGGGTTGCAAAGGTCGACAACGAGCTACACAAATGGTCGAGCGCTCACCCCGACCCGGGCAGGCCTCGAACTCATGACCTTCTGGTCAGTAGAGATCTTATGCAGCTGACTCCCAGCCAGCTGCGCCACATTCCCAGTGCAAATCAAATCAAATCGTACCTCTATTTTCAAAACCTTGAAACAAAAAAAAAAGCATTTGCTGGCGAATGCAATGCGTAGTGGCAAAAAGTGTAGTCTTTGTAATTTAGAACACCAAAGCACCCAGCAATATAAAAGAAAACCTTGGGATGTCTCTATCTGTGCTGTAGAATGAATCAATTTTAATTGCCTTGGTTCAATGCTATGGAATCACGGGGGCTACAGTTTTAATAAGGCCTTAAGCCTTCTTTCACAAAAAAGTGTGAATGCGTCACCAAACTACAAATCCCTGGATTGCATAGCATTGAGCCATGGCAATTAAAGGAGAGATGACATCCCTTATCAGCACATTTTGCTATCAGCAGGCTCCCCTTTTGTTTTGGCTCAGCAGCACTAAGACTACAGTATTACACAAATCTATTATTAATTTTTATACCATGCCTTTCTCCCAGTGGGGACTCAAGGTGGCAATGTATTATAGTACACTAGCTGTACCCGGCACGCGTTGCTGTGCCCTTTTTAGGAGATGCGAGAAAGTTCAATCATCCACGGTGTGCCCTCCTCTAAACTGCAGTTGGATGGAGTGGGGGGCATGGTGTGCCAAGTTGGGTCTTTATTGGTCTTGGTTCTGGGCCACAGTGGTCTGTGGGGAATGATGGGTTTTGAAGTACTATAAATCCCGTTTTCCATGGTGGTACTTCAATGCCCATCATGCATGGTCGGGGCTCTGTGTGCCAAGGTAGGTTACTGTAAATTCAGGCCATACACAATGTCCCATGAGCTGAGGCCTAGTTAGGAACAGCAAGTTAATGAAGCCTTACTGTCAATTCAGGCCATACACAATGTCCAATGAGCTGAGGCCTAGTTAGGAACAGCAAGTTAATGAAGCCTTACTGTCAATTCAGGCCATACACAATGTCCAATGAGCTGAGGCCTAGTTAGGAACAGCAAGTTAATGAAGCCTTACTGTCAATTCAGGCCATACACAATGTCCAATGAGCTGAGGCCTAGTCGGGAGAATCAAGTTAATGAAGTCTTACTGTCAATTCAGAGCGTAAACAGCTTCCCAGTGAGGGCTAGTTAGGGAAATCAAGTTAATGAAGCCTACTGTCAATTTTGGGCGTGGTCTGTGATTTTTTGGGGTGTAAATTTTCGGTTGGAAGTGATTTGGGTGTTTGTGTTGGAGATTGGCCTTTTCCTTATTCTGTTTTGGCAGTTTATTATGGTTCAGAAATTTCATGTTGGCTGGCCATTGCAGCAGTTATGCAAATCCGCCCTTATTGGCAGCCAATCATGTTGTTCAGAATGTAGAGGCTGGGTGAGTCTTTGGCTGCCCCGGAGGATGCTGGTAAATGTAGTTTTATTTTTTCTCGTTGTTTTGGGGGCCTTTTAGGTTTTGGGGGAAGTTTCTTTGCTACAAACGTACCTTGCTTGAGGCCTATTTCTGTTGGCAAGTATTGTGTTTCTGCGTTGTATGGTTTCTTTGTTTGAGGTATACATCACATGACGTGAACCCATTTATATAATAGATACTCATAAGCATTAGTGACCTGCTGAATGCATAGCACTGAGCATCATATCTATATACCTATATTCAATTTATACACACTATATATCTCTCAGTAGTTCAGCATGTACAAAGCAACAAAATAAGCCCAGAACACAAAGCTGGGTTAAAGCGACACACACATAGAGTCCATGTAAGCCCTATGGAGGTCTGGAGCCAAATAACTCACAGACACAAGACTGGGTCCTTGGGGGAGCCTGGAAGGGCGGAAGAGCTGGCATGATACCGACTAGGCTGGCGCCTACAGCTGGAAGGATGACGACGCCAAAATGGCCATTTCGCGGTAAGTCGCTTCCTCAGGGCACATTCACTTCAGGCCGCTCCTCCCCAGGGTTGTAGTTTAGTAACTACCAGGTACAGTCATAACGGGAGGTTCGCGTTTCCGCACATCAATAACATCAATGAGATACAATTCCTTCCAGCCTCGAAAGAGGCCGCAGCATTGTGGATAATGTGTCTCCATGCCTCCCGATGCGAGGTCAGGGTGGACCATTGTTGGTGATCAATCTGGCCGAGCCTAAGATGTTTTTTCAGGGAGTCCTTATATCTCTTTTTGGGGGCACCTCTCTTGCGCTGACCCGTGGCAAGTTCACCATAGAGTAGTATCTTTGGGAGGCAGTGGTCCTCCATCTTAGAGACGTGCCCTGGCCAGCGCAGCTGTGTTCTCAATAGCATGGCCTCAACGCTGGTGATCCCTGCTTGCTCAAGGAGAGCAACTTTAGTCACATAGTCGGTCCATTGTACATTTAGGATTGTGCGAAGACAGCGCTGATGAAAGAGTTCAAGGAGTCGTAGGTGTTGGTGATAGGTGATCCATGTTTTAGACCCATATAGGGGAATAGACAGTACGATAGCTCTGTACACACTGATTTTGGTGCTTTGCCTCAGGTGCTTGTTGCTCCAGACTCTTTTGTGAAGCCTTCCAAATGCACCATATGCCTTTGCTAATCTGTGATCTATCTCTTTGTCAATCTTGGCATCTGAAGAGACAATGCTTCCCAGGGAGGTGAACTGCTGAACGGACTTAAGCACAGATGTGCCTATGCTGACGTGGGGATGATGTTGTTCTTCCTGTGGTGCAGGCTGGTAGAGAAGTTCCGTTTTCTTCAGGCTGACTTCCAGCCCAAACAGCTCTGCAGCTGCTGCAAAGCAGGATGTGAGGCGCTGCAGGGTTGCTTCTGAATGGGCGACAAGGGCAGCATCGTCGGCAAAAAGCAGCTCACACACTAGATAGTTTAGAGTCTTAGTGTGAGCCCGCAGACAGCTTAAGTTGAACAAGCTGCCATCAGTACGATAGCGTATATATATATGCCGTCTTCTTCTTCGAAGTCTGCCATAGTCCTTTGCAGCATCATGCTGAAGAACTTTGTAAACAGGGTTGGTGCAAGAAGACAAAATCTTTGAGGTGGATGTAATTGACAACTTGCGGACTAGTAAACAGCAGGGTTTCTCCACTTGGTATCCTAAAGAGTGACCAATATTGTCAACAATATCTTCAAGATTTATCATCTGTAGCCCTTAGAAAAGCATTTACAGCCCTGCGCTTTCAAACAATGCCATCAGGCTGGTTAGGGGGAAGATATAGAGGGATCCCTCATGCCCAAGGCCTTTGTATCTGTGGGTCTGGGGAAAGAGAGGATTTAACACACTATCTGTTACATTGCCCATTGTATAATGACCCTCGGAACAATCTCCTGGGAAACAATCTCCTGATGTGTGAGCAGATTATTCCAAAAAAGATTACATTAAAAGTTGCCACATTTGCAGTTGCAGCTCAAAAAATTCGAGCCAAAATAGTAAACTCCACTGCAGAAGCTGGAAAAGGAAATGGAGATATATTGGGATGAGGCGAATCAGACATTGTAATTGGTTGTTATGTCACTACTGCTGTATTTTTTTTTAAGCCAGTATATGGAACATGTTTTAATGTTTATATTGGAAAGTGCTTGTTGTACTTTTGGAAGTTGTATATTTTATACTGGCTTTAAAAAAATACAGCAGTAGTGACATGACAACAATTACAATGTCTGATTCGTTCTCTACACGAACCCTATTTACAATCTTCTTCAGCATGATGCTCCAAAGGGCTACAGCAGATCTGGAAGAAGGCAGTATATATATACGCTATCGTACTGATGGTAGTTTGTTCAACTTAAGCCGTTTCAGGACTCGCACTAAGACTCTAAACTATCTAGTCCGTGAGTTTTTTTGTCACTGATGCTGCCCTTGTCGCCCATTCAGAAGCAGCCCTGCAGTGCCTAACATCCTGCTTTGCAGCAGCTGCAGAGCTGTTTGGGCTGGAAGTCAGCCTGAAGAAAAGGGAAATCCTCTATCAGCCCGCACCACAGGAAGAACACCATCATCCCCACATCAGTATAGACACATCTGTGCTCAAGTCCGTTCAGCAGTTCACCTCCCTGGGAAGCATCATCTCTTCAGACGCCAAGATTGACAAAGAGATAGATCACAGATTATCAAAGGCATATAGTGCATTCGGAAGGCTTCACAAAAGAGTCTGGAGCAACAAACACCTGAGGCAAAGCACCAAGATCAGTGCGTAGAGAGCTATCGTACTGTCTATTCTCCTCTATGGGTCTGAAACATGGGTCACCTATCGCCAACACCTACGACTCCTCGAACGCTTTCATCAGCGCTGTCTTCGCACAATCCTAAATGTACACCGGACCGACTATGCGACGAATGTTACTGTCCTTGAGCGAGCAGGGATCACCAGAATTGAGGCCATGCTATTGAGAACACAGCTGCGCTGGGCAGGGCACGTCTCTAGGATGGAGGACCTCCGCCTCCCAAAGATACTACTCTACGGTGAACTCGCCACGGGTCAGCGCAAGAGAGGCACCCCCAAAAGAGATATAAGGCCTCCCTCAAACAACATCTCAGGCTCGGCCAGATTGATCACCAACAATGGTCCACCCTGGCCTCACATCGGGAGGCATGGAGACGCACTATCCACAATGCTGTGACCTCTTTCGAGAAGACACGGCGAACGGGTCTCGACAACGCAGAAAGAACCGCAACTTGGAAGCAACATCACCCAAGGAGACTTTCTGCTGTGGTTTCTGCAACCAAACTTGCCTATCTCAGATTGGCCTTTTTAGTCATCAACGCGCTTGTAGAAAGCGTGGGATGAGTTCTTCCTAAAAATCTTCGTTCGGGAAGTAATGCCGAGAGAGAGAGAGAGCCTAGTACAGAAATAGCCTAGTACAGAATCCACCCACGGAGACTTTTTGCTGTGCTTTCTGCAACCGGACTTGCCTATCTCAGATGGGCCTAGTATTTATATTGATATCTGTAGCCTTTGAGTCTTAACGGGGTGTTTTATATTTATGTAATAATCTGGTTTCCATGTATTTCTTTGCCTTTTATGTGAAAGATGCCTGAGCGTGGAATTTAGCTTGGCCTGGCAAGGCCACACAGCCAGGAAAACCCGTTTGCAGTTTGGGCTGGAAGTCAGCCTGAAGAAAACGGAAGTCCTCTACCAGCCCGCACCACAGGAAGAACACCACCACCCCTACGTCAGCATAGGCAAAACTGTGCTTAAGTCCGTTCCGCGTGGCCTGGCCACACAGCCAGGAAAACCCATCCCCTTTGGTTCCAGGGCCAGAAAGGAAAGGCCTAGTTCCCCCCTCCAGAGCCAAGGGAGGCTCCTCCTGAGGGGGGAGGGCCTCCGGCGCCCCTCTCCTCTCCCACACGCCCGCCTACCCCACTCGGGAAGAGGTTCCCCCGGCGCCCACTCGCCCAGAGGGCCTGCCAATCCCGCCGCGGCCATGGCGCTGCTGCCTGCTTCCGGGATTGCCGGCTGCTGAGCTAAACACACGTGTACTTCCTGGTCGAGCTCCGCCCCTCGGCTACGGGGTCCGGGGAGGGTCAAAAGAGCTCGAGCCCGCGCGGGGCGAGAGATGCGAGCTGTAGGCGGGGCTTGCGCCCTCCGCGCCCGGGGATTGGACCAAGGCAGGAGAGCGCCCGGGTGGGGCCGCCAAGCAAGGCTGGTGGTGGGGGCAGGGCTCCAGCCGAGAAGGCAGCTGCAAAGAGGGCAGGCTTTGGAAGAGCCCATTGGTCAGCCGCCCCTTTCCTTTTTCCCCTTTCCTCTTTCCTTTCCCCTTTCCTTTCTTCTTTCCCTTTTCCTTTCCTTTCCTCTTTCTTTTCCTCTTTCCTCCCCCTTTCCTTTTATTCTCCTTTCCTCTTTTCCCTTTTCTTTTCCCTTTTCCCTTTCCTTTCTTTCCCTTTCCTTCCCTTTATCTTTCCTTTCCACTTTCCTTTTTTCCTCTTTCTTTTCCTCTTTCCTCCCCCTTTCCTTTTATTCTCCTTTCCTCTTTTCACTTTCCTTTCCCTTTTCTTTCTCTTCCCTTTTACCTTTTCCTTTCCTTTTTCCCTTTCTCCTTTCCTTTCTTTACCTTTATTTTTCCTTTCCACTTTCCGTTTTTCCTTTCCTCTTTCCTTTTCCTCTTTCTTTTCCCCTTCCCTTTTACCTTTTCCTTTCCTTTTCTTTTTTCCCTTTCCTTCCCTTCCCTTTATCTTTCCTTTCCACTTTCCTTTTTTCCTTTCCTCTTTCCTTTCCCCTTTCCCTTTATTCTCCTTTCCTCTTTCCTTTTCCTTTCCTCGTTCCACTTTTCTTTCCCTTTTCTTTTCCCCATCCTTTTCCTTTCCTTTTTCCCCTTTCTCCTTTCCTTTCTTTCCCTTTTCCTTTCCTTTCCACTTTCCTTTTTTCCTTTCCTCTTTCCTTTTCCTCTTTATTTTCCCCTTCCCTTTTACTTTTTCCTTTCCTTTTTCCCTTTCCTTTCATTCCCTTTACCTTTCCTTTCCACTTTCCTTTCCTCTTTTCCTCTTTCCTTTTATTTTCCTTTCCTCTTTCCCCCTTTCTTTTCCCCTTCCCTTTTACTTTTTCCTTTCCTTTCCTTTTTCCCCTTTCCTTTCTTTCCCTTTATCTTTCCTTTCCACTACGCCTAGAACATGTCCCTCCTCACGAGTAGTCCCATAGCAACGTCACGGTAAATAGTTCCATAGGGGGTGAGATGGTTTTCTATCTGTCTTTTGTATTTGGTTGCCCTTTACCTGCATGGGCCTTTGTCCATTGTCCAGCCATGTGGGCACTCAGGGCAGAGTTGTGTCTTGGCTCCAAACCTGATGTCACCGCCCTTGACTCCTCCTCTTCCAGAGGTCACCTGAGAGGCTGGACTTCCTCTCTGGCCTTATTCCAGAGACCACATGGGCATAGCAAGGTGGAATCTAAGCCAACTGGGACAAAGCATCTTAGTTCACTGCTATTCAGGGGCGGTCCTACCGGTAGGCGAAGGACGCCGCTGCGTGTGGCGCCATCTGGGTAAAGGGCGCATTTCCCCGCCCGCCCGCCAGTGTCCGGCCGATGTTCCGCTTTTGGGCTTTGTGTGCTCCGACGCCGCGCTGTAGCAAACCTCCCTGCATGCCGAATAGGGAGTGCTGTGTTTACGGGCTTCTGCGCCTGCGCACAGGAGTTTCTGGGCATGCGTGGAGGGGGGGCCTGGGCCGAATAGGGAGTGCTGTGTTTACAGGCTTCTGCGCCTGCGCACAGGAGCTTCTGGGCATGTGCAGGGGGGGGGGCTGCCGAATAGGGAGTGCTGTGTTTACAGGCTTCTGCGCCTGCGCACAGGAGCTTCTGGGCATGTGCAGGGGGCCTGCCGACTAGGGAGTGCTGTGTTTACAGGCTTCTGCGCCTGCGCACAGGAGCTTCTGGGCATGTGCGGAGGGGGGAGCGTGCCGAATAGGGAGTGCTGTGTTTACAGGCTTCTGCACCTGTGCACAGGAGCTTCTGGGCATGCGTGGGGGCGTGCGAATAGGGAGTGCTGTGTTTACAGGCTTTTGCGCCTGCGCACAGGAGCTTCTGGGCATGTGCGGAGGGGGCGTGTGCCGAATAGGAGTGCTGTGTTTACAGGCTTCTGCACCTGCGCACAGGAGCTTCTGGGCATGCGTGTGGGGCGCGTGCGAATAGAGTGCTGTATTTACAGGCTTCTGCGCCTGCGCACAGGAGCTTCTGGGCATGTGAAGGGGGGGGCATGTGCCGAATAGGGAGTGCTGTGTTTACAGGCTTCTGCGCCTGCGCACAGGAGCTTCTGGGCATGTGCAGGGGGGGGGGGGCTGCCGAATAGGGAGTGCTGTGTTTACAGGCTTCTGCGCCTGCGCACCGGAGCTTCTGGGCATGTGCAGGGGGGCCTGCCGAATAGGAGTGCTGGGTTTATAGGCGTCTGCGCCTGCGCACAGGAGCTTCTGGGCATGCGCGGAGGGGGGAGCGTGCCGAATAGGGAGTGCTGTGTTTACAGGCTTCTGCACCTGTGCACAGGAGCTTCTGGGCATGCGTGGGGGGGCGTGCCGAATAGGGAGTGCTGTGTTTACAGGCTTTTGCGCCTGCGCACAGGAGCTTCTGGGCATGCGTGGGGGCGCATGCCGAATAGGGAGTGCTGTGTTTACAGGCTTCTGCACCTGCGCACAGGAGCTTCTGGGCATGCGTGGAGGGGCGTGCGAATAGGGAGTGCTGTATTTACAGGCTTCTGCGCCTGCGCACAGGAGCTTCTGGGCATGTGGAGGGGGGGCATGTGCCGAATAGGGAGTGCTGTGTTTCCAGGCTTCTGCGCCTGCGCACAGGAGCTTCTGGGCATGCGTGGAGGGGGGGCGTGCCGAATAGGGAGTGCTGTATTTACAGGCTTCTGCGCCTGCGCACAGGAGCTTCTGGGCATGTGAAGGGGGGGGCATGTGCCGAATAGGGAGTGCTGTGTTTCCAGGCTTCTGCGCCTGCGCACAGGAGCTTCTGGGCATGTGCAGGGGGGGCTGCCGAATCGGGAGTGCTGTGTTTACAGGCTTCTGCACCTGCGCACAGGAGCTTCTGGGCATGTGTGGAGGGGGGGGTGCTGAATACGGAGTGGTGTGTGTACAGGCTTCTGCGCCTGCGCACAGGAGCTTCTGGGCATGTGCGGAGGGGGAGCGTGCCGAATAGGGAATGCTGTGTTTACAGGCTTCTGCACCTGTGCACAGGAGCTTCTGGGCATGCGTGGGGGGGGCCGTGCCGAATAGGGAGTGCTGTGTTTACGGGCTTCTGCGCCTGCGCACAGGAGCTTCTGGGCATGTGTGGAGGGGGGGGTGCCCGAATAGGGAGTGCTGTGTTTACAGGCTTCTGCACCTGCGCACAGGAGCTTCTGGGCATGCGTGGAGGGGGGGCGTGCCGAATAGGGAGTGCTGTATTTACAGGCTTCTGCGCCTGCGCACAGGAGCTTCTGGGCATGTGCAGGGGGGGCATGTGCCGAATAGGGAGTGCTGTGTTTACAGACTTCTGCACATGCGCACAGGAGCTTCTGGGCATATGCGGAGGGGGGGGCGTGCCGAACAGGGAGTGCTGTGTTTACAGGCTTCTGCGCCTGCGCACAGGAGCTTCTGGGCATGTGCAGGGGGGGCCCTGCCGAATAGGGAGTGCTGTGTTTACAGGCTTCTGCCCCTGCGCACAGGAGCTTCTGGGCATGCGTGGAGGGGGGGGCGCATGCCGAATAGGGAGTGCTGTGTTTACAGGCTTCTGCGCCTGCGCACAGGAGCTTCTGGGCATGTGCGGAGGGGGGGCCTGCCGAATAGGGAGTGCTGGGTTTACAGGCTTCTGCCCCTGCGCACAGGAGCTTCTGGGCATGCGTGGAGGGGGGGGCATGCCGAATAGGGAGTGCTGTGTTTACAGGCTTCTGTGCCTGCGTACAGGAGCTTCTGGGCATGTGCGGAGGGGGGACGTGCCGAATAGGGAGTGCTGTGTTTACAGGCTTCTGCGCCTGCGCACAGGAGCTTCTGGGCATGCGCGGAGGGGGGGGGGCGTGCCGAATAGGGAGTGCTGTGTTTACAGGCTTCTGCGCCTGCGCACAGGAGCTTCTGGGCATGCGCGGAGGGGGGGGTGCCAAAAAAATGGTTTTTTGGGGCGGACGCCAAAATAATGTTCACTTACCATTTAAAATTACCCTAGACCGCCCCTGCTGCCATTAAGTCTAAACTTCGCTCTCAACCAAGCCTGCAGTGCAAAGGAGGACCTGTCCTCAACATAGACTCTGGATTTTGGGGTTTTCACAGAACTTTGTGGGTCTACAAAAGCCAGAGAGCAACAGGACACCTGGGATCCAAGAGAGGAACCATCACTCTGCAAACAAAGAGGCAAGTGATTGTAATCCTTTCTCAAGGACTTCCTTTTGCAACCAACGAAGCATTTTGGGCCACCAGCATATTTACTGGTTGTTATTCAATTAATCTTGTTTGGTTCACTATTTCTGAGTCTAGCACTCATTCTTATAGATATCCCGGGTCTCCCTGCATGTGGGACGGCTTTTTCTCTACCTTCAGGGCCATAGCTTGCCATGTCCATCCCTTTAAAGCCCAATTTTAGGCCCTGAAGGCAGAAGAGGAGCAGCAGCGAAGGCCAAACCTCGGAGGATCCTGGCTGGTTTGGACTTCAACCGGAGATGCAGAACCGACAGATCACGAAGTTCTTTGGAGTCATGGCGCATGAGAGTGTCCCTGGCTAGAGCACTGTTTTTGGAGCCTTCGTTACTGAGGCTGGATACAGACCACCAGCAGTGCCGGCCTTTGGCATTCCGCCATGTAAGCGACCGCGTAGGGGCGACGGGTCCTGGGGGGCGTCGCTGCCTGCGAGGGGCGCCGCCACGCTGGCCGCTCCTCCGCACACCTCTGCCCGGGAGCCAGAGTTCCGCCGGGCGGGCAGCCGGGTGATGCAGCCGGGCGGCGCAGGCGGCACAGGCGGTGATGAAACAGCGCCCGGCCGTCACTGCGCATGCGCATGCGCATCGCTCGTGACGCACCCGCTACCAGAAAGCGCCTGCTTGGCGTGGCACCACGCATGCGCAGGTGTGTGTGACGCGCCCGCTGGCAGCTGCGTGACGATCCACTGGCGCATGCACATGCATGCGTCATGCACGCCTGCGCATGCGCGGTAATGTTGCCGTGGGCTGCCGCGTCCAGCAGCCATGGGGGGCAGAAATAAGGCTCGCCTACCCCCCCAGGAGAGGTGAGACGCCCCTGCCCACCAGTCATCTGGATCTCAGTGCTGTCATCCGGCTTAGCAATTATCTCCAGACATGGAAGAAGACCCTCCTGATTGTCTCCCGATGTGTGTTTCTTGTAGGATTTGGGTCCCAACCATTCAGAGCAACCCACGTTTGAACAAAACAACTCCAGATCTCTAATGGGTTTTCATATTTTTATTTACAAATGACATCATTTCAATATTTGTTGCAGTGATATCAGAGAATGATTTATTCTTCTAGCAGAAATATTGACAGTCAGGCAATCAATGATATGGCCAAGAAAAGTTTTTACAGACATGGTTTCAATGTATCCAACAGTGCAATATCAGATCTTCAGGTACCTAGTATATTAGAGCCTTTTGGACAGGAATCTTCTCCTAGAATGGGACAGAAACATGAACAGAGTTTATGAACAATAGGTTAGAGCAGTGTTTCCCAACCAGTGTGCCGTGAGCGATCATCAGGTGTGCCGTGGGCAGGCATGTAGCCAGGGGGGGGGGGGCTAAGGGGGCTTCAGCCCCCTGAAATTCTCAGGGTGGTCCGCGAAAAGGCCTTACTGGTACATTATTTAAACTGTTATGTTTATTCATATCATGATCTGATCACCATGCTCATTATATCCCACATTAATGGGGTTATTGGGATAACAATACAAAAGGTTTGCTAGGGTAGACCCTCTTCCACCCAGTCTCAGCCCCGAACAAAACTCAGCCCCGAATCAAAATCCTGGCTAAGGCCCTGGCCGTGGGAAATTAGATTCCTATCTATCTGATGTCATGTATAAAGTTTGCTACTCTGTCTCCGGAACCTCAGCGCACGGGTCTCTATTTCCTGTTTGGGCCCGTTCCCTTCCATTCCGCTCCAACGGGTAACGCTTCCGGTCCAGCCCAGCCCTGTTGGCGCTATGCGAGGTGTGAGTCAGAGAGCAGCGGAGCCCAAGCGCTGAAGGCAGGCAGGCAGGCAGGCAGGCAAGCAGCCGGAGGGGCAGGCAGGCAGGCAGGGAGTCAGCCAGCTAACGGGGGAAAGGAGGGAAGGGAACTCGTGGGAGAAATATGGGTCCCCCAAAGGGCATCCAGCCTGACCCCCTTCAGCCAAGCAGGAAGGCACCACCCAAGCCCTCCCGACAGATGAGCATGGAGGCTCTGGCTATACATTAAGGCAGGCAGCATCTTTATTAAGGGCTTGGAAGAAGGTTTAGACTAGATATGGTCAAACTTGGGCCTTCCTCCAGGTGTTTTGGACTTCAGCTAATATTGCGATATAATTGTTATAATACAATGTTGTATGTAATTGTTGTACTGTGACAATGACATAGTATGTTGTATTTGATATTATATTAATATCATATATTGTGTATACATATAATATTGATAATGTTGTAATGTAATGCAATATAATAATAATATACTATATAACTATATATTTTGTGTTCATCGAAACAGGCCCAGGTTTCACACTAAGTGAGTGTATAAATACATTTAAAAACATATTAACTATATGTATTACTGTGTTAGAGTGTCATTTTGCTTGGTGGTGTGCCCCAGGATTTTGTAAATGTAAAAAATGTGCCACAGTTCAAAAAAGGTTGAAAAACACTGGGTTAGAGCAGTGTTTTTCCACCGTTTTTGAGCCGCGGCACAGTTTTTACATTTACAAAACCTGGGGCACCACCAACCAAAATGACAAATGACACTCTAACACAGTAATACTTATAGTTGTTATGTTTTAAATGTATTTATTAACTCACTTTAGTGTGAAACCTGGGCCTGTTTCAGTAATACAAAATATATAGTTATATAGTATATTATTATTATATTGCATTACATTACAACATTATCAATATATGTATACACAATATACGTATATTACTAGAATATCAAATACAATGTATTATAACAATTGTGGTGTTCCAGCCTAGTACAGAGACACCGGGGGTCCCTGCTGATCAGACACCGGGGTACCAGCTGATCAGGGGTCAGATCGAGATAATGATGGGTGGCCTGATGGATATGGGTCTGCAGAGGAAGACTTAGCCTGGGATGATGGATGGTTACATGGGTATGTGACTGCAGATGAGGATAATGATGACTCCATGGAATTTAGTTCTGAATTAGACAGTGGTAGAGGCCCAGCAACCTTGGGTCTCC